>OZ012737.1:506702724-507082724 GCA_963859935.3 Lathyrus sativus
AGGAAGCATGCGCTGCATTCTGGAAAGAGCTACAATGGATGGTTCGGTCAAGAGATCCACAACTAAGCCTTCACAGATGGTTCTGCAGTTTCCAACAAGCAATCTAAACCAATGGAGATGTACTTCAACTGAACTGTCCACCTTAATAGCCCCGACTGAACGTGCATTTCCATTTGAATTGGATCTCGAGCTTCGTACGTATTGAACTACATCCAGGCCCTCCTTTAACCTGAGAATGGTTACCATTCTCTCCAGGCTGGTAACACCGTATATAATTACACCAACAATAAGTGCAGAAACAGAAGCAGCAATTTTTGTTGTTCTGGCGAGCACGATTTTACTGGAGCTATTTACATCATTTGGCGTAGTTGCACTAGTATCATAGGTTTCAGGTGACATTTGAAACTGGTTTCTAGATGCTTTACTTGGAGCAAAAACTCCAGCAAGAGCATTAGAAGCTTCTGCTGCAAGAGCAATATCAAATACACGGCTCTGACGTTCTCCCAAGGCTTCCTTAAGCAAACACAAACATGTTATATGCATTCGCAGAATGCATTTAGCATAGTTCAATGAACTTGTTGCCAGTGATATATTTGGATGATTATTGCCAGCGGAAAAATCAGGCAATTTTGCTAAAGATGGACCAACACTGCCAACAATGGCAGAAACAGCAGAAGTGACCAAAGAGGGATCTCCTTCTTGAGCAGCACCACCAGTCTGCCTAATGCAATCCATCAGGCTTATAACTATTTGTTGAGCAATTTGATATCCATTATCCCATTTTTCTAACGAAGGACCTTTTGGTGTTCCAGCAGCAAAAAGCTTTCTGTCTTTTCCAAAAAGACAGTGAAATGCATCTTCCACATTACGCTGTACAACATCTCTCATGCCTGAACCTACCCTGGACAGTAACCGACCACCACTTATCTTTTGACGGAAATAATCATCAGGGTCCTCAACTCCTGCAGGAACACCAAGAGGAAGCCCAAACTCTCCATCAACTAATCGTCCTCCAGACTCGAGTGCAGAAGCAAGTCTCTTATCAAATGTGGTTTTGAAATTTTTCTCCCACTCAATGACACTGACCACGTGGCTATATTTTTTCAACAAATATCGAGCAAAAGCAAGGGCACCTGAACCTGAAACCCGGCCATTAGATGTTATAATAGCTGCAGCCCGATGCATTACAGATGACAGAGCTTCAGGAATAAGATCTGCTGTAGCAAGAATATTCTCATACCTGCATCAAATTACAATGTTAGACAAAGACAAGTTAAACAAATTCAAAAATCCTTTAAAACAAGTATTAAACATTAGCACAAAAATGAAGAGTAAAGAATGCTTGTCGAGCACTTTTTCAGTGATGAAAGATTATAAAAAGAAAAGAGGGAAATAACTTGGGAGCTCATACAAATTCATGACAAACTTAATGTCAACCCTGCACTTATGAAACTACAAACTAGCAACCAGCCCTTATAAGTTATAACAAGACAGAATGATTCATGTTATCAACCACCAGACCAGGGATTTCTAATTGGGCAAGCCTCAATAGTTGGGAGGCGAAGAAGCAAACTCCAGAGGAAGGGCACGTAAACTAGTCAAAGAAACAAAATAACAAATTTTGGCTGAGACTGCAAATAAATCTACATAAACAAAGTTGAGTACAAACCTTCTCAGTGATGAGAGCAGAAAAGCCTCCCCAACGTTACAAAACTGGTTATCCACATTCCTTGGCAACATTAAAATATTTCTTCCACTATGAATTGTAGAACTTGGGCTACTGAAAACCTTTGGTAGTAACCACAGGAGGAATTTGATAGCTGGTACTAAATCATCTGAGACATCCATCAGATAAAGTATAGCAGAAAGTTCATCTTCCCCAAGTTTCCACCTTATTGAACTTTTATCATCCACAGTGGTTGTAGGCCTGCCAAACTGACCAACTTTACCAATATTTTTTTCAGTGTCTCCAACAAGCTGCCTAATTGAAGTCATCAGCCAAACTGTTATTTCCTTTTTATCAACAAATCGAAGGCGTTTTAGAGCTTTTCCTGTTGAAACAATATCCTCACATTGACCAGTTCTGATTTCATCAACAGACTTTGTCGTATCTCCATCCATAGCATTTCTATGGTGAGGGCAACTTACCTTATTTTCACACATATGACTTGTTGATGCCCCTTGGCTACCTTCGATTCTAGAAGCAGCCAGTTGAGCAAGACTTTGGGTTTTACGCACAGTCTTTTGCCGACTCTTAGCAACCTGCTTAGTTGTCTTAAGTGGTTGGTCAACTTTGAGAGGCTCTGAAGATTTTAGCCCCTTTTTCACCCACCATGTATCTTCATCATGTTGTAAAACTGGAAACTGAGCTTGAACAAATGAACTTCTTTCCTCACTTAATTTTTGTTTCTTTGCTCTTTTACATTCTTCACATCCAGGTGTAGCATCCATGAGATCAATCTTGCTGCGAAACTCAATAGGTCTTTTGACACTGCTTTGAGATTCACCCAATCCAGTAGCGCTCGTATTAGATAAACTGTTTGGCAGCTGTAGCAATACTGATATGGCTGTCTTCAGGTCTTCAACAATAGTGTCATCCTTCTTAACTTTATAAGATATTTTGTTTGAAGGAAGCTGATTGATTGATACTGTAGAAGACTCATCTTTTGTTGAAATTGTACAATGTTTTTGATTAACAGAAGAGTTATTTGCACTGTCGACGTTGTCATGACTCTCATTAAAGGAACCACGAAGTATGAGGCGCCGCTCTTTCAAGTAAACATGTAAAGCTTCAATAAGCAGTGGTCCTTCAATAATCCCTGATTCTTCTAAAGCATGACGAATGAAGTTTCCAGGAAGCTGTTTCAAGATTCGAGAATGTCTCTTTTGTCTCTCTAGATCAACCATATCTCCACTTGAATCCATGATCCCACTCACTATCAGCTGACGCACATAAGCCAAAGGGTTAAAGATGCCTGCACGAATGAGTTCCACTACAAAGATATGCAAGCGCTTGAGGCCTTCTCCTTTATGCACCACATGCTGATCAATCCAGCAAACTATGATATCATGTAGAGGACCCGGACTTTCAAAAGCAACTGAACAGATACGCCGATTCATACTTTTTGAGCTAGATTTTTTCTCGGACCCATTATTACAATTATTTTGCTGACCAGAACATTTTGCCAAATAACTGACTCCATGATTAGTGATTTCACTCTTTTGTCTTGTTAAAGTATGCATATTCCTCGGCTTCATCTTTAAAAGTCTAACTGCTATATGCACTTGGGAAATATCTTTCTTCCCCGTCAGCTTTATTTCACAAGGAGGAGCAGTCCGAAAATTCCTAAAATCACATGTTGCCCATTCACAAAGGAAAAACACTGAATAAATAAGTGATGTATTTACATTCACAAACCACTTCAAGGATAACTTTAAGCAAGGGCTAACTTTGGCAACCCAACCGTCAGATGTAGGTCTATCATATAGATCTTCGAAAAGAAATTTGTATGCTCCATTTATATCACCAAGTACAAGAGATTTATCCAAGGCTTGTGCAGCTTTAGCGAGACAATGCTCTGGACATCCTGGGCTTACAGCCTTTGTGAGATTTTCTGCATGCTTTTGTATGCTGGAAACAACACGGTCAAATGCCAGAGATTCATATCGTGCATCAAGGCCTTTACTTTTAAATATACACACAATATCTTCTGAACTATTTTTCATCTTTTCTGCAGCTTCAGTTACTTTTGGTACAAAATTGCCATCATTGATTGCATGTGAAACTACAGAGGATGGCAAAGGGAAGCAATCCGAAGCAACAAAAGTTTCTGGAACTGCGACTATTAAATACCGAAGCATCTCAGCAAGAGCAGAAGTCGTATATGCCCTCCGAGAATTATCTACTAGATCTGACCCACCTGGAGCAGGATCGCGAATAATACGAAGAGCTAAGCCAGCAAGAGTGTGTACATATGTTTGAGACAGAACAACAATTTCTAAAAAGCCATATACAATAGGCAAAAGCAGCTGCCAAATCTCAAGCAATTGCTTTTCCTGAAAGAAGCCGAAGATTGAAAAATCAAAACCTGAAGTCTGGAGGAATTTAATCAGTAAAATACATAAGACAATCAGCTTTAGTTATATGAGCACATAAAACTAGTTTTATGAGCACATAAAATTAGTTTTATGCAATTACCTGTAGTTGATGTAAAACCCAGTCAATGATCAGAGAAGGAAGAAGCAGCCCTTCAGCATGATGCCACTGCAGAAGCCGAACAACAAACCGCCATCTAAAATGTAAAGATGGTTCCTCACCATTAGAAACAGGTGATAACCGGTTACTTCTGTGCTTAAGTGGCGCCGTATATGGCATTTGGGGTGATCGATCTCGATTATGAAGAGTTGAATGAGAAGTATTTTTTGAGAAAAAATCATCCAGGAGAGTTTGCAGGTACTCAATAATATCTTTGGTCCAAAGCTCAGAACAAGACAGTTGTGTTTTGTCATTAGTCCCAGAAGGAACACCGGCAAAACCAGGACGAACCTGCAAATTCAAACAAAATTTACCTTCAAATATTATAAAGGAGCGCATTTGGGTAAATTATATTACATTTTGCATGCTTACCAAATTGAGGTAAGTAACCTTTACAAACCAGGTTGCCCTCGGCAAAGGAACATTATTCCTAATAAGAATCTCCAAAACTGATTTTCTTCTATATTGAGGAACAAGATCGGCCAAAGAACGTAGTCGCTTGTGCGGTTGAGATAAACCCTGTAAAAACAATTTGAGCTTATAAAAATAATAGTATCGGAAAAATAACCAAGATCGTAAGCACTGTTACAAGATTTAAGAAAGTATTCAAGGATTTAACATGAATAACCTAGACAGCAAAATATAAACCAATCATCATAATATTCTGACAAACAAATAATAAGGAAAGTAATGTATGTGGAAAGTTGCAGAAATAATAAAGCAGAATTAATACCTCAATCCATTTCTTCCGGAAGTCTTCAGAACACGGTCTTTGTTCAGGGAAAACACCAGGTTTTGAAAGTTGTGATTCTGAAAGAGCCACTCCATAGACTTGACCAGCCTGTCAAAGTAAGCACTATCATGTAGGTGAAATACCTTAATAACAAAATAGCACAGGAAGCACCCTCTAATCTCAAAATACAAATAAAACATAAAGTTGTGCATATCTTAGAGGCAGACGTAATGTTCAACAATGATAATAAAAATAATCAGTGATCACCTTCCGCTTCTGAACGCGAGATTCATTGATGGCCCTTAATCGTTTTCTAATGGCCTGGAGAGAAGATGAAAGACAATGTTAACCTACAAAGACATGCAATGAATACAAAAACCAAAAGTAGAAAATTTGCACTAAATTCACGGCATAATTATAGGGGGGAAACAGAGCATAAATCTCTCAGAGAGACAGTTGAGTCACCTCTTTGCAATTAAGGACAGTTGTCTTGTTAAAATGAGGAATCTGGGTCAACAATATTTCTCTGGCTTCCTGAAGACATGAAGTAATAACATGATATAAACAGCTAACAGTCAGCTCTTATGGAATAACTGATTGATTTTTAATGAGTAGTCTAAGAAAACCAATCGAGAATATACAAATGCGCAGCTAACAGTCAGCTCTTATGGAATAACTGATTGATTTTTAATGAGTAGTCTAAGAAAACCAATCAAGAATATACAAATGCGGAGAGCACAATTTCAACATACTCAAGAACAGGCTAGACCAAAAAGAATAATTGAATAAATGCTGTGCTGCCATTTTACATCATCTATTTGATATAAACACAAACAAAATTTAATAATGTACCTCAAGCCCCTCAACTGTGTCTCTATATCCAGATTGCAAATATTCTTTGGTGAGAGTCTCCTCAGGGCAATTGGGTGTTTGAGGGTTAAAGTCTGGAGGCCCAAGCCTGAGATTAGATGGAAGTATCTATACTTAAAACTTATACAGCTACATGATAATAATAAGGAAATATAGCAAAAGTAAATACTGCAGAGTTCCTATCATGACCATCTTAATAATGTAGAATAACAGGATATAAAAGAAAATGCCAACAAACAATGGCATCCCACCATTATATCAGCAAATCTTTGACATTAACAGTATACATATAATTTACTCCAGAAAATTTTAGTAAGACTATTGTTTGTGAACTAACAAAAGTTTACATGGATGAACTACCTAGAGTTCAGGGGCTCTTTATCACACTTCAACTTGTACAGGTTAAATGGCGGTGGCGGTGGCGGTGGTGGTGGTGGTGGTTGTCGCCTGAAATCACAAAACCATTGTGTTGAAAGTGATTAACAGCATCAGATAATTGATTCAGCATAACAATATAGTACTCGCACACAGACTATTTTATTACCGAATGCCAAATTAAACGAACTCTTCAAAACTGAAACAGCTGATGCAAATTTTCTATATTACATTAAAGGAATACTTGAAATGCTACGTTAACATAAAGTGAGACCACAAATTTTACTAACTGATGGTTAAGTCAAAATATAACTTCCCTATTCATGATATAAAAAATTTCACAAACCTATGTTACAGCATCGGGGTTTGGGCGATTAAATAATTTATAAAAATGAGTAACAGTTTTAAAATCTCTACTATATCTTCAATCATTAAAAAAATAGTTTTAAGAAAAGAAAATAAAAACACCCAATCTCAAGTCACGGGATTCATCCTTCATGTTTAACACAATTTTGAAGCTATGATACTTTGGGTTAATGGCAACATTAACAAAAAGTGGTTTCACCAAAAAGAAAAAACAAAGAGTGGTAATAGTTAAAAAATAAAAAATAAAAGGTTTTTGTTTATTTAAATGATAAAATAAACAAATAATATAACACTATATATATGCATATATAAAAACTCCTGCAAACTTGCTACCATTATCTGATTTTATATGGAAATCATGTGAGTATTAGTATTACCCCTAACTCTCAAGTCAAAACACTATTTCAGACAGTACTTTCAATTTTAAAATGAAAAAAAAAAAAAAAAACATAGATGCTTCAGAGAGATCTCTATGACAGAAGATAATTAATTCAGCCAGAAAATTTTATTAAATTCAGCATAATAAAGCATTGAATTTCAGGAAGGAAAATCCCATGTGTGCTACCATTTTCTTCACTTATTAATCAACAAATCTGGGAGGATAAATACTTGAACTATTCCTACAAATTATAGTGAACAATGTCTAGTTAAAAAACTAAGGCACTGTTGAAAAACAACAGAACCGACTAAGAAGCTAGGTTTGATACTTAACCATTATACAGAACCGACATAATTGAAGAAATATACAATGTTCAATCCTGTAATAGATACTTGAACAGAAAAATACAGTATTATGATTACTCGAGAAAAACTAATCATCTTTGTAGTAGCTTTCAAGGTTCAGAATGCCATCAAGTAAAGAAAATCAATCACTATTGCAAGTTAATAGCTGATACATAAGCATGATAAGCTGTATCACAACTCACAGCCTCAACAATTCATAATAGGCAGTACATTATCGCATGACGAACAGTCACAATCAAAAATTTAATAAGATTCTAAAAGGACAGGGTCAGTAGAAATTATCTTACCTTGAACTTACAGGAAAGTTAGTTGGCAAGGAAGATGAATCAATTCTTCCAAGGTCCCTAGACGATGGCCCACCAATTGAACTGTTATTAACTGCACTAGTGCAGCTGCCAGCATGATACCTTTGCATTTCCCCCCAACTATAACCGGCATACTGCCCTCAGCATCAAGCCACTAAAAGTAGCAGTGCTAGCTGAACTGCTTCATTGAAAATATTATCTATGCCATTTCCAACAAAGACAAATAAGAAGCTAAAAATACAATTAAAAGCTGTAGCAGAGGGAATTAAAAAGCAGCACATAAAATATAATAATTACAGCAAATGACCTACTTGCCAAATCTATGCCTCATTTAACTGCCTTCAGCTTCTAAAAAAAAGCACCGATATCCTAATGCCCCAAAAACAATATACCTTGATCTTGAGACCCAATTTGTGGGCCCCAACGTGATGTAGAGCGCTACTATTCTGACCTGCATCACAGAAAGAGTGACAATCTATAAATAAATGTTCCAATGAAATCACCCTAAGAGATCCATCAAGAAACACCAAGTTTGCAACAGAAGTGTGCAACTCAGAGGCAATGAGCATGTCCTAACAAATAAAATAAAAAATATACTCTAGTCTAAATAGTGTACTTGAAATACAAGGAAGACAAAATATTCTGAAAAGTGGAAAATAAAAGAAAATGAGATCGTAAACTCTTGCCCGCGGTGAATCCACTTTAAATACAAGTGCATTTTTCCCTATCAACTAACACAAACATGATCCCACCAATTACACAAGTGAATAAAAACCATGGACATTGAAACAGAATTTAACCATTGCAAATGGAAACAATCCATTAGAATTAAAATGTCATCACACGACGAAGTTCAACAAAAACCCAGAAAGAAAGAAAAAAAAAAGACAGCTACAACTATATGAAATGCCACTTGTTTGTGGCAATCATTTTAGAGTAACCAGAATCGTATTTTCAAGTATTCAACCATATCCTATGATAATACATGATACATTGTAATAGAAATGATGTCATTTGTAACAAATCCTCCCTAATGGAGCTAAAATGGCAGCAAAATGAAAGGGGCAAAAGTTAAAGAGACAACCCACCAGCTGAATCGCTGAAAGATCTCAATTTTATCACCAAATCCAAGCAATTTCAAAAATCTACAAAACCAAATCTAATGCAACAAAAAATGTTTCGGAATTGGAGCTCATAAGCGCGATCCAAAAGCTAGGGTTTTTTTCGGAGACAAAATTCAGATCACTATTATGCTATTCCCCAGCTTCGGAACTGCACGTTTAGCAAATTGTATAGTTGAAAATTGGGGATATTGAAGCGCAAACAAAACTAGGGTTTTTGATAGAGACAATTTTCGCAGAACAGAACAAAATGGAATTTTTGCAAAAAAAATATAAAAAAAATAATGGGAAATTTAATGGATATTGAAGATTTAGAAAGGGAAAGTTTTGAGGGCATACCTGGAAAGAAAATTTTGCAACTTTGACAGAGAAAATAAAAATGTAAGAAAATAGGAGAAGAGGGTTCTTTCCGTGGGGTGCTACGAGGGCTTTGACCTTTTTCTTTTCTTTATTTTATTTTGGTAGTGATGAAGATTACTTGTTATTTTCTCTAAATAACATGTTAAATAATGTAAAATTAAATCATATTTTGCTAGTCACATTAATCATTGTTAAATTTTGTTAAAAATCGTTAACTTGGACAGTGGCACACCAACGGTTACAAATTTCGTTGACATGGAATTATTTTAATTGAGTTGGAATATTTTTCTCATTAAACATCAAATTAGAATTAAAAAATAAGAGAATAAGAAACATTTAGATTTCAGTATGCATTCAGCCCTAGCTTTATTCTTCGGCTCTCTCTTTCTCTCGTTCTCCTTCGTTTTCTTCACTAAATTCTCTTTAGTCCCACGCTAACACCAACAATAAGAGACGAAAAGAAATTCAAGTCTACTATTGTTTCTGATTGGTATAGTTTTTGTTTATGTAGTTTTCGTTTTTCTCTAGATTCGTATATGGTTCTTTTGATTTTTTGAAATACACTCAGGTCTGTGATTTTTGTTTATTATTTAGGTCATGAATCAACTCGAACAAGGATTCAACTATCAGATCTCTAGATTCTTTGTTCTTTCTTTTTGATTTTTTGCATTCACCTAAATCCATGTTGGTAACATCGACAATGTTGGATCTAACCAGCTACAGAGCATACGTAGCAATCTACGTGGTAACTTGGTGGTTCTCATGGTGAAGATCATCATGATGAATTGTTTTGTTCGTATCCACACTGAGAAAATCATAAGTTTTAGTTTTGTTCCTCCGGGGATATATGTTGGACTATATGGCTATGACAGCAAGTACTACTGGTTTATGATAGTTTACAGCTTCTAGGGACAAATGTTAAACACGATGTCTCGGACATTGTAAACCAGAAATAAATAAAAAAGTTGTTTGCAAGCAAGATATGACGGATTAATTTATACAAGATGATGAAGCAGTAAATGAATAAAGAGAACACAAGAAATTGGTAACCTCGTTCGGTGAAGTCACACCTGCGCTTGGGAGGGCACTCTACCCGAGAAAGGATGTTAACTACTTCGAATTAGAATAATTAGTCTTATAAGAACTTTCAACCCCTATGAAGTTCTATGTCTCTCCCTAATCTTGTTGACTTTCTATTAGGTTTCCCCATAAATATGTGAACTCACTCACTTTCTTCAACCACTAAACCTTAGTTATCGACCTCAACAACAAGTATATTGATTGTTTAATTTACAACTTAACTAAGACAAACCAACTATGTCAAGTTACTGAAACACAATGGTGTACAACAGAGATTCAACCTTAATCCAGTTATGGCATTAGTGTGGAATACAAGAAACATGTTATTCTCAAGCTTATAGATTTAAAATCTTGGAACAAGATTTACAACTCAACTAAACAACCAAACTTTATGCCTTATGGTATGAAATGAGGCATTAGAGTGATGCACAAACAAAAACTCAAAAGATAAAACTTAACACTAGGTATCTTCAAAACTTTAACACCCCTCAAAAGTGAGGTTTGGGTCTCTTTTAAATATCAATGACTTTTGATTGCAAGCAGGGTATGACATATTAACTTATACAAGATAATGAAACAGAAAAGAAATAAAGAGAACACAAGTTATTGGTAACCCAGTTTGGTGAAAGCACACCTATGTTTGGAGGGTACTATACCCAAGAAAGGAAATTCACTACTTCAAATTAGAACAATTAGTCTTATAAGAACCTTAAACCCCTATGGAGTTCCATGCTTGTCCTTAATCTTAGTGACTTTCTATTTAGGTCTCCCTTATATATGAGAACTCGCTCACTTTCTTTGACCACTAAACCCTAGTGATCAACCTCAATAACAAGTATATTGATTGTTTAATTTATAGCTCAAATAAGACAAGAAACACTTTGTTCTCATGCTTATATACTTAACATTTTAGAACAAGGTTTACAACTCAACCAACAAACCATATCTATGCCTTGTGATATGAAATGAGGCGCTAGAGTGATGCACAAGCAAAGACTCAAAAGATAAACCCTAACACTAGATATCTTCAAAACTTGCACCCCTAAAAAGTGAGGTTTGAGTCTCTTTTAAATAGAAATATCTTCTGATTGCAAGTAATATGACAAATTAACTTATTCAAGATGATGAAGCAGAAAAGGAATAAAGATAACACAAAAAATTGGTAACCTAGTTCGGTGAAATCACACCTACGTCTGGGGGCATTATACTCAATAAAGAAAGTTCACTACTTCGAATTAGAAGAATTAGTCTTATAAGAACCTTCAATCACTATGAAGTTTTATGCCTATCCTTAATCCTAGTTACTTTTTATTTAAGCCCCCCTCTAAATATTAGAAACCACTCACTTTCTTCAACCACTAAACCCTAGTGATCAACCTCAATAACAAGTATATTTATAGTTTAATTTACAACTCAACTAAGACAAATAACCAGGCTAGGTTACTAAAACACAGTGGTGTACAATAAAGATTCAACCCTAATCTGATTATGGCATTAGTGTGGAATACAAGAAACACTTTGTTCTTAAGCTTATAGACTTAACATATTGGAATAAGATTTATAACTCAACTAACAAACCAAATTATATGCCTTATGATTTGAAAGGAGACAGTAGAGTGGTGCACAAACAAAGACTCAAAAGATAAACCCTAACACTAGGTATTTTCAAAATTTACACCCCTCAAAAGTGAGGTTTGATTTTTCTTTAAATAATAATGTCTTATAGGCTTTTCTCTTTTGGATTTCAAATTTGATTTCATCCAGAATAATAGCATAATCTTGTTGGATTTTATTTGGTCCATAAAGATCTCAAACAAATGATATGATTTGTTATTAATTCAAATTCAAATTCAAATCTTCATTTAAATGTGGTTTTATCTTAAACAGTTGTCAAACAAAACACACAAACACATTATTATAATGCAGCAATGAATCTGATTCGATTTTAACTAGAATTTTGCTCCAAAACAACATTCATAACCTATAGATCTTCTCTTGAAGAATGAAACTTGGAAAGAGAAATATTGAACCACAACTGTAATAGTTGTCAGATGTTGTAGCATATAATAACATATGTCTTGTTGATGGATACCAGATGTTGTAACACACATGTTGAAACATCGTGTTTCACATGTAATACCAGAGCATCTAAAACAACTCTTCTTCATATAAGTTTTCTTTGTAGAGTAGTCTTATACCAAATCTTCCTTAAAGGTGCATCCAGTCGGATCTTCTTTAACTTAAACAAATCCAAATATTTTCCAGTTGATTTTGGATTTATCAACACAAACTTCTTCCTAAATACAAACTTTTGCATCTTAAAGAAGTCAACATTATTCCTCTTATAAAGTACATGTGAAGATAGTTAGAACCCAAACCTTATGAATATTGTTTAATTAGTTATGTCAAACACTTTAGTTAAACAGCTCCTGCTCAACTGGTTTTGTCAAGCACTTTAGCTATACAAATTTTCACAATTGTGCTTAGCAACATATGCTGAAACATCTTGTTCCACATGTTGCCTAAAATAAATTTTGACATATGTTGTGTCATACCCCAAATTTGTCCTACATATTTCAAATTTTCATTTGTCTGACTTTATTTTCAATTTTGCATCGCTTGTACAACATGGCGTATTTTCCAGCATGAATAATTCCTAAAATGAGTAGCCAGAATAAATCTCTTGGATATGTGGATGGACTGGTCAAATTGTGTCCTAAATATATGAAAAATCAGTGATTGAAAAGTCTCGAATTTAAGCTCGCAAGTGTTAATGAATCTGACCTACTTTCCATTAAAGTTTAACCTAGCGTGCTCGTCTTATCTCTCGACAAATTTCCAATCACTTTTGATCAGTCTGAGCCTTTTACCGATCCCTATCAATTCTCAAAAGTTGACTGAGTGTTACATTTTTTCAAGTTATTTATTTTGCGTTAAGCTTTTGTGTGCAATCAATTTAATCTTTTAAGCATCTCTATCACCCAATTTCTGTTTGTTTTTACCCGATTTATTTTTATGTTTTCATCAAAATGTCCAAAATAATATATGGGGATTTTTCATGCTTGCATTTCATTTTTAGCATATTTATTTAATAAGTTGTGAATTTTTAGTAGTTTTTAATTGATTTAATCCTATTAAATTAATTAAAGCTTCTAGAAAGGGAAATTTTGGCATTTTAAATTAGGTGTGCTTCTTTGATTAAATATGGATCGTCGGATGCAAATTTAATCAAGGGTGCACATGCATGATTCTCACTTTTTGCCATTGACCAATCACATTTTAGAATTTTTGTTGTATTTTGTTTTAATTGATAATAAAATCAAAAAAATGTATAAACCATCTTTTTCATGTCATTAAGCCACATGATCATCCCCAAGCGGTGAGATTCAAATTTTTTGTCACCCTAACCAATGATGTAGCGACACGTGGCATTTGGTGTTGGTTTTTGTTTATATTTGTTTTTTATATGATTTTGTTTATAAAACATTATAATATAATAATAATAATAATAATAATAATAATATATAATATAATTAATAATAATAATAATAATAATATAACAATATAAATAATATATAATTATTATTATTATGAAGGATAGTTGGGCACATCAGATCTCTGAGTAAACCAATTCCAATTTCTATTTGCCACGAGGCTGAGCCTTCAGTGTTATGAGATCGGAATTTCGCTGAAGCTTGCAAATACCGAAGATTCGTGTTGTTGATTGGTCACTTTTCTGTGTCGACATTATGGTAAATTTTCGGATCTTTTGTGTAAACGGTTGTAGTGACTATCATGTAGTTGGTGTTATTCTGAGATTCAAATAACGTAATACTTCACCATGTGTCATTTAAATCAGTGTTAAACTCATAATGAGTTTTGATATAAACTTCGAGTCTATGGTATTGTTGATTTTTTGGTTGGATTTAAACTTTAGTATCAATACGATTCTATGTCTAGTAACATTTCAATTCTGAATTTCTACTTTGAGTATGCTACATTATGTACATTAGGTTAATTCCTTATTGTATCTGCAATATAATGATTCACATCTTGTTATGTCGCATTGCACCGTGTTTGCAGTTATAATTTTATGGGTAAATATGGTATAAATGTTATAAAGCTATGTTACTGTTGCATTACTTGGGCGCGGAAGCTGTCCGCATATTTGAATTCTAATTACATGTTGTTACTACCCATTGCAAGTTCTGTTTGTTTATCTTCGATTCGGTTTCGACTTCGCCATGACACCGATAAGGTTCCCTCTTTGGTAGTGTTCCTTTAACTGGTATTACCTTATATGGACTTGAATTTATATGAAACCCTGATTCAATTTTACAATTATTAGGTTTCGATGTTTGTCGTGATTCTGAATCGGTTCACATGAAGTAATTGATGAAATTGGGTTTAAATTATATTGGTCATGGGATTGACTCATGCTCACTACAATGTCGTGTTTTTTGTGATGCTCATGGGGTAGGGTTTGATTTTAGGCTTATAGTAAAGTTAATTCTTAAGTTGTACTTCGTTTCGTTATGATACCCGTAACATTTACAGCATCGCAACTTAATTTGGTTAGTTTTTTCGTTCAAAATAAGTTTTTCCCTTCTTGTATGAGTTAGCGTGTGGGATTCAGTATAGAAACAATTGGAGTGTTTATCTATAGAGCCACTTATTATAATATTCTTAGTTTGAAATTGTTGTTGTAAATGGTGCGAGTGCCGATATATTTGTAGCTAACAAAGTATCGTTTAGTGGTCCCTTGGTTAATATTTCCTCACTTTTATTTTCTTGTTCACATTAAGATTGTCATTTTGTTTGTAAATACAAAATTGAAAAATAAAAAATCAGTTTTATGCAAAAATTAATAAATGGATTTTATTATTCATACAATCCTGTTTGGTTACTAGATTTATAAGGTGGTATCATATTTTGTTCCTTACTAGTGATATACATTTAAGTTGTTGTTTAGAACATTAAAATGGACTTTAAGCCCTATGATAGGTACATTCAGTGTTCATGTTTAATGAATTTTGTTTCAATTTGTAATACATGCGTATGTTGGATAAATTCGCCACCATTATGTCTCCATGTTATTTATAAACTTGCATTGTTGCTACTTTATTTTCATTACATTTGAACATATCTTTTCCTAATTAATTACGATAGTAGTTGGCTCTTGGGTTCTAGCACTCCTTGGGTCCTTGAACGAATGCTCTAGAGGCACACGCCTCGGATTGTTTTTGCTCCGTCTTTCACTTCTAAAAACCTTTAATCAATTTGGATCTTTTCTCAAATTAAAATATTAAACATTTTGCTATACAATTGGTTTTAAGTACCTTCTTAGTTAAATCAAAACCATTTTCGAATGTAATTAAACTTTTTCAAATACAAATAACTTAAAACACTTCCTTAATCTACTAAAATACTTAACATTTACAAAATACCTATCTTTTCCTAATTAAAATCATAATTCATTTTGATAAATACTTCTAAAACTATTTTCTTAATTAATAATGGAAATATCGAACTCTTGAGGTCTAGCACTTCTTGGATTCTCAAAAGATTACTCTTGGGGCGCACGCCTTGGGTTGTGATCCTTCTGATCTTGCATTTATAAAATACTTAACGCGTCTAATCAAGTTACCCTAATCAAATTCAAATCTTTTTTCTCGACTAAATTACGAAAGAACTGAGTCCTTGGAGTCTCGCACTCCTTGGATTCTTGAGTGACCATTATTGAGGCGCACACCTTGGGTAGCGTGTCATTCAACTTCCTGTTTCTAAAACACGCTATTTAATTATTTGGACAAAGAAATGTCATTGGAGTCTAGCATTCTATATGGTACTTTCATTGATCATTCAAATAAAATATCATAATTAATTGAATGAAAAAGGTGTCGTTGAGATCTAGCATCCCAATAATGTCCGATTAATTGGTTACGAGACTGACGTCTCGTTTATCAAATAGTCGTCATTCTTCCTCAAAATACTCAGCCAGTCTAACTTTGTTTTCTCGCCCCCGTGCGATCGAAACCCTAAACCTACGCAAATCAAACTCTCTTCTCAACCTAAAACCCTAATACAAGCTAAGTCTTTTATTAATCAAATTATGAAAGAACTGAGTTCTTGGGGTCTCGCACTCCTTGGACTCTTGAGTGACTACTCTTGGGGCGCACGCCTTGGGTTGTGGCTACTCAACCCTTCGTCCCCCCTAAAATACTTGCCTTAATTATTTTGACAAAGAAATGTCATTGGAGTCCAGCATTCCATATGGTACTTTCATTGTTAAACAAACATAATTTCATAATTAATGGAATGAAAAAGGTGTTGTTGGAATCTAGCATGCCAATAATGCCCCAATTAATTGGTTGCGAGACTGATGTCTCGTTTATCAAATAGTCGTCATTCTATCTCAAAATACTCATTTAAATTAAACTCTCTTTTCTCACCCCCGTGCGATTGAGACTTCCCAAAACACTAATTCTTCGCCCCCCCTGCGATCCACAACTCAAACACCTTTACCAAAGAACATTGTTTAGTCCCTTCTTTCGTGCATAGGAACTAGTGCTTCAGCCTCTACTAGCGAGCAAACAAGCCAATGTTTACCAATTAGAATGCGGCCTAAACACTCGTTTGTTTACGAACTAACCAACCATAGTGTTCTGAACTACGATTGCTCTGACTTCTTCATTGCACAATGAGGGTACTTAGGCATAGGATTGTGAGATCCTAGCGAGCTACCTTTTCTTTTTTTTCTACCTTCCCTCCATTTTTCGTTTTCCTCAAACCTTTTCCTGTAGTCCCACGAACTACGATGCTCTGACTTTCCCATTGCATAAAGGAGTACGTAGGCACAAAGGCCCCAATCCTTGGCGAGGAATCTAATAATAAAACCACTCACTTTTCCCCTTAGAAGTAAATCTTTAGAAGAAAACAAACAACCTAGCTAACTTTTCTCTCGAATCGAATTAAGAGGTTCTCGTTGAGTACAACAGATGTAGAGGGTGCTAATACCTTCCCTTTGCGTAATCGACTCCCGAACCTAGAATTTGGTTGTGATGACCATGTTCTTATCTCTTTAAAGGTTTTATCGATATTTTCCTATTCCTTCCTTGGAATGAATAAAGTTCGGTAGCGACTCTGTTCGAACGCTTTTTCTGCGTCCATAGCGAGGATCGTATTTTTCGAGGTATGACATGTTGTTTTACCCAATATAGCCAACCAAAAGGACTTACAATCCCCCATTTGGAAATTTTTGGCTAAAACAACTACAAGATGTGATATTTATGAAGTGGCATACCATATCATCCAAAAGAGTTAATAGAGCAATCATCAACAATTGAAGTAGCACATAAGTGAGAGGATTGTTACACATCAACAGAAGATTGGACATCTCATTTCTCCAACTTTTTGATACAATTTGGCAAAGGTATGGAAAGAACCAAAACATTAAGCTTCAGAATCCAGACCAGCGATCAAAGAAGCAGTAACACAAATCAGAGTATAATGTCAAAAGACAGAGGTAGCTCCGTAAAACAGTCAATGCAATTACAATGTCAGTCCCAACACACCGGTTAGAGCCATTTACTCCAGAGTTAGTAACATAAATCAATTTAAAACCATATAGTCAGTATAATTAATAATCAAATAACTACATCTGGATTAGGTGAAACAACTTCAACACTTCTTCACACAAACCAGCTCTGATTCATCAATTGGTACATGGATGATGGATGTAAAGCTTGTAACATATCATCATCAATACATGAGGAAAACCATCATCCTTAACCTATGATAACAAGCTTCATCACAATCTTCAATAACTGATCATCACTATGAGGCTCCAGAAATTCAAAATACACTAGTACTTCAACAAAAATTATTTTGCATCCTTATTTTCATTTTCTTCTTCTTCATCAGTTCCCTTTTCCTTTGACATAATTTTGTTAATTAAGGGGACCATGCTTCATCCTAATTAATTAATAGTTGAAGGTGAAGGTTTCACACCTTTTCCTCTGCCATACACTTTTCTAAGCTCCTTGACCAACTTTTCATAGTTAGGATTATCATCAGTAATGGTCTTCATTAGCACAATAACTTTCCTTCTTTCTATGTAACCAATAGCTTTTTCATCTGGCTTTCTTTCAGCTGAAGTTATTCCTTGAAAAACATACTTCCATTTTTGACCATTTGTTTTAGGACGGAATGTCACGGTATCCATGTGAGCATAGGAGATATCCATAAGAATTATCTTCCATCCAACTTTTATCCTCATGCAGAACACAATGTTCTAGACATTTTCTTTAGCATCTGTCTCAGATTCTCTAATTTAAACAACTTTGTAATTTACTTCAAAATTAACAAGGGCAGCTTGTTCATCTTTCCACTGAGTTGGTAACACAAACACTAGCAAATTATACATGTTGTCTTGCACATCCTGGTTATCATCCCCCCTAACGTCGCAGTTGACAATAATGAGCATTTGGTTTCTCCACAACATTTTGGTGCAACTTCTTTCAACATGTATGCATTAAAAACCACACGTGTAGTTCTTCACTTGAAAATCGGGAAGGCAACTTACATCTTCTACCATACTCAACTCAAAATCAGACTACATTTGATAAACAACATACTTCACCATATTGTCTGACATGACATCAACATACATGTGAGCTCTCTCAAGATTCTCATTGTCTTTCACAATGACTTCCTTCAACAGTTGAAGTAGGTTGTCAAACTCGCGGGTAGACTCGTAAACTCGTACGAGTTTACGAGTCTAGGAAGCATAAACGAGTAGACTCATGCATAGAATCTTTTTTGATAGACTCTATTAAACTCTAGTAGACTCACACAAACTCGTATAGAATCGCGAGTCTATAACGAGTTTATGAGTCTATAAGTTTTTTTTAGATTTTTTTTTAAAACCGAAAAAGGCCTAAATTTTCCAAAATATTTTATTTTATTTAAAAACACCCTTATTTTTTTCTTGTACGATAATTAGAAAGTCATTCTCTCTCTCTCTCTCTCTCTCTCTCTCTCTCTCTCTCTCTCTCTCTCTCTCTCTCTCTCTCTCTCTCTCTCTCTCTCTCTCTCTCTCTCTCTCTCTCTCTCTCTCTTAGCCTCTTGTTTCAACAAAGTTTCTTCCTCCCTTCATCAACAGCGTGAGTTTGTTTTGTCTCTTGCTTTGTTCGTGTTCATAGACGTGAATTAATCCTATGTTCAAGTACATATTGAGATAGGCACTATGCACATCCATCTGATTGAGTTTGAATAACAATTTTGGTATCAATCTGATGGCTTTAAGATGGTCAATAGTATCAAAAGATTCAGTATCACACAAACTTCCATTTTCTTCAGCATGTAGCATAAGGTTTTTTTATTTGTTAGTAACAACCTGCTCAACATCAAGAATACTAATGTCAACATCTTCATCATCATGGGGAGTCATATCATTTATAGATTGTGTGTCCTTGGTAAATAATCCACACACCTTGCTATTTATAGCATAAACCACAAGTAAGCTTTCATCATTACTTATCACATCTTCACATAATGTTTTCACACCTATAACATGATCAACGTCTTCATGGACATGATCATTATTCTACTTATGCATTTGAGACTCTGTCAAACAAGTTATCTGACACATATTTATCAACATATTGATTCCCTAAATTGGCTTCATGGGTTTCTTTGACAACAAACATGTGAATGAGATGATGATTTCTCATAGGCCCATTAATGAGTGAGACAATAGTCATAATTCCATAACAACTAGTACAATTTGACCAACATATGAAATGTAGTGGAAAATAATACTTTGACCATATTTCTTGACAAACAGCATGTAGCTAGACTTTAATATATCAACAGTACCACTAATCTCAGCTTCACCAAACATACTATCAAGTTTTTGGTTAATTAAAACTCCAGACATATGAGAAGGAACTTTAATATGGAGAGTTATGTCATACTCATTATTCTTATTTATATTCTTCTTTTGAACCACTACTGGTTGTTCAATGTTAGAAGAACTTCTAACCTGGATATCAGCTTTCCCCTTAATGACAAATCGTCGCTTGAGTATCATATGTGATAATTCAGAAACATGAGAGGGATGTTGAAACATCTTGGTTTACTTCTCTGGTTGGAAAACTTCATAACTACTTCCTTTTTCCACATTGATATCAGTGCACATATGATAACTTTCTATACAATAACCCCCATGTTTTCTGTACCATGGCTTAGTTTGAGTTTCTAACATGTCTTCCATGATGTATGGACACACGATCTTCAACCTTCTACTCTACAATGGCATCTACCATCTTCGTCTTTACATATTTATTTCTCTCATGGCTATCACAAGATGTAACATATTTTCTTTCTTCTTTCAATTGTCTATTGCAACTACTTTCAAAATAATAATCTTCAAAAGCGAACACTATGTGGGAGGAATAAGCAATATGAGCAAGAATATTAGGCTTGTCAAACCATACTTGTTGATGATGCATTTAAAGCTTCTCATTCCACTGAGGATGCAAATGTTGATGGTCTAGATGACTATCATACAACTTATAATAGTACAAGGGAATGAAGGAGAAAAAATTAATGCATTGGTAATCATGTTTGACCAGATGTTGAGACATGTTACCCGACATTGTGCAATTTGCTTTCTAAAGAGGAGTAATACACTTGGAAATTAATGGCTCACCAGTATGAATAAACCAACTCATGTCTTTGAAAGTCACATCAATATTTCCCTGATTAACTCCTCCTTCTTCATTTATCTTTTCCTTAGTAACATGGTAGGCTTTTCTTTGTTTCCTTGAAACACTTGAGCATTCAACTTAAATTTGTCCAAAGTCTTTGCACTTATGACATTAGATTTCTTTACACCTGCAGGAATAGTTGAGATTGCATCTTTCATCATCTTTTCCTTTAGCCTAAATGTTCTTAACATTGATAAGGACATTCTTCCTTAATCTTTTATAAATTTCTTTATGACTTTGCTAAAGATCTTAACAAGCATGAGATTCTCTTCAAAATTATAATATGTTTGATCTTTACAATCTTCGTAATTGTCGATAATCTTTGGAGGATAACGAATCTTTGGTTGATGAAGAGTTTTTCCTTCATTAAAATTCTCAATCTTGAACAGAATAAGAACCTTGTAACTCACCCAAACATAACAGAGTTCCTACTTTGATGCCTATTTTAATTTTATTTCCTAGGGGATAGACGTTGGACCAGATGCTTGGGACAATAAGCACTATTGGTTTATGACAAATTACAACTTCTCGGGACAGATGTCAGACACGATGTTCGGGATATTGTAAACCAGAAACAAAAATCTTTTCACTCTCCTTGGAGTTAGGCAGGTAGATTTCATTTTAAGTTATGTTAATCACTCAGTTTGGCGTTGTTCTTGGAAGTTATCAACATTTAATTTTGGGGTTGGGGTATTAAAGAAAATGATCAAATAAAAAGAAAAGGAGAAAAATAAGATGTAAAAAGCATGGTATTTAAATAAAAAATAGAAAGAAGTAAGAAAATAATAGGACAAAAAAATTTAAAATTCTCTAGTATCCAATATGAATGAAAGAGTGACATGAGAGGAAGAAGATAACAGGAAGACAAAAAGGTACCTAACTCCAAGGTTTAAGCCAATTACCAAAAAATTATCCTACCTTTACATAAGCTAAAATACAACCTTAAAAGTCCTCAAATGTGTGTGTTTAAATATGATATGAAAGATTTTGCACATAACATACAAATTCATTGATTTTTACCCTTGTATGTTGATTAAGTGAACACCCTTGTAATTGAGTGCATACTGGTAAGTAGAGTAATAGGTTGAGTAATGGTGCTGGAATAGCTTATCTGAATTGGTTAAAGCAAAGCAGGGAAGAGACGCCTCGATCAGGAAAAGTAAGTGACATTCATGTGGTAGGGTTTGTGATTTATTATGACAAAGTTTCAGTGTGCAAACATGTTACTTAAGGACAAGCAACAATTCAAGTTTGGGGTTATGATGACATGTTGTTATTGCATGTCATTTAGAAAGAAAAATCAGACAAATTTGACTTAAAATGAGCAAGTCAAAAGCAAAAGAGTGAAAAAAATTTGAAAAAACACTTTTGGGTGATGAAAAACACTTAGCGTGTAAATGGTGAAAAAAGGAACAAAAACACGCTACTTTGCTTTTGGAAAAAAACACGCATGCACCATGCTAGGACACACACACATTGGGATAATAATTACTTAACATGTCTACATTGACATCTAGCATGCCCACATTGAAACTTTTTGTTGACACGCTTTTTGGCAGCTTTATAAGAAAAAAGAGGGGGAAAGGGGTTTGATTCCCTAAAGAGAAAAATGACGTATTTGAAAGATTTTATAGCCCATTAGAGAACTTTTTCTTCGGTGATTCTTCATGACCTTCGTGTCTGCGCTTATGGTATTAATTAATTTTAACATGAGTAACTAGATTTCTCTTAGATTAGGTCTTATTTGATGAGAATCTCGTTTTTACTTTATTGGGACATCTGACCGAATAATGTTAATGTAATTGTTTTGACTCATTATTATTTAGTTATTGATTGTGCTCATATCCTTTTGTTTGTTACAACATTCAAATTAATCTTGATAAGTATTGAATATTAACTTTATGACTATTTATTTGACATACTTTAAATGTTGAATTCGCTAATTGTCTAGGGATAATATGATTAAGAATTGTGACTTATAGATTAGTGCATTGTGTTGTTTGGTTTAACAATAGAATTAACCCGAGGGATCAGGGAATTAATGCATAAGCTAATTGAAATAGGGAATTCTGACAATAATACTTGTCTGCCTTTATCATAATTGTTATCAAAGCTTCACTCTTTAATTTTTTACTAAAACAATATGAAGACCCCCCAATTACTATGCTTAATTACATTGCACAACGTACGTTATTCTAAGTTCACAATCTTTTGTGGAGACGAATTTATCATTTTTACTTCGATAACAATGTCGGTACACTTGTTAGTAAATTGTCATTAATGGCCCATGTCAGTTTTATTAGGCACCACAGTGGACGTCATTTGTACTTCTTAAAAGTACAATATGTGACACCTCTGGCGGTTAAGGGTGCCATATACTTTTAGGGTTTGATGTAGGGTTAGAACTAGCTCACGTAGGAATGTGAGAAACTCTATATATGTGGTCTTTTTATAAGTGAAAGATTCAATCAATTTCACCCATTATGGTTGAGGTATTTATAGGAGTTTCTGGGCCTAAATTTCAGATCCCCGGGAAATAACAACCACTTCTGAGAGAACATAGTAGTGGATAACTAATCCCATGTTATTTAGGATAACATGGTTAACTTCTTATGACTACTTCTACACCGTTTTGGGATAAGGACACATCACTTTTTATGTTCGCACTCTTCAGGTGAGTTGTTAGAGAAATGTGCAACATATTTAAGGAAAAAGCTTCACTTCTAAATGTTCGATTGCTATAAGAAAGCGATTAAAAAGGTGTTGTGGATGAAATGTTACATTATCATGTGGCAAATAATGTATGTATATAAAACAAAGATCTTTTTCCTTAATTATATTTTTCACTTATTTTTTAGAACAATTTCTATAAAGCATATTTTTAACAAACATTACTTCAAAAAATATTGCATATATTCTAAAATAAAATTATCAAGAATTGGAATTACTAGAACTAACAAAAAAAAAGGCGGGTTTAAGGTGAGACAAGTTGAACGAATAGGTGCGGCGGTCTTTGCCGGGCGGCGGGTTTTGGCGGGTGGTGGTCATTAGCGGGGCAGGTTTTGGTGGGCGACGAGTATAAAATTCCAACCTAATCCGCCATTTTTTGGCGGGTGCGCGGGCCGGCCTGGCAGGTCACGACCCGTTTTGTCACCCCTAGTTATGTTGTCATGTCTATATGAAACAAAGTACTTTTTATTTTCCTTCAGTGTATATATTTTTTATTTTTTTTTATATAAATTTTATTTTGTAGTTCTTTTAATACTAATTCATAAATGAAATAGTTATAGTTATCCCTAGTTTTTGTCTATACAATTTTTTTTTTTAATATTTGCATGACTTACAAAGAAAATATATTTGTGCAAGTGAATAATTTATAGAAACTTATAAGTTTGTTATAGTTAATTTTTCATATTTTTCTTTTAATATTTGTATCCTACTTACAAAGAAAATATATTTATGCAAATGAATACTTATTTTTTATCAATGGAAAATTAAGTTTATGATAATTAAATTCTCATAGAATTTATTATTAAATAAAGGAGAGAGATAAATAGAAAATAGTCTTGATTCTTAAACAAGTGAGACTTCTAATTTAGCAAGTCAACCAACACTAGCATTCCCTTTGTGTATGGTGTGAACAAGAACAAGCTGCCACTTATTGTGTATTAATTCAAGCTTATTTATTTAGTTAGTTAGTACATGTGTATATATAATAACAACTTGTGTAGTTTTGTAACAAGTTTTTTTCCCTAACATAACTTTCTCTCATTTAATATTCAATACTCTTTTTTCTTCCCTTCCACTCCAATACTCTCTCTACCATTCTCTTTATTAACTTCCGCATTAGAAAGGTGTGATAACACCAACATATGGTATCACAACACCAGTTGAAATCCAAAATCAATAGTGATTGAAGCTATGGTTGGAATAGGCAGTAACAACTTCCCTGCAAATCTTACAGCTCTTGATGACAAGAATTAGGAAAAATGGCGGATTCAAATGAGAGTCGCCTTTAATGTTTAAGATGTGTCTCAGTATGTAGCTGAGGGGTTTCAACCATTAGTAGGAAATGCAATTGATGCCCAGAAAGCGACATACAAGGAATTTAAGAAGAAAGATCAGAAGGACCTATTTTACATTCACAAATGCATTGAAATGAAGGCGTTTGATAAAATAGCTCATGCTACAACTTTAAAAGAAACATGGAATATGATAGGAAAATATTATGGCGGAGATGCGAAGGTCAAGAAGGTGCACCTTCAATCTTTAAGAAAGCAATATGAAATACTGCATATGAAAGAGGGAGAATCGATATCAAATTTCTTCACAAAGGTTCAAGAATTAACCAACCAGATGAGTAATTTTTGAGAGACGTTGATAGAGCAAGTGAAGGTCAAAAAGGTACTTTGAAGTCTCACTTCTCAATATAATATTATAGTAATAACAATTAAGGTAACCAAAGATCTGGAAACAATGAAAATGGAGGATCTGCAAGGATCTCTTAAAGCTACATAATTGAGACGAAATCAAAGAGAGATAGATAAAGATTCTGAATAGGCTTTGATTGCTCATTCAAGAAAGGGAGGTTCTGATGAAATGAAGAGAACGTAGAAACATGGAAAAGGAAAGCACCAGAAAGATGCCACGTCAGATAGAAAATAGAAGAAGAAAAAGTTTGAAGAAAGATCTGAATCCTGTAAATGAGGAAGAGGATCTAGAAATTTTCAAAACAAGAAAAAGTTTCAAGACAAGAGAAAGATTAAATGCTTCAATTGTGAAAAGTGTGGTCATTTTGCTTCAGATTTTTGGTTTGGAAATGGAATGAAAAGACTGGCGTAAAGGAATCTAACACGGCATAAGATGATTCAAATTTAGATTTTGTCATGTTAATTGAAATTCTGGTATGCATATTACATATATCCCAAGAACATTGATCTCTACTAAAAAAGGACGAGGACAGACTATGACCAATTTAAATTTCTTTAAATTGTCCCAATATCATGACCAACGTCATGACATCTGCAGGCTGACAGACCTATTTATCTAGCCATTTAAATTATGCAGAATTGTAAATGCAGAAAAATAAATAACACCAGTAATTGTTTACCCAGTTCGGTGCAACATCACCTACATCTGGGGGCTACCAAGTCAGGAAGAAAATCCACTATTAGCATAATTAATTTAGAGTTAAACCTCTAGTTTACACTCCTCACTAAATCTCTACCCAATGCAATTTCAGCCTAGAGACACTCTAGTACCTGAGTATACCCACTCACTCCCCCTCAATCACACAACAGTGATTTCTAATTCACAATTACAAAAACAACATGAAGAGACACTTCATACACACCTTGATCTTGCTTCACAGTTTTGATCAAGGAACTCACACGCTTTTGCTTCACAGCTTTGAGTGAGACACAACCTAGAATCTACCTAACCAAAACAATCATCCACCAGACAATTGTTTGGATTACAAGTATTCCTAAACAGACTTTACACGTGAAGACTAGCCTTCTTCACTTACCAATATGTCTACCACAGTGTATCAAAAGATACAAAGGGTGACTTACAACACAAGGGACTCTCAAACCCTAGACCTTTATTTTCCACTCAGGTTTTTCTTGGTGTGAGTGTTTTTTCTCCTCTGCTTCTGCTCCTCCTTTTATAGTAGTACAGACTGGGCTTGGGCTGGTCACAAGTAACAAACATTAGTTTCAATAAAGTAAAACTAATTTCCACAATTCAAGGTACTGTCCAATTAGGTCATGGCTTTTCATGATATGGTCAACACTGCTGTCGCTACTCGAAAAATGCATCACGCAACGACGGGTAGGCGAAAAAGAAAGGACAGAAGAGTCGCCACCGAACTTTATTTATCCCATGAGGGGAAAGGAAAATATCGAGAAAACCTTAGGAAAAGAAAGGATAAGATGGTCTCGCAACCAAGAACAAGTTCGGAAGCCGGTTATGTGAGGGGAAGGTATTAGCACCCCTCACATCCATCGTACTCGATGGGAACCATTTGCTTGTTGAATGTGTGAATTTATTTGCTTTAAATATTATGCTATAAAAGTGTTTTCCAAAGGATAAAGAAAGAGGGTTTAGGAACTAAGAAAGGAGGCATAACGGGGGAGAAAAGAGAAAGAAAAGACTCGGTAGGACTTCGCAGTCCTATGCCTATGTATTCTCAATAGATGTGAGAAAGTCAGAGTCTACGTAGTTCGTGGAACTACAGATATGGGGGGAATGTGCTTGGCAAGGATTGTGGCCCTTGTGCCTACGTATCTTTACTTAAAAGAAGTAAAGAATCAGAGCAGCCGTAGTTCGGCCAACGATTTGTTGATGTTTTTTTATGAATGATGCTATCGTGCGCATTCTAGCAGTTTAGGTGTTTTGCTGCTCGCATGTGAGGAGACTTATGCGTTACCTGTTTGCGGTAGAACGAACGTGACATATCCTTTTTGAAAGATTGATTATTTTTCGCCATGTGAGGCAAGATGTCACGTTTGATTGGTTGAATTGTTTTTTAGGGGTGAGATAAATCCTTGGATAGTAACCCCTACGGGTAGTACCCAATTTTTTATCTCAAAGTTTTTGTTATGAAATGGTATGGCGAACGTAGCGTCTTCGTATTGAAAGACAAATGTCAAGACCACACACCCTACAGTGAGTATCCCAACACCCAAAGAGGAAGAAGTCTACACCCAATCCTCTCTCTTTAATTCAACACAAAGAGAACTTCATTCTCTTATTAAAGTATTTTTGGTTTTGAATGGTAAGTGCTTTGCGACTGTAAACCCTACGGTAAATGTCAGCACTCGGGATAGGAGAAGGCCTACGCCTAACCACTCCACGACCATTCAAGTTTTTGTTACGAAATGATTTGAAAATGCACTCGGTGCGGGACCGAGGTTTTAGGTGAGGAAGGTTTCGGAAGGAAGTTATGAAAGTGAGAGGTGGTGAAAGAGATAGGTGATGGATAAAGTTGCGTCTTCGTATTGAAAGATGAGTATCAAGACCACTCACGCTACAGTGAGCATCTTAACACTCAGAGAGGAATAAGTCTACACTTAATCCTTTCTTAATATAATTTAATACAAAGAGAAAATGATTCTTATGACTGAAGATGTTTATGAAAATGAACTCGGTATGGGACCGAGGTTGTTTAGGAGGAAAACAATGTAAGTTCATGGTGATAACCAAAAGAAGACAAAGCTTTGATATGTTAACAAACACAAAGGAGTCAATCACAATCAAATATTACAAGATAAGTCAAGCATGGTATAAAAGAAATTCATCAAGACGCAAGGTGACGACCCTAAAAATGAACCAACTTTCAAGTAGGCCAAAGGTAATGTGAAAAACAAGAAATTTGAGATATTATTCCATTAAATGAAAATAGACATTACAATGAGCAATTTGCAAAAAGAACGGATTAAAAAAGATAAAGCATGCAAAAGTTATGATATTTTGAAGTTTCAATGATTTTATGAAAATAAAATAAAATGCAACAAGTACATAAAAAGAAGTGGCATGTGAAGGGATTGAACCCACGCCCTTGTGTTCACAAACACAACACAAACCAACAGGCCACAGCACGCGCGCATGAATGGAATGGCAAGAGAGAAGAAAATGATAAACATGACAATTGAAAAATAAAAAGTCAAAAGAGTTGATCACCAAGGATCGAACTCAAGTCAGGCATGGCAAAGGGTATAAGGCGTGCAAGTGTCTACCACTGGGGTGGCTATACATCCAAGTATTAAGCCACCCCCATAAATAGATAAACCTATCTATGAATGAAAATCTGGGCCAAAAACAAGTCAACCAAACCAAATGCGTGAAGGATCCAAACTTTGTCAAAACTCAACCAAATGGGATGAAATTTTAGTCTAAACTGAATGTTTTTAAAAGAGGAACAAGATGGTGCAGTTGGATTTCTCAAAATATGCTCACAACTCAAAATTCGAATGTTCATGCAAAATGGAGTTTTGAAATTCATTTTGAAAATCATAGCTCAAGACTGATGCAGTTATGAGCAAACAGGGGTCCACTCATGTTTGAAATTCAATATTCATGGATTAAGCTCAAAGGATAAACTCAGCTTCTCAATAGATCAAGAAATGGACATCAAGTTGCACATCATGGAAATTAACTTACAACAAAAAATTGTATCCAAACAAAGTTAACTCAAGCTGTAAGACATCAATTCTTACCAATCCAAACTGCAACAAGTTAAAAAACGTAAATGGCAATAAACTAGCATTTGGAGGTTGACAAAAAATCAAAGCAAGATATTGACAGCCAATTCCCCTAAGTCTGGCAGTGGTTATGTTGGTTATGTATCAATAAAGCTTAATGATGAATACCAAACCAACATATAGTGATGTTCTTGCTAACAGATGCAACACACATAGCCAAGTACAAAATGTAAAAAGTCTGTTCACAACAGACTTGGACAGTAAATACAGTACAAACAACTTTCAACTATGCCAACAAAGTAAGAAATTCAAATTTGGCATGAAATCAAACAGGCCTATAATGACAGTCAGGAAAAAGATGTCCAACCATGAAGAGTTTGTTCTAGTAGCTAAGGGAAGGCATGCACATGTGAGTTTTGAAGGGCATTTGGAAATCAAAGTCCACAAACTGATTGAGATCACAACTTAGAATTTGAAAAGTCAGACCATAATCAACAATCCTCTTCACCAATTGAAAACAATTTTGTTTAAAAACAGTGTAAAAACAAAGTTGGCATAATACCAAAACTAATTCATATACTGCCTTTAATGATAGTGATAAATGCAAATGACAAGGCAGTTTAAGAACTTAGCTTGCTAAGACTAAAAGGCTCATCCATGGAAATAAATGTTGACAACCACAAGCATAAATAGGTCCTAAAGGCAAACTAACAGCAAACTCAAAGTGAGTGGAACAAACTCTCCATGTTGACATAAGTTGACAGTACCAATGCAAGTCATGATAGCAAGGTGCAAGAAACAAATTACAGTCCAGTCTTTCTTAATGCTACATCTCCTTGACAGTAAACCTGTTCCAAGCCAAACACCCTTGGACAGCAACCATAACATAAATCAACCTACTTCTTAAAACTGGTAGTAACTGAGTTTTAATGATTTGAGTTCTCAAGCACAGATTTAACAACAAACTAAATTGTCCTGAACATGTCTTCAAAGATTGACTGATGCATCAACAAGCATCCCTTGGACAGCAAGACATATCATAAGGAAATGCACAGGTCATCCTTGTTTTCAATAATCACTCCTAATGGCCTCCTTAACAGTTACCAATCCAAAATGATGGTTACCATATATAACAGAGTTCACAATCAAATAGAATGAGTCTCACTTCTTCATGTGCAAATTATTGGTTCTACACAGGTTTTGGTAATGAGAAATATGTTCTGGACAACTAACACATCATCCAGCCATAAGTCTAAAAGATAGTCCTAGATCTGTTAACAGTAAGCCCTCTAAATGCTACATTCTGGATGCGACAAGAACCACACAAACCAAGCAACAACCCTAAAGTAGGACTCAAACTATGCTAGACAAAACCAGAACTAACTTCAACCTAAAAATGTTCAGCTATCAAAGCCTCTAATCTAAGCCTCTCCCATTAACAATTTTCAAACAGTTTTGGTGGCTGAAATGAGGGTACAAGCTAGTGAATGGCCTCATGTTATAAGAATAGCACATACGCATCATAAACATAGAAATAAATGAGTTCAAACTCAAACAACAGTTATATTACAAACATGACAAGATTTGGTATGGTGATGGCATATTTTAGCTTGAAAATGCATTTTGAAAGTGTAATGATAAACCAAGTGGAAACAGCTCAAACACACAACACACACACACACACACATCACAAACATGAAGATGAATGAGATCAAACATAGAATTCAAGCACATTTCAATCCAAGCAGAAATTGATATGTTGATGGCTATGAAAGAAAAAACTGTCTTGAGACAACACTAGTGGTACAGCAGGGCATTTTTAAAAACAAAGAGATTCATGCCATAACAATGACACACACACATCACAAATACACAAAAAGGGTAATTTCATGCCTCAAAATCAATTCAAATCAACTCCAAACAGGACATGGCATATTGGATGGATTTAAAACATAAAAATGTAAGACTGTCACAATTCAAAAGCAAGTAGGATAGGTCATGGCAGTTGAGACAATTAGGCATCACTCACAAACTTGAAATAAGTAGAATAATGATTCTAGGTTGATGGACCGGACAAAAACCAGTTGAAACAGAAAATGGCAAGTTGTTGGTATCATGAAGTTTTGAAAATGCAAGTGGAGAGTGAAAAGTTGTCTTGAACAAGTAGGGTCAGTTTGAACATACACACACCACACACAACCTCTAAACATGCTAGAAAGTGATTTTACAACTTAAAAACAAACACAAACTGCTCCAAAGAAAGACTGGTATGATGTTTCCAACACTTGACATTAAAAACACACAATACCTCACAGCTGGCCTCAATAAACAAATCTCATGTTTTCAACATTTTCAACAAGTCTCAAATGATATAAACATAACCAAACCATAACAAATCAACATTTTAAACACTTGAGATGAAACATGGCAAGCACAAACAGTCTAACACAAAAACTCATGAAAAAAAGTATCAAGTAACACAACAAACCAAACTAGATTCAAACATGACCTAGGGGCAGGGGAAACTCATGAAGCAACTAACAAGTTATTCAAACATCACCAATAACAAGGGCTGACAGATCTAGGGCAAGCACAACAAAATTATCATGTTTGGATCCTTAAGGCTAATCTTGTAGATAAAGTTCTCAAAACAAGTTGTACACAACATCAAAATTCAATATTGTCAACATATCATCAATACATCATTCATGAGCAACATACTTTGACAAAAAGCAATATCATAGCCACAAAACATAAGCTCTTGACAAAAAACCAACTATGGGACAACATGACCATATTTTCATAACAAGCATTTCAAAATTGCAAAACATGACAATGTATGCATAATAAAGAGGTTGAGCATTACATACCTCTTGTAGACTTTCTTGAACAAGCTAAAAAGCTAAGAAACCCAGAGATCTTCTTCTTTGGCAAAGATTTGGAGCTTTCTTCCTCTTGAAGCAATAAACTATCTTTCAAGACAGTTTGAGTTATGAACTTCCCAGCTGGTTTTTGAGGCTTTAGACAGTTGAAATATGATATATATGAGGTGTTTGGAATGTTGAGGTGGTTGGAAAGGCCTTAAGTAGAGACTTGGCTTCCAAAGTGCATGAAAGTCAACATATGAAGGTATGAAGGTTGACTTTTAGATTGGTGAGTTTTTTTATGAAAGTAATGGTTGGAACAGTTTCAAATGGCCATTTTAAGGGTGTATAGATGGTCTTTGAAGTGTTTTAATGTTTGGAAAAAGAACTAGCATGAAAAGTGGAAAATGATGATTTTTGTGATTTTGTGAACTCAAGCAACTTCAAGTAAAGATAAGAATGAGAGAGCTATGAGTTTCTTGTGTGTTCTTAATAGCTCTGGTGTAGTCTGTAACATAGAGAGAGGTATCTATTTATAGGAAAAATGAGGGTGAGGGCAGCCTTGGCTTTTCCACATTTTGGAGGGAGATTGTGAAATTTTGAATGAATCTTGCCAAGATCTTTGTGGCAGCTCTACACATCAGTTCCATGGGCAAATGCTGAGCAAAAATCAAGTGAGATGGGAGAGATGAGATGAATGAAGTGAGGCTAGGAGGGTAGGGGACTGCAGCTGCCCAATCTCTTTGAAAAAGTTTCTCTTTCATGGCTTTTAATGAATATTTTAATGGCCACTTGCTCCAATTTGCAACAACCCATCAATTCTTCATTTCTTCTGGTTTTGCATCATCTAAGCTTCATAATATCAGAATAGAACAAGATCCAATGGCTGAGGGTAGCCCAAGTTGGTGAATTTTGAATTTTGGAAAATGTTGAAGTGGTGACTTCAAGTGTGACAGCCTCAACTTTCATGATCCATAACTTTCTGCTCACACATGCTATTAAGGAGTTCTAACACATTTTAGAAAGCCCTCAAGTATCTCAAAAACTTTCATGTTTTTGAGATTTCCAAATTTCAGATGGAACTAGGTTGAAAACCCCCTCCAAGTTGCTGAAAAAACTACCTAAAAGGCCAAATAACTTAGAAATTTTCTAAGTTATTTCCTTTCTTGAAATGAACTTGGTCATATCTCCAAATCTATGCATTTTTTGATCATGGACCAATTTGGGACTTTTGTAGGACTTTCCAAGAGCTTTCCAATGAGCTTTGAACCAACTCAATTGGATTTGTGGTTGAGGAGTTATGGTCTTGCCCCTTTCAAAACCCTAATTCCCGATTTTTGCAATTACTTCCTAACCCTTGATCCAATGTGTTGCACCCTAATTTTTGACCTAAAGATCCCACCTCTTTGTTTTACTTGACGTCTTTATTATTATCATGTGTTTTTCACTAACAAGTCTATGCAAGTGTGGTAGCTTCAAATAAAGTCATTTCTACATCATTGGGCCACTCTTGGTTTTTTACTGGGAATAGCCCGGATGGACTTTTGGCTATACTTCGTTAAGGTCATAATCGACTTCATTCTTTTATGAGCCAAAGGTGGTTCAAGATTCGGATACGGGAATACGTGATTAAAGTTTTCACCACTACCTCAGCATAATGATTGAATTTGGGTTTCCGTTTATTCCTCGGGTCATTCGTCCATCAAGGCAAAGAAAGCTTGTTTTGGAGATAAAATTTATTTAAGTGGATGAACAAAGCATAAGCCATAATGGAATGCGAAGTCGCGAAATTATGTACATTTTCATCTCGTGGACATTATGTTTGACCTCAAGTACTTCAAATTCAATGAGTCAATTTAATTGAGGCAAGATTAAGTTCACTAAAAGGTTTTTTTAATATCTTGAGTATGGGAGTATCCATTTTTTGAACCGAAATGCACTCAACTTTATAAGAGGCAAGTTGCTTTTCAAACTACCAGAATCAAATAAAATAGTTCTTTGCACCATTCAAAGATGCTAGGAGTACATGATGCAAGGCCTATCGCTTTCTCTTCAAACTCTAAGGCTACTTAATTTTTGTTTCCTATCCTTTAAAATTCTACAAAGCCATGACTAAATAACTACAGTTACAAATGTTTGCAAGCATAGCAAAATGCCGTTTGGAAGCTGCCCCTCGTTAGCTGAAGTGGAATGCTGACCGCGAGCCTCTCCTTTGGGTTGCAAATTACCGCACCTTTAACTCAACCACCACTCTGACCTGCAGCATTAGCAACAACCAAAGATAGCAAGCATGAAAGACAAAGCAGAGGTTAATTAAAAGACCGTAAACGTCAAGATTCTCAAAGAAAAACCAACACATTCAAACCATAAAGGGATAATCTCAGTATATAAGAGCGGAGAACGACAACCGAGCCTTTAGCTACCTCTCGTATCGGCACCCTGACACAATTTTTCCCCAACTACTTGGCAGCAATAAATTTCTGCTTCCATCTCTCAGCCTCCATTAGAAAGACAAGCGCCTATAGGAAAATCAAGAAGTCACAAATGCAGCCATAAACTTATTAAGTGTTCATTGAAGGAAATCACAACATTTCAACAATTAAAAGCTTACGATAATCCTCTCAAGGATTGTCACCTTCCGCACCTTCTTCTTTTCGCATAACCAGCTGGAAGTGCAAAGTAAAGACTAATTCCAATCAACCCTAATCATTACTCTGTGTTTCCTCTTCCTTCCTGCATGAAATCAGATTTAAGTCAGAACAGAAGCAACGCATATAAAGGGATCAGAAGAGTTAATGATTGCTATCTCGGGTTGTATACGTGCAATTACCATTGAGCATACCATGGCCGAAACTCATGCTAACTTGGTTCTCGCTTATAAAGATAGCGGGCAGGCATCGGTTCTCCGCAAAGACTTCTCGAAGCAGCTCGCAATGTGCTACGCAACGGGACCGACGGCGAAAGTTTGAACCTGCGTTTGACATTAACAGTGTCAGTATTCCTGTGAAGTGAAATTAAGGGAACTTAGAACACCATTCATTGACCAGATAGAACCAAAAGCTAAACTGGATGGAAATGACAACCCCTCAAACTCGATGCCTACATTCAAGTCAGCGCATGCTTTATGTTGATTCAAGGATTGTGAGTGAGTACAACTCGCTTTACATTGAATGCTTTTAGAGATTAACACTAGACTGGGTTGTGCTAATGAACGAAGAATGGTTAGAACTTCACCTCATCATGACCACAACAAACTCACAGTTGTGCTAACACCGATCCCAACTTGATACTTCATCAGAACCTGTTGCAACAAGAGATGATGGGCATAAGAGTAAAAAATAGAAGATAGTTAAGAGGTCATGAACACAACAGCATCAAAGTCACACATTTACCAACTTGATCGTATGAGGAGGCGTAAGCTAGCTAACCTCTGATTGATTTCAGAAGAACCGAACATTGATGGATTTGTTCTTCATGAAGAAGTACAAACAACATATCCCACATACCCTCAAGCCAGCTGCACCTAAGCAACAAAGAGATGGATTTGTAATTCATCTGTCATTTGAATTAAAGGAAGTATATTACTATGAACAGCAGCTTCAAAACCAATTACGTTAAGCCAAGCATTTGAAACCACTTCTGTGTTGCATTTTCGAAGAGAAGCCGCCGGTTTAGTGGATGTGTTGGCTGCAATCCAAGACAAATCCAATCGATCATAACAGTAGTAAAATGAACGAAGAGTTTAAATGCAGAACAAAGGGCAATAATATTGGGCAGTAAAGGGAAATCAGTTTATACCAGGGCAAAGATCTTAACTTCTCAACGTAATCCTCTTTCACCAAAGTAGAGTTTAAACTTCTTAACTTCCTAGGACAACCATTTATTGAAGAATATAACTCCTGCGGACACAATCACGAAGGATTGGTAAGAAATCGACAAAATCAATTACCTTCCAAAACCTGATGCAGACATGTTCATTACGAATTTGGAAACAAATTCATGAGGAATTAAAGCGGAGAAGAAGCCGTAGAGCTATAAAAAGGGACATTCGATAGTTCACAGAGAGGGGGAGGTAACATACACAAAGTCACAAACAGGGTTATTCACAAACATCTATCACACCACCGAAAATCCCAAACCAAAAACCTAGAAAACAAAAATCGGGAAAAGGGGAGAGGACTTATCTCTTTCCTGAAGCTTCGCCAAAATCTTCGCGCTTCCGTCTGTGAATCCATCATCGAAATCTCCATTTTTCGACCTTAACTACCCCTTTAACCACCGAGAGAAGCTTCTATCACCGTCAAGACCGTCGAATCCACGACCATCCCTACAGGACAAAGAGGTCGTTGCAACCGTGAGTTTTGATCTGACTAATATTATTCATTTGGTTGTTGTTTACGCAGGAAATGGAATAAGGTAGAGAAGCTCGATTGAAATCGAAAGGAGATTAATCGAGAAAGAGAAGTCACGAAGCCATAAACAAATGAATCGAGGGAGGTGGGCGACCGCGAAGAAGGGGGTTGCGATCAGTGATTTGGGGATTTTGAGGGGGGATTTAGGGTTCTGGCTATGTCTTTTTCTGTAATGTTTAATCACTAACACCACACACACCCCTTAATCTGCTAATCACACCTAATCACGGTCCACTTAATATTCATAATAATCAACTTAGTAATCAACCTAGGTAATTCACTTTAACTTATATTATTTGTCTGTTTAACTTAATCATGTTAAATAACCTTTTATTAAAATAACTAAAACCTTCTAACCATTTTAATTAATCACTGTATTTGAGTTTTATTTTTACTTAAAATTAATTTGATAACTCCTTATTAGATAATGATATATTGATAATAATAAATCTTTTTTTGAATACCTTTTTATTTAATGAACAATCTATTTGATAAGGAACTTTTATAATATACTTTTTATTAATAGCCATAATATAAAATAATCACCAAGTTTTCATAATAAATTAATCATTTAAGATTTAGGATTTTTCCTATAAAATTAACTCGTCTAAAGGCCAAATCTCGTCTGAGATTAATTCACTCAAATCAATATCTTTTTAAATTAATAAAATAAAATCAACTCAACATTCCACTAAAATCAATCTGCTTGAAATCAACTTCGCCTAAATCAATTAACATCGTACAAATCAATCGTGCACTCACGACACATGCACCTACACTCACTTAGCGCTTTCATGCGTATTTACATTTATCTTTATCTGCCTTATCTTAGTCACAAAGTACACACACTCACTTAGCGCTTTCATGCGTTCATGTATGGTTTATCTTTCTGCAATTTATCTTTACTGCAAGTCATTATATCTTGTCGCATCGCATTGCATCCGTCCAAAGGAAAAACCTACACATAATTCAACGTTGTGTGTAGTTGCACATCATATGCATCATATTCCCTTAGATCCTTGATTCTTCAAGTCGATCTTTTAGGATAGATCCTACCCCATAGGAAGGACCTTGTCTTTATCCTTACAACATAGAAACAACGCAATCAACACACAATACAATTCTACAAACACATTTAGAGAAAAGATGTTAATCATCTTAAGCGAGATATAATCTCCACCCCACAACAATACAATCAAACATGTAGGGACTTTGCCTTAAGAACGACAAAGGCATGCTTGGCGACCATCCGAGTATGTAAGACCTTTTCTTAAGATAACACAAAGACCATTTCCTACACCCTCTTTCCTACATTTGTGGTGGTTATCTCTCCCTTAACATGAAGACTCGTCTCTTCTCCTAGACCCAATCAACCAACTACCCTAAACCCGTAGGAACTTTGACCACAGTCAAAGGACTCCTCTAACCCCTTAGGGTGAACTACAACATACTCTGATTCCACTCCCGTAAGGATATGTAGGCACAAGGTGCGATGCCTTATCGAGTATACTTAGAAATAAACCCCTAGGGTCTCTAAGCCTTTAAGCAGATAAACACTTAGCAGTAAACAAACATAAAACAAGAGGTTCCTGTAGAGTACTACAGAAACTTAGGATGCTAATACCTTCCCTAAGTTTAACTAACCCCCGAACCTATAACTCTCTAGCTTGCATTTGCATTGCATTGTGGGAATTTCGATCTTTATCCCTTCCTTTGGACAAATCAAAGTTCGGTTGCAAAATGAATTAAAGATTCAAACTAATCAATAGTTTGGTATCCAAATTTCACCGCGACACAATGGCCATGAAATTTTATGGGAAGGTGTAATATGACATAAGGAACATTTTTTATTCACATCTTGAAGTCAAATTCCTTATGGTTGGAGAGTTGACTTTTCGGTCAACCGTACGATCGATCGATGACTATCGAGTCGACTGTTGACGATCTGGGTATCTTGAGGCCTTGAAACTCTTGAATGGACTTCACTAAGCCATATAAACTTTATGGACCAGAATTGCATCATTGGAACACCTTTCAAAATAAAAGTCAAACTAGAGTTGACTTTTCCCGATCGAAAACCCTAATCAGGGATCCTGAACGACACTGTCTTTAATCTTTGGGTGACAACCTCCAATTGGATTCATACTCGACCCAATGTAGTATCCTTGACCTTGTTTCATGGGAAATCAATTCAAGACGTCGACTGATCAAACCATTGAAACCTCGACTTTTAACTGTGCGAAAACCCTAATTTCCCCTTTTTGCTTGGGCACTGTGCAGATGAACTGAATGATCATTCCAACTCCATCATGACTTTTGAGATATTCAACAGGCTTTCTTCTTTCTTTTTCTCATGCTCCTGATGGCTTGTACCAATGCTTTTGATCAAAAAAGGGCGGGCAAATTTAGGGTATGACAGATGCCCCTATCTAATCGGCTTAAACCTAGTAAGACGAACTGCCACGACATTCATTCTTTCGAGGTAGAAGATAATTAGATATAGAAGACCCTGAATTTGTCCGGGAAAGTAAATACTTGGGAATGGGATACTGGATATCTTGCAAAGGTCGCTAACACCAAAAGGATGTTAACAGAGAAAACTTGACACCAAAAGGATGATAGTATACTCACAACGCTGCTCTGAAATCAAAAGAAAGTAAGGGACTCAATGCCAAAAGGGTAGTAGAAAACATGCTACTCATGACATCAAAAGGATATCAGACCCCTCACCAAAAGGATGATGGAGCGGAAACAAGATCAACCCTAACACCAAAAGGATGTAGGGAATCTATTACCAAAAGGATAATGGAAAATACGCTAGTCATGACATCAATAGGATATCAGACCCCTCACCAAAAGGATGATGGAGCGGAAACAAGATCAACCCTAACACTAAAAGGATGTAGGGAATCCATTACCAAAAGGATAATGGAAAATACGATAGTCATGACATCAAAAGGATATCAGACCCCTCACCAAAAGGATGATGGAGCGGAAATAAGATTAACCCTAACACCAAAAGGATGTAGGGAATCCATTACCAAAACGATAATGGAAAATACGCCAGTCATGACATCAAAAGGATATCAGACCCATCACCAAAAGGATGGTAGAGCGAAATGAGATCAACCCTAACACCAAAAGGATGTAGGGAATCCATTACCAAAAGGATAATGGAAAATACACTAGTCATGACATCAAAAGGATGCCAGACCCATCACCAAAAGGATGATGGAGCGGAAACAAGATTAAAACCTAACACCAAAAGGATGAAGGGAATCCATTATCAAAAGGATAATGGAAAACACGCTAGTCATGACATCAAAAGGATGCCAGACCCATTACCAAAAGGATGATGGAGCGAAGACAAGATCAACCCTAACACCAAAAGGATGTAGGGAATCCATTACCAAAAGGATAATGGAAAATACGCTAGTCATGACATCAAAAGGATATCAGACTCATCACCAAAAGGATGATAGAGCGGAGACGCTATTAACCCTAACACCAAAAGGATGTATGGAATCCATTACCAAAAGGATAATGGAAAATACGCTAGTCATGACATCAAAAGGATATCAGACCCAACACCAAAAGGATGATGGAGCAGAAATAAGATCAACCCTAACACCAAAAGGATGAAGGGAATCCATTACCAAAAGGATAATGGAAAATACGCTAGTCATGACATCAAAAGGATATCAGACCCCTCACCAAAAGGATGATGGAGCGGAAACAAGATCAACCCTAACACCAAAAGGATGTAGGGAATCCATTACCAAAAGGGTAACGGAAAGTACGCTGCAAGCTATTACCACAAAAGAAGGATGATAATAACTCCCATGAGGAATGCTCACGGCCCTGAATACTGTGCCCCTGAATAAGTTGAATCTGCTTTTGATAGACTCCCAATTTTGCAGATGATGCCCCTGACTAGGATGATGATCGTTCTGTACCTCTGGAATTGGTCTAACCAAAAGTTGCACAACTCCGTGGGGGAACACTCATGGCCCTGCGGAGACTGCCCCTGGCTGGGCTGATTACGACCTTAGGAATATTCGAGATTGATCTTGGATCTGAGCTTGCATATACGAATGTTTGATGATGATAATGTTCCATAAATGGAAATACAAATGCAAATGCTGACGCGCGGAGATGCAAAAGCTGGGGAAAAAATGGTATGATTTTGGATATGCATATGATGCAAGATGCTTATGAAGTCGAATGCGATGCGTATGATGCATATGATTATGACGGGTAATTAGAAATGCAAGTGCCGACGTGGCGGATTTTGGTAGTTGCCAATGCAAGTTGGACTTTGGGTTTAGGTGGGAAGGTAGAGGACAAGCCTGACTTCCTGACATCAATCTTTTCATGATGTAATAAAAATTTGGAGGTGCCGATACCTTTAACTCAGGACCAGCTTTGTTAGGCTTGACGGTCTTGTCAGTCAAGTCGTTTCAAGATATAAAATGGTGTTTATGTGTACTCCTTAGAGTCACGACCACCCTTTGATTACCCTAAAAGAGTGAGTCATCCATTAATTCAACTTACCATAATGTCGTTATATGCAAAACCCATCATCAAATAAACGAAACTTGCAACCATATGGTAAATAAAAAGAACAGAGAAAACTTCGATGAAAGTAATTTTTATTGATGAAAACCCATAAATGGGAAAATTACAAAAGGAGGCAATTTCTAAAAGAGGTAACGACTTTGAAAGAAATATATAAAAGAAACTAAGACAATGTTGGAAACGATTCCTGCCGAGTTTCAAATCTGTTATGGCCCATATGTCTCTGAAGACCCTTCATGCCTTGCTTCTGAATGCAACGATTGAATTGATCTTTCTCAGTCGAGAGCTTGATGATTATGGAGGAGGGTTCGCACGTCTTTTCAAGATGCAATTTTTCCCTTTTCGAATCCTTAACTTTTGCCTAAGCCGCCCTTTCGGGTTTTTAACTTACCAGGATACTTTTACTTTTTTTTTCTTCTCTTTTTTTTTATAGTCCCTAATTTTTGCCTGAGCCATTTTTATGGCCCACCAGGACGCCCATTCTTGCGTGGATACCTCTTTTTTTTTTGTCCACCGGGTCTATTTTTCAGGCATAATACTTTTTAACTGCATCCGAATTCACAGGGGATGGAAGATCATCACCGTCCATGGTCGAGAGGATCAAGGCTCCTCCGGAGAAAACCTTCTTTACTATGTATGGGCCCTCGTAATTTGGTGCCCATTTCCCCCTTGGATCAACGTGAGTTGGCTGAATTTTCCTCAATACCAAATCTCCTGCTTGAATGTGTCGTGGGCGAACTTTCTTGTCAAAGGCCCTCTTCAACCGTTTCTGGTATAACTGTCCATGACAGATGGCTGTCATGCGCTTCTCGTCGATGAGATTAAGCTGGTCGAGTCTGGCCTGTATCCATTCGGCTTCATCTAGCTTGACGTCTGCCAAAATCCTCAAGGAGGGAATCTCTACTTCAATGGGCAATACTGCATCCATGCCATATACGAGAGAAAACGGGGTTGCCCCTGTGGAAGTGCGCACTGAGGTGCGGTATCCATGCAGCACAAATGGCAACATCTCGTGCCAGTCTTTGTAAGTCTTCACCATCTTCTGGATGATTTTCTTGATATTCTTATTTGCCGCCTCAACAACTCCATTCATTTTGGGTTGATAAGGTGTTGAATTGTGGTGTTCAATCTTGAAGCTCTTAAACAACTCTCCCATCATCTTATTGTTGAGGTTTGAACTGTTATCCGTAATGATCTTGTTCGGGATTCCATACCGACAGATAATCTCTTTCTTGATAAAGCGAGTCACCACTTGCTTAGTGACGTTAGCATAAGATGCAACTTCTACCCATTTGGTGAAGTAGTCAATGGCCACTAAGATAAAACGGTGTCCGTTTGAAGCAGTTGGCTCGATGCGTCCAATTACATCTATACCCCACATGGCGAAAGGCCAAGGCAAAGTCAACACATTCAGAGGGAGTGGTGAAGTATGAACTTTGTATGCGTAAATTTGGCACTTGTGGCATGACTGGACATGGAGACAACAATCCGTTTCCATCGTCATCCAATAGTATCCCGCCCTCAAAATCTTTTTAACCATAGTATGACCACTAGCATATGTTCCAAAAGATCCTTCGTGCACTTCATTTATGATGCGTTCTGCTTCATGTTTATCCACGCATCTGAGCAAAATCGAATCATAATTTCGCTTGTACAACACGTCACCGCTGAGGAAGAACTTTGAGGAGAGCTTTCTGAGGTACTTCTTGTCAGTGATAGTTATGCCTTCTGGATATTCCTGTGTCTCTAGATACCGCTTGATATCATAGAACCAAGGATGATCATTGTTGCGGTGAGAATCGTGATACCAAGCTATTGATTAACTTGAATATTTAATTCTTAAGTTCACAACCGGACTTTAATTTATCCAAAGGAAAGGTCTAAAGAAAGAAAGAACCTTTTGCGCGATATAACAATAACGCTAAGAGATTCGGGGATCGGGGGTTGGTTATGCATAGGGTAGGTATTTCACATCCTAAACATCTGTAGTACTCTACAGGAACCTTTTGTTTATTTGCATGCTAAGTTTGCTAAATGTTTGCTATGGATTGGGATTGGGTAAAAGGTGAAGGTTAAAACCTAAAGATAATTTCTAAGTTTGCTCGCAAAGACATCGCGTCCTCTGCCTACGTATCCTAACTAGGATAGAATCATAGCAATCGTATTTCACCTCACAAGGGATGAAGAACACTTGATTATGATCAAGGTTCCAAGGGGAACAAACATATCCATGCTTGCGTAGAGTTTAAGAAAACTCTCTAGATCTACATTGTACACTCAAGAAACGGGAGTAAGTAATCATTTTCATGATTCTTACATAGAGTTAACCAAACTCTACCTATCTCTATGTTGTAAGACCAATTGGTTCTATCTAGACCAAAAGGAGGAATAAGGGGGAAGGTTGCTCGTCAAGATATCGCATCTTGTGCCTACGTATTCTCATTATCAATGAGAAATCAGAGCGATTGTAGTTCGGGCGCGAACTACAGAATAAAGGTCAATCGGTTCTTTCTAGACCAAAAAGAGGGAGAAGGCTCTATCCAGGCCTACGAGTTTAAATCCTATTGGTTCTATCCAGACCAAAAGGAGGGGAAGGTTCTATCCAGACCTATGAGGTTATATCCTATTGGTTCTATCCAGACCAAAAGGAGGGGGAAGGTTCTATCCATACCTATGTTTTAAATGAGCTATCTATGACCCAAGGATCAATAGAGAGACTTTCCTTTGGAAGGGAAAAGAGTAGGCAATTGGGATGAGAACTAAAAAGTTCCATCACTTTGGGGAAATAAACTTAACAAAGCAAAAACACTCAAATATGATAAAAATAAGAGACATGGTTACAACCAAGAATAAACAAGCATATTACAATAAGCAAGTACTTCAAGTAGGATGAATGGTTACAACCAAGCATGGTATCACAATGTCAATTATTTCAATCAAGATAGATGGTCACAACCAAAGTATGCAAGCATATTACAATAGGCAAACAAGGATGAATTCTTACAAGACTTAAAGAAAAGGAAAAGACCTAAGCATATCTTGACAAAGATTAAAGGCTCATCTTAACAAAGATTGAAAGCATAACCTTAACAAATATTGAATTCATGAATGTAAAAACCATGTAAACAAATCACAATTTGAAAGTAAACATGTCATAAACTCAAGGTGCATCTAGTGTAACAACAACATGTATTGATGACAATCAAACACAAACAAATTAGTTTAACCTCATAATTTAGGAGGAAAATAATCATGGGATTATGGTGACAACCAAAGGAGAGTACCCTAGCATGTTAACTAACATGGGATACAAAAATCTCACAAGAAAAATCAAGCATATTCAAAGGGAATTCAACAGCAAGTAAGATAACGATCTCAACAAATGAACAGATTTCCACATAGACAAAAGACATCACAATTAATAACAACATGTAATATTTTTACAACCTATGAAAATAGACCTTAAGACAAGCATGTTGCAAAAAGAATGAGTTCAAAAGGATGAAAAATGAGAAAGATATGAATTTTGGAAGTTTCATGTACAAATCATATTTAACAAGCAAAAATAAAATAAAAGTGCAAGGGGGTGGGAGTTGAACCCACGCCCCTCATCTCACACATGCGTGTGCAAGAAAAATGAAAAAAAAGAACAAAAGGGTTGATCCTCCTCAGGGATCGAACCCAGGTCTAGGCAATGAAAGGCACGTGAGAGAGTAAGTTGATTACCACTGGGGTGGCTATACATCCGTTGATATAGCCACCCCCATAAATATATGAGGTATGTTTTTGATGAAACTATATCAATTCTCAATTCTCAATCATTTTTGATGAAACTTTAGTCAAATTTGATTGTTTTTAAACAAGGAACACGATGGTACAGTTGGAATTTTGAAATGAGGCATTGAAAAGGAAACACGATAGAACTTGCAATTTTGGCAATTGAGAGGCATTTTGAAAACCACACATCAGGTCTGAGTTAAAATCCACAAAAGGGCATTGTACACAAGCTTCAAATGTCATAACAAAGGTGTTGCATACTTAAATCTCAAGCAAAAATCAACAATCATGGATTTGGCATATTAATTGCAAGTGAAACATGAAAATGCAGCAAAATTGTCCAATTATGGATATGTACAACAGTTGATTAAATAGAGCAAGGGAAACATGAAACATTCACCAACACATTGAAAATGTAATGAGGAGCAAGTGTACACAATTACCAAACCAAACTTAATCACAAAACAAGACTTCTATGCCCTAACAACTGAAATTGGAGAAAATTTGCAATATTGAAACCAACATCAAGTAATAGCCAGAATTGGAATGAAAAGACCTTTCAAACATCTTCAAAACATCATATGAAAAGTGTCTATACCTCAAAAATGTTCACAAACATTTTGGAAATGAAAAACACAGGTCAGCTGCTCAAACACTTAATAAAATGCAAACTTTGGATAAAAAATGATTTGGAACAGTTTGAGATGCAAGGGATGCTACACACAAGTTTCAAATAAGATAACAAATGAGTCTAGCACTTAAGGTACTCATGGAATGCACATAGCAAGATAATGGATACCAAAATGCAAATTGAATCAAACATAATGAGGGGTTGTCATGATAGAAAAGATAAGGCATATAAAAAATGATTGATTCATGAACATACAAGTCTTATATGCTATTAGAGGTCTGACTATGAATGAATTACCCTAAAACTAATCAAGCCACAAAAAGTGAAGTGCGTGCCCTAGTGGTTTTCAAAACTGTTAGCAGCAGATGGCACAAACTGGTCCAATCACAATCAAGTGGTATCATGTTGACAAACATCACACACACACCTCATAAATGTATAAGAGAATGAGTCACAACTCAGAAACTAGGCACATTGCAAGCAAGAAAGAAGTTGGTATATTCATGGTATGTTTTAGCTTAAAAGGAGCAGTTTGAGGGTGAAATAAGAAAATAGGTACACATAGATCAATTCAATCACCCTCACACCTTAGAATCATGAATATAAATGAGTTACAACTCAAAAAATAGGCATATACAAACAGAACAACAATTTGGCATGGTCAAGGCACACTCTAGCATGAAATTGCAATTGGAAGTGGAATTTGAGGAATTGTGAAAACAGGCATGAATAGATCAAATAAACCAAGTATACACCTCATTATCATGACAAGGAATGTGTTTTAACTTCAAGAAAGAGCATATGTCAGTTAGAATGAAAATTTGTATGTTGTGGTGAAAAGTGGAAAAATCTATCTTGGCAAAAGTGTTGTGGCAGCAGGTGGGGTCTTTTTCCAAATTGTGAAGTTTAAGTGGAAACAAATATCACACACATCAAAATCAAGCGTACAAATGAGTTTTAACTCAAACACTAAGCACATGACAGTTGGATCAGAAAAGAGGCATGTTGATTGCAAGGAATGAGAAAAAACTGCCTTGGCAAACACATGTAACAGCAGGTGGTGTTTTTTTTTCAAATTGTGAAATTTTTGATGAAACAACTGTTATACACATGCTACAAATATGCTAAAAGATGATATTGTGCTCAAGAAGTGTATCAAAACTTACCAAACTGAAAATAGCAATTGAAGCTTCAAGACATACAAAAACAACACTTAAATATGCAGTAAGCAATATCCATGACAGTTTGAGGCAAACGATATCATACACAAATTGCAAATAGATAGGTAAATGATTTAAAGCACATAAATCAAGTAGGAATTGACTGAAACAGAAAATGATGTGTTGGTGGTATCATGATATTTTGAAAAATGCAAATAAGGCATAACAAAACAGTTTGAACACAAAATGGAGATTTTGAACTTACAAGCTCCACACACACCCTCAAAGCATAATGGCAGATGATTCTCCAATCTTAAAATCAGCCAAAGTTGTTCCAAACTAGAAATGGCATGTTAACCAAAGTTTGACAACAAAACTAACAAAATCTCATGACAGGTCCTAATGGCTAATCTTATGTTTCTCATGCTCAAACAATTCAAATAGGCAAGTAAGCTTCCATAAACATTAACCAATGATTTGAGATACAAAAATAGCAAGCACAAACAAACCAATACACAACTCATGGTAGTGAAAAAGCTAGAATGACACCAAAATAGCATAAGAGCCAAAACAAGAGCCACATTGATTCAAATATGATCAAGGGTGTTGCACCCCAAAATTTGCCCTCACAATACAAGACTTTGTGCTTCTTGAAGGTTCACAAGGTTCACAAACTTCTCAACATCTACAAGACCTTTCATGAGGTTCATGAAGTCCATAGGTTGCTTCTTGAAGGTTCACAAGGTTCACAAGATTCACAATGTTTACAAAGCTTTCCTAAGGGTCATGAGGTCTACAAAGCCACTTCATGATGTTCACAAGGTTCACAAAGTTCACAATTGGTCAGAAGAGTTGACAATTCCCTCAGACAATGCACCTCCTAAGCAGTGCATCTGAAACTAGGGTTTTGACTTTAATCAGGCTAAATGGACTTCCAAGACTTCAAGTGAGCTTCATAACATCTTATATGTGTATAAGAACCCCCATGTCAAGTTTCAAGACTTTTCTCAAAAGTTTGCTCAGTCAGATGATCAGATAAGTCAAAAGCAGTCAATGCAGTTAAAAAGTCAAACTGAGGTCAACTGTGGTCAAACCAAAGTCAAACTTCATGATTTTTTGCCAACATCAAGTATATGAAGTAAAATTCATCATTTGATCAAGGGTTGATCATGATTCATCAAGGAGATTCCAGATCATCAATAATCAGGAGTTTCTAAATTAGGGTTTCCTCAGTAAAAGTCAACTGAACTTTGACCAGGCATAACTTTCACATACTTCATCACCAAGTCTCCATCCAAAGCTCATTTTGAAGGAAATTGAATTCTCTACAACTTTGATGTTGAAGGTTAAGCCCAAAAATGCTTTATTTGAAAGATATGATCTAAGACATTATGGGTCATTTCAAAAGTCAACAAAAAGTCAACAACTCCAAAAGGGCATAACTTGAGATTGGTAAATGATATGGACCTGAAACCAATGGGGTTGTTTAGAGGACTCTTCAAGCTTTCCAAAAAGTCTAAGAACACCATCATAACTTTAAAATTGAGAGAAATGTGCCCTTGCAAAGTTGGGCAATTTTGTGATGGTTTATGTTGAAAATGGAGGCTTAGAAGTATTTCTTTCCAAATGGGCTGCCTAATTTATGACCCAATCCATCTCATAACATGGTGCACGACCCAATTGACCAAAATTCATCATTTTTATTATTTTTTATTTATTTATTATTGATTTAATTCATAAAAATCATTTTAAATAAATAAAAAATATAAAAATCTATTTTTGGGTGAAGATTTTGTTTCTAGAAATTCATAATCATTGATTGAATTAGAATGAGAAGGAAATCATGTGATCTCTCCCAAATTATTATTTTTTATTTATTTATTATTGATTTAATTCATAAAAATCATTTTAAATAAATAAAAAAATATAAAAATATATTTTTGGGTGAAGATTTTGTTTCTAGAAATTCATAATCATTGATTGAATTAGAATGAGAAGGAAATCATGTGATCTCTCCCAAATTATTATTTTTTATTTATTTATTATTGATTTAATTCATAAAAATCATTTTAAATAAATAAAAAATATAAAAATCTATTTTTGGGTGAAGATTTTGTTTCTAGAAATTCATAATCATTGATTGAATTAGAGTGAGAAGGAAATCATGTGATCTCTCCCAAATTATTATTTTTTATTTATTTATTATTGATTTAATTCATAAAAATCATTTTAAATAAATAAAAAATATAAAAATCTATTTTTGGGTGAAGATTTTGTTTCTAGAAATTCATAATCATTGATTGAATTAGAATGAGAAGGAAATCATGTGATCTCTCCCAAATTATTATTTTTTATTTATCTATTATTGATTTAATTCATAAAAATCATTTTAAATAAATAAAAAATATAAAAATCTATTTTTGGGTGAAGATTTTGTTTCTAGAAATTCATAATCATTGATTGAATTAGAATGAGAAGGAAATCATGTGATCTCTCCCAAATTATTATTTTTTATTTATTTATTATTGATTTAATTCATAAAAATCATTTTAAATAAATAAAAAATATAAAAATCTATTTTTGGGTGAAGATTTTGTTTCTAGAAATTCATAATCATTGATTGAATTAGAATGAGAAGGAAATCATGTGATCTCTCCCAAAATAGCAAGCACTCATGATCAAATATTTGAAATTTATACAATGATCTTTTTGAATATTTTTTGGATCAAATATCCACACAACACATCAATGATTCTGACCTAAATCCATCACACATATATATTAAGCACAAACATAACCCTAGAGAGGAATTGGCAGCAGCCTAAAGGTAAGATCAAAAGCACAAAAATCTTTCAAAAAGTCATATTCGGGTTCTCAAATTCAGAGCATTGCAAGGTATTTGGAAGACATAGCAAGCTTCCTTGGACTCTTCTGATCATAAATCATCATCCATATGCATCATATACACACCCAATTGCTCAACCCGAGTTCATCTTGACCTTGAATATTTTGTTTTCGAATCCATTGATTTATCATGTTTAAACTGTTTTTGATTGTTGTAGGATGTTTAGAATGAACTCTAGAACGATTCTGGGTGGTTCAATTGGATTTTCATTGCAGGAACAAGAATTCACCATGATTAGGGTTTTCGGCCCTCTTTAGGGTTTCACGATTTTCAAATGATAAATGGATTTGAAAAACATAGGACGATTGAAAAACTCAGTAGCAATACAATGGTGCAATCAATTTTGTGAAATTTTGCCGTTTGAATGAAGTTTGTGTTTCGCAGGGTGGAAGAACTCGTAACAATATTCGTAGGAGAAAACGTTGCAAAATCCGCAGCCTGATGGTTGTTGTGCTTCCTGGAAATCAAGCTGGCCTGGGTTCAAACCTCAGCCAGGTAAGTTTCCGCTTTTTTTTCTTTCCTTTTATTTGATTTAAATATTATAATATTAAAAATTAAATATATTATGTATATTTCTCAATAATAAATAAATAATAATAAAATATGTCTGTTTTCTTTAATTTTAAAAAATATGTTTTTTTTTCACAAATTTTGTTTCTATATTTTATGTCTAAATTGTAATATGTATAAATTAGAAAATTTTTGTATATAACTAAATCCTATTTTTTTTATCTAAACCCTAAAAATTTATTTCTCATATAAACCCTAATTTCATAAAACTCTAAAAATATTTTTTAATACAAATCTAATCCTATTTTTTTTTAATGTTATTTTCTAATATAATTATTATATATGTATGTTTACTATAATTCTTACAAATTTTTGTAAATATACTTATAAACATTTTTTTTACATAACTTTAGTTTATAAATAATTGTGCTTATAATAATTAAATTTTTTGTAGTAACTTCATGATTAAAATATAATTTAATAGTTTGTAAATTAAAACAATTGTTTATTCATATTTGTTTTTTTTAGTTGATTATATTAAAAAATTGTTAATTTCTTATTATTATAATATTTGGATTAATTTTGTTTATTCTTATTTACTAACCCATTTATATTCTAATCATGCTTATTATTTTGTTAAATATTGCTTACTAACCCCCTTTATTATTTATTATTGCTTATTTATATTTTATTTATCTTTGCTATTTAATTATTTTGCTTATTATTTTGTAATTGTTTCTGGGATGTAAAGTTGTTTAATTATTTAATTATCATTATGGTTAGTAATTAGGGAGTGTAACAACATGTATGTAATATTAAAATAAATTTAGATCGCTTTTAAATAAAGATAATTAAAATAAACACGTCACACACGTAAGTCGATTTTAATCGCCGTCTCACTTCCTAAGGATATCCCTCAAGTTGCCTACGAATAATGGTTAAGTGGGGTGTATAAAGCAAGTCCCTCAAATAGAAAAATCATCAAAGTCCCTTATGGTTGCCTTTACGAATCGAGTCCCTTTCGAAAAATGATGATGGTCCCTTATACGTGCTTATTACACCCCACAATGGCCTTCAAAAATCCAATTGTCCCTCACATGTCCCTTAACATCCAAAGTAAGGACTACTTACTCCATTATAGTAGGGATAGTCTTACTAAAGGAAAGAATGAAGAATAAGAAAGACCTTTAAACATTAGGGTAGGTTACTCCTAGGTGCTTGCTCACTTCAAAACTGTTTCGCACTTAAACAAATTTTCAACAAGTTTTCAAACAAGTTCTTAACACATCCTTACATGGATTATTTATTAACTATTCTGAAAATTTTCTATTCACACACTACAATTTCAAAACAATTCAAAAGTGAGCTTAAGTACCTAAGAGCCCATGGATAACCATGGATGAAAAGGGTGCTAACACCTTCCCTTTTCATAACCTACCCCCCGTACCCAAAATATTCTCTAAGGTCTTTCCTGTTCTTTTATAACCTTTCCTTATGGATAAAATAAAAGTCGGTGACGACTCTTGCTATCCGCAACATTGTTTAAAGTCAGTTCTCCCACCGTGTTACAGAACTGGCGACTCTGCTGGGGATCTATTTAAGAGGGGTACCCTTAGGAATTAAGATCACTTTAAATTGTTTGCCTTGTTTGCTTTATTATTATATTGTTGGGGTGCTCTTATGTGTGAAAGGTCCTAACCCGGATCTAGTGTACCGTAGGTAAATGGCAATAGACCAAGGAAACTGTACGACGTATATCAATACGGTTGATCTGGTGGCCATAGTTAGTGTGACTTCTTGGTTGGTGCTTATATTCCTTAAGTCAAGTTGAGGATAATATTGAGGCTGCCATATGTTGTCAATGCACTAACTGACTTTTAGAACCCTAGTTAACTCATCTTGGCCTTTAGAAAGTAGTGAGGTAACCGGCTTTGGTGCAGACTGAAGTTGGTTGACACTCGATACTACGCTCATTGAGATCTTAAACTTGGAGGGTTTTGGTTGGCAAGTAAGTTGCCTTCTGAACAACCACCCTTGTGAAGGATCAATGATATTGAGATCCCTTAGAACCTGGTTACTTTTGTAGGACAGGATGAACCATCTAACTTCAGGGGAGGGTACTTACCTTTAAACCTCATGCAAGCCTTTAAACCTAGGGCAATTGTGTGACTTGTTTGTGTGTGCCACATGTTTGTGATTGAACATAACATCATGACATCATCATGCATCATAAGCATATCATTTTCCCTAACCATTTCAAGGACCAAAGGATTTATCTTTGTTCTTTGTTGCAGGTCATGGCTTCTGCTCATAGAAACACCATCAGGATCAACTTTGTAGGGATACCTGCTAAGCTCAAGGAGTTGGTTTCCCTAGTGCCTGATCATTCCCAGTTCAACAAGAGGCATGGTCACTTATTGGATCTAGTTACTTCAGGGTTCAGTGAAGACATGATGAGTGTGCTGTTTCAGTTCTTTGACCCTGAGCACCATTGCTTTACATTTCCTGATTATCAGCTGGTTCCAACCATGGAGGAGTTCTCTAAACTTCTGGGTATACCTGTTCTTGATCAGAAGCCATTCACAGGCTTAGAGAAGGAGCTTAAACCAGAAGTTGTTGCTGCAGCTCTACATCTGAAGAAGTCTGACATTGTTCTAGAGACGAGAAGTGGAGTTAAAGGTATTCTTGCCAAGGTATTAGTGGATAAAGCTCAAATGTTCTTGAAGGCTATGAGCTACGATGCTTTTGAGGAGATCTTAGCCTTATTGATTTATGGCTTAGTGTTGTTCCCCAATCCTGATCAGTTCATAGACGTTCATGCCATCAACATATTCCTGAGTCACAATCCAGTGCCTACCTTACTTGGAGACATCCTACATTCTCTTCACACCCGTACTACAAGAGCAAGAGGAACTTTGATGTGCTGCATACCTTTACTTTCTAGGTGGTTTATTTCTCACCTTCCTCGCTCAGTAATGAAGAATGAGCAAGGGTTCAGATGGTCCAAGAGGATCATGTCACTTTCTCACTCAGACATCCATTGGTGCTCCAGATCTACGGAGAATGTCACCATCATTGACCGTTGTGGGGAGTTTCCTAACGTGCCGCTTCTAGGCATAAGAGGAGGCATCACCTACAACCCATCTCTAGCTTTACGACAGTTTGGTTACGCCCGGAGCGATGGTCCACATGACATGTTGATTCAGGGCATTGTGTTTGACTACGACAACGATCTTCAGGGTTACCGTCAGAGATTCATACGAGCTTGGGAAAAGGTAAACAGGATTGACAGCAAGACACTGGAGCCTAAGTACACCATTCCTATGGAGGCTTATCTCAGATGGGTACGATTTCGTGCTCAGACACTCATGATGCCATATCCTGCCATCCTACCAGTTACCATGGAACCTGTTGCTGAAGGAGACACAGCTTATACCATCCTTCACCCAGACATGCCTACTGATGTGGAAGACTTGCAGAGATCATGGATCCAACTGAAAGAGCAAAGGGATACTTTCGAGGCTCATTACAAAGCAAGCCAAGCAAGGATCCTAGAGCTAACAAAGCTACTTCATAAAGCAAGCATGTCTATGGGTGCCAAAGAAAGCTTTAAGGAGTATGCTCAGAAGTGGAGAGACTTAGCTGGAGGAGTTCAACCCCCTTTGACTGATAGGGAATTGGTTGATATGTTCATGTGTACGCTGAATGGTCCGTTTTACAGTCATCTCATTGGAAGCTCATCATCTGGCTTCACTGAGTTGATCATGACAGGAGAGCGAGTAGAGAATGGCATCAAGAGTGGTAAGATCCAAATGGGCACTTCTTCATCAGGTGCCGCAAAGAAGCCTCCCACTGGGAAGAAAGAATCTAATGCTGTGTATGGTCAGCCTGATCGTAACAGAAGGCATCAGTCTGTTAGTGCAGTTCATATTTCAAATCCAACTCCTGCAACAACAGAGCAGCCTCAAGGCAACCAACAGAGGGCTAGAAGACAGTTCACGAAGATCAACATGTCAATGGCTCAGGCATTGCAACACTTGTTGAAAGCTGAACTTATTACCCTGAGGGAGGCCCCTCGGAATCCCAATGTTACCTCTCCCAAGTACAATCCCAATGCACGATGTGCATATCATTCAAACTGTCCAGGACATGATACTAATAACTGCTGGGTCTTGAAGAACAAAATTCAGGATATGATTGATGCTGGAGAAATTGAGTTTGATCCACCAGGTACTCCAAATGTGATTACAGTTCCAATGCCAAATCACGAGAAGACTGTCAACGCCATTGATAAAGATATTGATGAAGATCTGCATGTCTATTCAGTTATGGAGTTGAGCACACCATTGTCTGTTATCAAAAAGAGGTTAGTACAAGCTGGGATCTTTCCAGGTTGTCATGAAGATTGTCTATATTGTACCTATAAGCCGGATAGTTGCTTCATTTTGAGAGATGGGATTCAACGTCTCATGGATAAATATACTATAGTGTTTGAAAGAAGACCAACATCTGTAGAAAGTATGGTGGATCATCTGACTCAGGGTAAAAAGATTGAAGAGGTTGACATGGTTGACAAAGTACCACTAAGAATCACTTCAAAGGGTCCCATTAAAATCACTCATCAGGGCCCAATCAAGATTACTGCTGAAGGTCCTGTGAAAGTTGTCACTGAAGCCAGAGTAGCTCCTCTGATCATTACCACTCCTGGTCCTATTCCTTATACATCTGACAAAGCTGTGCCTTGGCACTATGGGTCTGATGTTTACATCCATGGTGTCAAACAGGAGCCTTTACCTGATATGCCTGTTGACATTGATAATATTGCCGGATCTAGCAAGATCACTCGTAGTGGAAGAGTCTTCTCTCCTCCAGTTGCTTCTAAGAGTGCGGTTACTCCTGCTGTTACTTCCACCACTGATGCTCGGGGCAAGGGTCCTGTTATTGAGCCTGTATCTACTGATGTGCCAGCTGCTGATGACCTCTCTAAGCAGATGGAAGAAGTATTGAAAATCATTCGCAAGAGTGATTATGATATTGTTGATCAGCTGGGGCATACTCCCTCAAAGATTTCTATGCTCTCCCTGTTATTATGTTCTGAGGCTCATGCCAAGTCATTGATCAAGTTTCTAAAGATGGCTCATGTACCCAGTGCAATTTCTGTGGACCAGTTTGAGAATTGTGTTGCTCACCTGACCTATGACAACGGGTTAGGATTTTCTGATGCTGACTTGACCCCTGCCAAGAGGGATCATAACAGGGCCTTGCATATTTCAATTGAATGCAGGGGCACTACCCTGTCTCATGTGCTGATAGACAATGGTTCCTCTCTGAATGTGTTGCCTAAGGAAGTCCTGAACAAGCTGAGTCCTGAAGATACGGTATTGAAGCCCAGTAATATTGTGGTAAAGGCTTTTGATGGTTCTAGAAGAGTAGTGCATGGGGAAATTGATCTTCCAATCAAGGTTGGTTCTCAGGTGTTCACTGCTACATTCTATGTGATGGATATTCGTCCTTCGTACTCATGTCTGCTTGGTCGTCCCTGGATCCAGGGGGCAGGTGCGGTGACCTCCACATTACATCAAAAGTTGAGATATCCGGTGAATGGAAAAGTTGTTACTGTCTTTGGAGAGGAAGAATACTTTGTCAGCCATGTAAACACTTTCAAGTATCTGGAAGTAGAAGGTGAATACATTGAAACTCCATGTCAGTCATTTGAAGTGGTTCCCTGGGCTGTTAAGGATTGTGTGACTCCTCCTGCTGTGAAGAAGGTTCCTGTGGTCATCAGAAACCCTCCAACAATGGCAATGGCCTCCCTCAATGATGCAAAAGCTATGGTGGAAGAAGAGTCCCAGAAGGCTGTCCGTCGTGCCCGTGCTGTTCGTATCACCAATCAAGGGGTTATCAATGCCGTGGGAGATCAAGATGAAGACTACAACTTGGAGGCATGGATTCTTCCTACTGTGGGTGCTGGACTCAATAATTGGACAACTGAAGATGTTATCCCTATCTCCTTTAGTCAGGAGTAAATACTATTACTGTGTTATGTTTTTAAATTTATAATTTCTGGAACAATTAAAACTTTCAAGCCATGTGCCTTACCCGGGGCACAATGGTGTGCTTGTTACGGGTTGTCATCTCATTTGCATACTTCATTCGATAAAATCAGTGGACGTTTCGTTTTCGTAAATATTGTGTTCCTTGTCTTTCTTTTTCTTTTATTTTTGCTTTATCAGCTATGTGTTCTTACACACATCCACGTCACTAAAATGCCGATCCTCATCCACTCTGGATCCAATTGATAACAGTTCTACTATTGCCAATTACAATTTCGAGAATCCGATCTATCAAACTGAAGACGGAAACGAGGACGATTGTGAAATATCTGTAGGGCTTGCTAGGTTGTTACAACAAGAAGAGAAAGCTATACAGCCACATGAAGAGCCAGTCGAAGTTGTGAATCTGGGAACTGAAGAAAACAGAAAAGAGGTCCAGATAGGGGCTGATTTAGACAACACTGCTCAGCATAAGAATGCAGGGGCAACATATCAGCGTGCTATGGTGGCTTTGTTTCATGATATGATTCATCATGAGATAGAGGTATATGTGGATGATATGATAGCCAGGTCTCAGAATGAAGAACAACATCTTGATCATCTGCACAAGTTGTTTGAGAGGTTGAAGAAATACAGGTTGAGATTAAATCCAAACAAGTGTACTTTTGGAGTTAGATCTGGAAAGCTCCTGGGTTTCATTGTCAGTGGAAAAGGTATTGAAGTGGATCCTGCAAAAGTGAAAGCTATACGAGAGATGCCAGCTCCCCGTACTGAGAAGGAGGTTAGAGGTTTCTTGGGACTACATTGCAAGATTTATTTCCCAATTAACTACCATCTGTGAGCCAATCTTCAAGTTGTTGAAGAAAGATCAGGTGATGGAATGGAATGATGAGTGCCAGACTGCCTTTGATGAAATCAAGAGATATTTGCTAGAACCTCCAATTTTAATGCCACCAGTTGATGGAAGACCCTTGATTATGTATTTAACAGTATTAGACAACTCAATGGGGTGTGTATTGGGGCAACATGACGAGTCTGGTCGAAAAGAGCAGGCAATATACTACCTTAGCAAAAAGTTTACCGACTGTGAAACAAAATACTCACTGCTCGAGAAAACTTGCTGCGCTTTGGCACGGGCTGCTCGCCGACTAAGACAGTATATGTTGACCCATACTACCTTGTTGATTTCAAAGATGAATGGGGCAGTTGAAGCTGTTAATAAGAACATTAAGAAGATTGTACAGAAGATAACTGTTACTTACAAGGATTGGCACGAGATGTTACCATTTGCTCTGCATGGTTATCGTACTACAATACGTACTTCAACCGGGGCAACCCCATTCTCCTTAGTCTATGGTATGGAAGCAGTTCTGCCTATTGAAGTTCAGATCCCCTCCTTGAGAATTATGAAGGATGCAGGCTTGGATGAAGATGAGTGGATTCAGACTCGACTTGACCAGATAAATTTGATTGATGAGAAAAGGTTAGCAGCAGTTTGTCATGGCCAGATGTACCAGAAACGGATGATCAAAGCTTTTAACAAGAAGGTTAAGCCAAAGGTATATCAGGCTGGTGACTTGGTAATCAAGCGTATCATATTACCACAGGGTGATCCTAGGGGCAAGTGGACTCCAACATATGAGGGACCATTTGTAGTCAAGACAGTGTTCTCAGGAGGTGCCATGATACTGACTACAATGGATGGTGAAGACTTCCCACAACCTGTAAACGCAGACATAGTTAAAAAATACTACGCATAAAAAGAGACCCGCTAGGTTGACAGGCCTAGGCAAAAATAAGGGCATCCCGGCAAACCAAAAGGGTTTGGGCAAAAATTAGGGATATATATATAAAAAGATGTACACCCGGCAAGTCGAAAACCTGAAAAGGCGGCTTGGGCAAAAAAGGGTATCCCGGTGGATTGAAAACCTGAAAGGGCAATCCAGGCAAAAGTTAGGGATTAAAGCGTATGACTATGTCTCGTTTGGATCACTCATGAAACTGCAACCAGTTGTACTACTTACTCAAGCTCAAACAGATAAAGCTCAATCCAATCGTTTCCGTCTCAACAGCAAGAAGATGAGATACTTGAGTGGCAATAGTAGAATTGAAACTCAATAGGATTATTTCCCACATAGCTGATTCTTTTTGTAAAACTTCATGACAAAATTCTCTTACTAGGGTTTATGTCTCCTTGTACAAACTTACCCGTGTATGGGTCACTTTTGATATAAATAAATTCCATCTTTTGAATCCAGATTCACTTTTACCCTATTTACATAAGCGAAACGTCCATTGGTTGTGTTTGAATGTATGTATGCCTTTGAATATGATTGATGTTTACCAGAAACGCATGTATGCTTTTAATATGATTGATGTTTACCAGAAATGCATGAAAATGCAGTAATAGTATTTACTAAGGACGAACGAGGGAAGGATTTCAACGAAGCTTCGCCGGTTCATCTTTACAAGACAGTAGGACTAATCCATTTCCACAAAGTCTAATCTCCCCTGGAATTTATATCCATCTCTTTTATCCTCATACGGATATACGGGAAATTACTTTCCAATAAGGGCACGATGAACGAAGACGGGATGTTATACTTATCCTACTATCAAACGAAAACGAAGGTTATCTATACCCTACTATCCCCAACAACGGGAGGTTATCTATACCTTGTTATCCCCAGCAGACGGAGGGTTATATATTCTTCAACAACGAATCGGGATTTATTTTCCTTGGCCAGCAGTTGTTATACAAGGATATCCAGACACTTCCAGCAGTGTCATAGCATACATACATCATTTACATCATACCATAACATATATGTCTATAGTACATTACCTAAGTGCATCATGTCATACATGCATACATAAAGCATAAACTAATGTTGTTATACAGAATGCTACCTTGTTTTCAGGTTAATTATCCAACAAACAAGCTTATGATCTTTGGGACTGCTTTATTGTAACCTCAGGGTTACTTTATCCTCCTGATGAGCTTCTTATTACTTTGGGACTGCTTTATTGTAACCTCAGGGTTATTTTATCCTCCTGATAGCCTCTCATGACTTCAAGACTGCTTTAGAGCTACTGATTACTCTATCCTCCTGAAATCATCCTATTACTTCAAGACTGCTTTAGAGCTATTCATTGCTCTATCCTCATGAGGTCATATTACTACTTCAAGACTGCTTTAGAGCTATTCATTGCTCTATCCTCCTGAAGCCATCTAATTATTTCAAGACTGCTTTAGAGCTATTGATTGCTCTATCCTCCTGAAATCATTACTTCAAGACTGCTTTAGAGCTATTGGTTGCTCTATCCCCCTGAAGACATATCACATTATTATTTCAAGACTGCTTTAGAGCTATTGATTGCTCTATCCTCCTGAAGCCATCTAATTATTTCAAGACTGCTTTAGAGTTATCCATTGCTCTATCCTCCTGAAATTACATTATTATTTCAAGACTGCTTTAGAGCTATCCATTGCTCTATCCTCCTGAAATCATCCTATTACTTCAAGACTGCTTTAGAGCTATTCATTGCTCTATCCTCATGAGGTCGTATTACTACTTCAAGACTGCTTTAGAGCTATTCATTGCTCTATCCTCCTGAAGCCATCTAATTATTTCAAGACTGCTTTAGAGCTATCCATTGCTCTATCCTCCTGAAATCATTACTTCAAGACTGCTTTAGAGCTATTGATTGCTCTATCCTCCTGAAGACATATCACATTATTACTTCAAGACTGCTTTAGAGCTATTGATTGTTCTATCCTCCTGAAGACATATCACATTATTATTTCAAGACTGCTTTAGAGCCATTCATTGTTCTATCCTCCTGAAATCATATCATTGCTTCAAGACTGCTTTAGGGTTATCACTATTGATTGCTCTATCCTCATGAAGACATGCTGCTACATCATTATTATTCCAGACTCCTGACAGCTTTCATCATACACCCATATTTTGAACTGCTCCCCCCTAGTGGCATCTTTAAGCCCACTCAATCATATTCGACTAGCCATCTGTACCACACTAGTGCACTGGTGAGTTCAAATTTTTGGGCTTTTATGTTCAATCCCCTTCAACCTTCCAGGTTACGACTGGCAAATATACCAATCTAACCCCTCAGGTTTCAGAAAATTGAACAGGGGAAGCTGTTGCACCCCAAAATTTTCCCTCACAATACAAGACTTTGTGCTTCTTGAAGGTTCACAAGGTTCACAAACTTCTCAACATCTACAAGACCTTTCATGAGGTTCATGAAGTCCATAGGTTGCTTCTTGAAGGTTCACAAGGTTCACAAGATTCACAATGTTTACAAAGCTTTCCTAAGGGTCATGAGGTCTACAAAGCCACTTCATGATGTTCACAAGGTTCACAAAGTTCACAATTGGTCAGAAGAGTTGACAATTCCCTCAGACAATGCACCTCCTAAGCAGTGCATCCGAAACTAGGGTTTTGACTTTAATCAGGCTAAATGGACTTCCAAGACTTCAAGTGAGCTTCATAACATCTTATATGTGTATAAGAACCCCCATGTCAAGTTTCAAGACTTTTCTCAAAAGTTTGCTCAGTCAGATGATCAGATAAGTCAAAAGCAGTCAATGCAGTTAAAAAGTCAAACTGAGGTCAACTGTGGTCAAACCAAAGTCAAACTTCATGATTTTTTGCCAACATCAAGTATATGAAGTAAAATTCATCATTTGATCAAGGGTTGATCATGATTCATCAAGGAGATTCCAGATCATCAATAATCAGGAGTTTCTAAATTAGGGTTTCCTCAGTAAAAGTCAACTGAACTTTGACCAGGCATAACTTTCACATACTTCATCACCAAGTCTCCATCCAAAGCTCATTTTGAAGGAAATTGAATTCTCTACAACTTTGATGTTGAAGGTTAAGCCCAAAAATGCTTTATTTGAAAGATATGATCTAAGACATTATGGGTCATTTCAAAAGTCAACAAAAAGTCAACAACTCCAAAAGGGCATAACTTGAGATTGGTAAATGATATGGACCTGAAACCAATGGGGTTGTTTAGAGGACTCTTCAAGCTTTCCAAAAAGTCCAAGAACACCATCATACCTTTAAAATTGAGAGAAATGTGCCCTTGCAAAGTTGGGCAATTTTGTGATGGTTTATGTTGAAAATGGAGGCTTAGAAGTATTTCTTTCCAAATGGGCTGCCTAATTTATGACCCAATCCATCTCATAACATGGTGCACGACCCAATTGACCAAAATTCATCATTTTTATTATTTTTTATTTATTTATTATTGATTTAATTCATAAAAATCATTTTAAATAAATAAAAAATATAAAAATCTATTTTTGGGTGAAGATTTTGTTTCTAGAAATTCATAATCATTGATTGAATTAGAATGAGAAGGAAATCATGTGATCTCTCCCAAATTATTATTTTTTATTTATTTATTATTGATTTAATTCATAAAAATCATTTTAAATAAATAAAAAAATATAAAAATCTATTTTTGGGTGAAGATTTTGTTTCTAGAAATTCATAATCATTGATTGAATTAGAATGAGAAGGAAATCATGTGATCTCTCCCAAATTATTATTTTTTATTTATTTATTATTGATTTAATTCATAAAAATCATTTTAAATAAATAAAAAATATAAAAATCTATTTTTGGGTGAAGATTTTGTTTCTAGAAATTCATAATCATTGATTGAATTAGAGTGAGAAGGAAATCATGTGATCTCTCCCAAATTATTATTTTTTATTTATTTATTATTGATTTAATTCATAAAAATCATTTTAAATAAATAAAAAATATAAAAATCTATTTTTGGGTGAAGATTTTGTTTCTAGAAATTCATAATCATTGATTGAATTAGAATGAGAAGGAAATCATGTGATCTCTCCCAAATTATTATTTTTTATTTATCTATTATTGATTTAATTCATAAAAATCATTTTAAATAAATAAAAAATATAAAAATCTATTTTTGGGTGAAGATTTTGTTTCTAGAAATTCATAATCATTGATTGAATTAGAATGAGAAGGAAATCATGTGATCTCTCCCAAATTATTATTATTTATTTATTTATTATTGATTTAATTCATAAAAATCATTTTAAATAAATAAAAAATATAAAAATCTATTTTTGGGTGAAGATTTTGTTTCTAGAAATTCATAATCATTGATTGAATTAGAATGAGAAGGAAATCATGTGATCTCTCCCAAAATAGCAAGCACTCATGATCAAATATTTGAAATTTATACAATGATCTTTTTGAATATTTTTTGGATCAAATATCCACACAACACATCAATGATTCTGACCTAAATCCATCACACATATATATTAAGCACAAACATAACCCTAGAGAGGAATTGGCAGCAGCCTAAAGGTAAGATCAAAAGCACAAAAATCTTTCAAAAAGTCATATTCGGGTTCTCAAATTCAGAGCATTGCAAGGTATTTGGAAGACATAGCAAGCTTCCTTGGACTCTTCTGATCATAAATCATCATCCATATGCATCATATACACACCCAATTGCTCAACCCGAGTTCATCTTGACCTTGAATATTTTGTTTTCGAATCCATTGATTTATCATGTTTAAACTGTTTTTGATTGTTGTAGGATGTTTAGAATGAACTCTAGAACGATTCTGGGTGGTTCAATTGGATTTTCATTGCAGGAACAAGAATTCACCATGATTAGGGTTTTCGGCCCTCTTTAGGGTTTCACGATTTTCAAATGATAAATGGATTTGAAAAACATAGGACGATTGAAAAACTCAGTAGCAATACAATGGTGCAATCAATTTTGTGAAATTTTGCCGTTTGAATGAAGTTTGTGTTTCGCAGGGTGGAAGAACTCGTAACAATATTCGTAGGAGAAAACGTTGCAAAATCCGCAGCCTGATGGTTGTTGTGCTTCCTGGAAATCAAGCTGGCCTGGGTTCAAACCTCAGCCAGGTAAGTTTCCGCTTTTTTTTCTTTCCTTTTATTTGATTTAAATATTATAATATTAAAAATTAAATATATTATGTATATTTCTCAATAATAAATAAATAATAATAAAATATGTCTGTTTTCTTTAATTTTAAAAAATATGTTTTTTTTTCACAAATTTTGTTTCTATATTTTATGTCTAAATTGTAATATGTATAAATTAGAAAATTTTTGTATATAACTAAATCCTATTTTTTTTATCTAAACCCTAAAAATTTATTTCTCATATAAACCCTAATTTCATAAAACTCTAAAAATATTTTTTAATACAAATCTAATCCTATTTTTTTTTTTAATGTTATTTTCTAATATAATTATTATATATGTATGTTTACTATAATTCTTACAAATTTTTGTAAATATACTTATAAACATTTTTTTTACATAACTTTAGTTTATAAATAATTGTGCTTATAATAATTAAATTTTTTGTAGTAACTTCATGATTAAAATATAATTTAATAGTTTGTAAATTAAAACAATTGTTTATTCATATTTGTTTTTTTTAGTTGATTATATTAAAAAATTGTTAATTTCTTATTATTATAATATTTGGATTAATTTTGTTTATTCTTATTTACTAACCCATTTATATTCTAATCATGCTTATTATTTTGTTAAATATTGCTTACTAACCCCCTTTATTATTTATTATTGCTTATTTATATTTTATTTATCTTTGCTATTTAATTATTTTGCTTATTATTTTGTAATTGTTTCTGGGATGTAAAGTTGTTTAATTATTTAATTATCATTATGGTTAGTAATTAGGGAGTGTAACAACATGTATGTAATATTAAAATAAATTTAGATCGCTTTTAAATAAAGATAATTAAAATAAACACGTCACACACGTAAGTCGATTTTAATCGCCGTCTCACTTCCTAAGGATATCCCTCAAGTTGCCTATGAATAATGGTTAAGTGGGGTGTATAAAGCAAGTCCCTCAAATAGAAAAATCATCAAAGTCCCTTATGGTTGCCTTTACGAATCGAGTCCCTTTCGAAAAATGATGATGGTCCCTTATACGTGCTTATTACACCCCACAATGGCCTTCAAAAATCCAATTGTCCCTCACATGTCCCTTAACATCCAAAGTAAGGACTACCTACTCCATTATAGTAGGGATAGTCTTACTAAAGGAAAGAATGAAGAATAAGAAAGACCTTTAAACATTAGGGTAGGTTACTCCTAGGTGCTTGCTCACTTCAAAACTGTTTCGCACTTAAACAAATTTTCAACAAGTTTTCAAACAAGTTCTTAACACATCCTTACATGGATTATTTATTAACTATTCTGAAAATTTTCTATTCACACACTACAATTTCAAAACAATTCAAAAGTGAGCTTAAGTACCTAAGAGCCCATGGATAACCATGGATGAAAAGGGTGTTAACACCTTCCCTTTTCATAACCTACCCCCCGGACCCAAAATATTCTCTAAGGTCTTTCCTGTTCTTTTATAACCTTTCCTTATGGATAAAATAAAAGTCGGTGGCGACTCTTGCTATCCGCAACATTGTTTAAAGTCAGTTCTCCCACCGTGTTACAAAGGGCAGGGGGATTCTATGAGTAACTTACAAGTTAATCCAAACATCACTAATGAACTAGGTCTAACAAGCCTAGGGCAAGCATATCAATATTTCAATATTGGCTCCTAAAACTACCACATGGCCAAAATCTCACAAACAAGTTAAGCATGAAATCTAAGCACAAACTTGGTAACATATTCATCCACATATCATTTACAAATGGCAATATATTAACAAAACAAGTATTATGATCATGAAACAAAAGTTCTTGACAAAGAACCACAATGGGGCAGCAATGGTATATTTTCACAAAAATCAACTCAAAATGTCAAAACATGATAATGTATGATTATTAGAGAGTTGTAATGTCACATACCTCTTGTAGACAAACTTTGAGCAAGCTAAAAAGCTTAGAAACCCAGAAATCCTCCTTCCTTTGCAAAGAGATAAAGCTTGCTTCCTCTTGAAGCAACAAACCAATTTTCAAGACAGTTGGAGTTGTGTGATTTCCAGCTGGTTTTTTATGGCTTAGACACTTAAGATATGATGTATAGGAGGTGTTAGGAGTGTTAGAATGGTAGGAAGTGGTTCAAGTGAGAATTTGGCTTTCAAAGTGGAAGAAAGTCAAACTATTAGGGTGTGGAGGTTGACTTTTCTGAAAATGAGATTTTTGAGAGGTTTGAGTGTATGAACACCTTCTACACAATGTTTAAGGATTGTGTGGATGGTTTTGAGGGACTTGGAGATGGTAGAACTGATCTTGAGCAGAGTTTTGCTCAAGATAGCTTTTTGGTGAAAAATGGAAATTTGAAACTTTGAGATTTTTAAGGAAATGAGAAGGAATTGAGAGCTGTTGTTCCTCTGGTTTTGGAGATTTCTCTGGTGTCTAACTTCATGGAAGAGGCTTCTATTTATATCCAAAACAAGAGTGAGGGCAACCTTGGTCTTTTACCACTTTTGGAGGGATTTTCATGAAGTTTTTCAAATGAATCTTTGCAAAATCTCTTCCCATCAGCTCCATGGACCAAAGAAGATCAGAAAAATCAAGTGGAGATGGACATGAAGTGACTGAGGTGAGTTTAGAGTGTAGGGTGAGCCAGCTACACAACCCTTGGTATGAAAAGTTTATCTCTGCTTCTTACATTTGAATATTCACAAGTTGCAACTTGCCTCTCTCTCTCTCTCTCTCCAAACCTTACATTTTCTGCATTTCCTCTCCTCTACACATCTGAATATCATATTGAATCATGATCCAAGGGTTGAGGATGTCTCAAGTTGTGAAAATCTGACTTTTGAGAAGTGTTGGCAAAGTGGTTTCAAGTGTTGACAGCCCCAACTTCTATGGCTCATAACTTCCTGCTCACACATGCTATTGAGGAGTACTACCATAATTTGGAAAGCCCTTAAGTAGCTATATAACTTTCATGTTTTGGAAATTTCCAAATTCTAGATGGAATTAGGTTGAAAAATCCTTCAAAGTTGCTAAAAAAACCACTTAAAAAGGCTAAATAACTTAGAATTTTTCTAAGTTATTTCCCTTCTTAAAATGAATCTTGTCATAACTCCAATTCTATGCATTTTTTTGATCTTGGACCACTTTGAGGCTTTTGTAGGATTTTTCAAGAGCTTTCCAATGAGCTTTGAACCACTTCATTTGGATGTGTGGTTGAGGATTTATGGTCTTGCCCCTTTCGAAACCCTAATTTCTGATTTTTGCAATTACTTCTTAACCCTTGATCCAATGGTCATGAAATTTTATGGGGAGGTGTAATATGTGTCGCTACTGCGAAAATCGGCGCCGGCTGACAGAAGAGTCGCCACCGTGCGTTATTTATCCCAACGGAGGGAAAGGAAACGCTCGAAGTAAACCTCGCAAAAAACGGGAAAGGTATGGTCATCGCAACCAAAACCTGGGTTCGGGAGTCAGTTACGCAAGGGGAAGGTATTAGCACCCCTCACGTCCGTCGTACTCGAAGGGATCCACGCTTGGTGTTTATAAGGAAAAGGGTGTGTTTATCTATCTACGCTAGTGGTCAGTCTGAAAAGAAAAGAAAAGGACAGGACTCGACAGAACATACGCTGTTCTGGGCCTACGTACTCCCTCGTGCAATGGGAAAGTCAGAGTCAACGTAGTTCGACTACCTACGTATAGACAGGGGGGAAAGGTTGCTCGCCAGGACATCGCATCCTGTGCCTACGTACTTCCACACGGCATGGAAGATCAGAGCAAACGTAGTTCGGGCTATGCACGACACAAGCTGTTCAAGTGTTTTTTATGGGAAAATGCACCTTAACCAAGGGTTTTCACAATCCAGGAGGACAAAAGGTTTTAATGTTTGTTCAAATCTTTTGACGGAAGAAATGAATTCACTTTTGTTTTATCCTTTATTAAGTGTTTTTCTGTTGTTTTGAGAAGGGAAAGAGACACCCTAAAACTATGGTTGAAAAGGGGAATCTACCTAATGTTATCATGCCTGGTTAACCAGCCTAATGTCTATCATAACTCCCCCACAACAGAGAAGTTAGAGCTTCTAAGGGATCATGGCAACAGAACTAAACAGCAAACAGGAAACACTGCAAAGTAAAGAAATACTAGAAATATGCATGAATGCAACAACCAAACAATCAAGGCACAAAGGCCACAGATCACAGAGGCAAGGGAGCTCAGCTCTACCAAATACCAACAAGCAAAGCCACTCAATAGCAATCAAGCAGAAGGAGGACCACCTCAACTTCTCATGCATACAAGCAGGCTTATTTCTAAGATGCACCTATCTCAGAAATATCTATATGAACCCCTAAGTCTAATGCAGCACAGCACCACACAAGTCAATCAACACCAAGAGAAGGCTAACCAGCCTGGCAAACTCCTATCCAAAAGCAAGAAACTACCCCTGAGCAAGACCCTAAACAACCCTAAAACAAAACCCTAATCTGCCCTAAGCAAAACCCTAAGCAAAACGTTATACAAAACCTTATACAAAACCTTAAGCAAGACCCTAAAGGGAGAACTCAATCCCATTCTTCAAGCTTCAAGACAAGCTTACCAAAGAAAGGGAGCTAAGTAGACAGACCCATAGTGCCTTCCTCAGGAAAGGACTAGGAGGCTTCCACTTAGGAATCATATCCCATGTGGCTCAACAACTGTGAACGGTTTACATTCCTCCTCAGGAGGAACTAAACTCACATGAAGGCTTCGACATCATTGGATACTTGAGAAATCCTACATGAACTAAGGGAACTAAGTGAACAGACCCATAGTGCCTTCCTCTGGAAAATACTAGGGGGCTTCCACTTAGGAATCATATCCCATGTGGCTCAACAACTGTGAACGGTTTACATTCCTCCTCAGGAGAAACTAAACTCACATGAAGGCTCCAACATCATTGGATACTTAAGAAAGCCTAGATGAACTACATGAACTAAGTGAACAGACCCATAGTGCCTTCCTCTGGAAAATACTAGGGGGCTTCCACTTAGGAATCATATCCCATGTGGCTCAACAACTGTGATCGGTTTACGTTCCTCCTCGGGAGAAACTAAACTCACATAAAGGCTCCAACATCATTGGATACTTAAGAAAGAGGTGAGAAGAAAGAATGAAAGACACCCATAGTGCCTTCCTCAGGAAAGTACCATGAATTTCCCTCAAACTTCAGGACCTCAAACCTCACAGAAAGAGAGCAAGCTCCTAGACTAGGTCTTCAATCCATGCATCCTTGCAAGCTCCATCAAGTATTCATCCAGCCTCCATCTTCCAGAAGAAACCACAGACCCTCAAACCAAAAGAAACTATCTCTAAAGTTCAACCACAGTTGAACTTCAAAGTCAGAAACCCTCAAGACTTCTCTTATTCTCAAGCTCAAGCAAAAATAGCAAAACAACTTCTAAAAAACCACCAAAAATCTAGGGGAAACCTATATGGCTCTATGATCCTGAGATCAAATCTCAAAGCCTAATTCAACTTCTAAGGCTACTAAACAATCCCTAACATATGAATGGTCAAGGGTTAACCAGCAAGTTATGAGGTCTCTACTCTCTAACCCTAAAACAACATCAATCAATTTCTAAAAAATCTATGAAAAATCTATGGGGAGCAAGCATTAGTCTAGTATAACATACTAAAAAAGAAAAGCAAAATTCATTACCAAATGAGAGAACTAAAATCAACAAGGCAGACACATCACAAATCAATTACTCAATACCAATTAAAATACAAAAATGCAAATAAAAATGAAAATGCATGATCAATTCAATATTCTTGCACCATAAAATTCTAAATTGAACTATGAATCTACAGAAAAAAGAAGGGAATTAATTGGATACTCCTACTATTTTTTATGAATTATTTTCTAACATGGACAAAACAAGGAAATTTAAAAAGGAAAATAAAACCAGGGGGGTGACGATAGCAAAACGCCCTAGTTATTCCAGACTGGGCCCAAATATGGGGGGGGGGGGTGGGTGGGGTGCGATCAACACTTGGGACTTAAGCCCAAACCAAATTCAATCAGTTCACAACCAGGGGAGGGGTCAACGAGTGAATGCAGGGGTGTCCTTAGCAATCTCAGATTGGGCCTAATCTAATCCAAACCCTAACCCAACTACCAATTAACAAAACCATCTTCTCCCCAAAAAACTCGTTCACTGTTCACTAACCCAACCCTAGCGCCGTTGCTCCTCTTCTCTGAACCTCTCTCAAGAACTCTCAAACAATCTCTCTCAAACACTTCTCTAAATCTCATTCAAATCAACCTAATCCTCATTCTATACACAAATCCGTTCAACTCACCCTAACCTAGATTATCCTTATCAATCAATACTGACATTCAACTCTCGAAGCAAAAACCTAATCCACTGAATGAACAACAATGGAGGTGTAGTGAAAAGAAGTGAAACCTGGGTGGAGCAACGGAGACGATGAAGCTTCTGGAGAGTTCTCGAAGACGCTCGAAGATCAACAAACTTGACGACGTTTGGAGACGATCTGGGAGCTTTGAAAATCCACGAGGAAGAAGGCCTTGAGCGAGAATCTTGAAGGATATCTGGAAAAACGATGCGCAACAATGTTCTTGGAGGATGAAGATCCTGGAGAAGACGAAGACAATCTGAGAGGAACTGAGGACGCACGAAGATATACGGATCTTGAAGCTTGATGACGAGGATCCCCTTGAGTTGTTGACGAAGACCTACTGAGGGCTCTCAAAATCTGGAAACGGAGGAAAATTGAGGATGAAGAACACGAATGTTCTTGCTCGTTGAAGATCGTTGAAGATCTGGTGGAGATTCCACAAACTGATGTAAATCCGGTGAAGACTTGGGCAAAAACGGTGAACAAGATAAAGTCACGAAGATCTTTGAAGATGACGACTTCCTGCTGATGTTGATGATCGAAGGATCTAGATGAAGATTGGCAAGGTTTTCTGGAAAACGTTGAGAATCGTTGAAATTTCCGGTGGTGGTTGTGTTTTCCGGCGGGTAGCAGATGAAGGTAGAAGATGAAGATCCAAAGGTTTGGATGAATTTCTGATGAAATCTGCAGATTCCGGCGTCTGGCGGTGGTCCGATGATGGTTAGGGCTGCCGGCGGTGGGAGGTTAGGGTGTTTGCATGCCCGGCGGTAGGGTGTTACGACGAGAATGAGGTGAAGACAAGTGGCACCGGGTGCTATTGCATGCAGCACACGTGTGCTGGAGAGAGAGCGAGTGAGGCAGGGTGAGGTGTCAGTGTGGACAGAGAGAGAGAGGGACGGGTCGCAGGGTGAGGTGTCACGTGAAGACTGTGAAACGTGGTGAGGTGGGGTTAGTGGAAGTTGAGCTGGCAGAACGTGGAAGAAGAGAGAAGAGGACGCGCGGGGCCCTCTTTTTTAGGACAAGTGGCATGAATTGGGCCCCACGAAGTGGATACCTGGCCCATCACCATCAGACTGATACCAAGGACTAAATGATTAACATGATAAAGCTGGACTAAAACAAAACTATTAATGACTTAAACCACGATTAATGCTGATTAAAGGACAATTAACTAAAAACGAAAATTAAATGACAGCTGATTAAGACTAAACTAATATCTAAGCAAATAATAAAACGAAAGTTAATGAAAGTCAACCTTAATGATTAAAACTGAAGATTAAACTAGTCTAAACTAACAAATCCTAATAAAAGAAATCTATTAAAACTAAACCATTAATATCTAACTAATATCCATATTAAAATCTATTCAGATAAAACAATATTATAAAATCTAAAATAAAATCTATACTAATAAAATCTATTCAATTAAAAGACTATTTTAATCTATATTAAGCTAATAAACCTAAAAATCTATAAGAAAATAATATCTAAGAACCTATTAATATCTATTAATATCTATTCTACAAACTAACTAATGGATTAAAACTCTAAATTAAAGATCTATTAAATTCTACAAAAGACTATTAAATCTTTAAAATGCAAACAAAGGCAAATAACCAATATAAAAGAGAGCGCGAGACCCGATCGAAGCAAACAGTAAACCCGGACACCCAGAAACTCCAAAATCACTGCGTAAGCCGAAAACACCCAGGAAGCGCGTGATTTCCCAAAATAACCTCCGATTACCCGAACCGGTCTGAGACGTCCTATAGGTGAAAACCAAGCTGTAACCCTGACATCCTCGGTCTGTGCACAAATGTCATGCATCTGATATGCGAATATGAATTAAACCACGAACCAGATAGGAGAACCGGTTGGTCAAATTTTAGGGTGCAACAGCTGCCCCTATTCAAACGGCTTGGACCCGACTGGATGAAGAGCAAACGGCCTTCAGATAATCGAGGTACGAGAAGGTTGAATACCAATAAACCCTGAAATTTGCCAACCGCAAAAATAAATTGCGCACACCACTGCTTGGGGAGAATTAACCAGGGAACTGATTTCCGTCGTCACGTCAACAACTAAACACCTATCCATCAACCTGCTTATGAAGCAATCTGATATTGTCCATAGACCATCCTGTTCCGAAGAAGAGGGCATACACTAACCAGTGAGAAATTGTTGATTTCACTTATCAACCTTCCGCATCCGAAGAAACGAGTAAATGCTTAACCAAGCGAGACAATGCTGATTTCACTTATCAACCTTTCGTTCGTACCTGAACGAGCAAACGCTACACAACGAGAAAATGTTGTTTTCACTTACCAACCTTCCGCATCCGAAGAAACGAGCAAACGCTTAACCAAGCGAGACAATGCTGATTTCACTTATCAACCTTTCGTTCGTACCTGAACGAGCAAACGCTAAACAGCGAGACAATGTTGATTTCACTTACCAACATTCCGTTCGTACCTGAACGAGCAAACGCTAAACAGCGAGACAATGTTGATTTCACTTACCAACCTTTCGTTCATACCTGAACGAGCAAACGCTAAACAGTGAGAAAATGTTGATTTCACTTACCAACCTTCCGTTCGTACCTGAACGAGCAAACCTGCGGGGATACGAGAAACTCAACCAAGCAGCTCTGAGAGGACAATTCTGCCGACGACCGTCAAATACCTATTCTGGCAATAGGTATCCTGAAGACACTCCGCTGGGGAAATTGGGAACTTAACCAAGCACCTCGTTGAAGTAACACCCTGCTGGGGAATATAACTCTGCCGGGGAAACTACGGGTAACCACCCAAAAATCTGCTTTACCATCTTCGAATGCTGACACCACAGCATCCTGAGAAGGACTCAACTGGGGGGAAAAAGGTGCTTGACCAAGCAAACTCGGCTAGGGGAATATGACATGACGAACACGATCACTGCGTGTCTGGCGCAACAACCCTCTTGACAGGAGAAAACACGATCACTGCGCGCTTTACACCACAATCCTCTTGACAGGAGGAACACGATCACTGCGCGCTTGGCGTTGCAAACAAAACCACATATAGGACAAATACGATCACTGCGTATCTCTTCCGCAAAAAAAACCCAGAACATAACGATGACCACGATCACTGCGTGCCTTGCGCCACAACCCTCTTGACAGGAGAAAACACGATCACTGCGCGTCTTGTGTCGCAAACAAAACCACAGGATGAATACGATCACTGCGTACTCTTCCGTAAAAACCCCATGACATGATGAACACGATCACTGCGTGCCCTGCGGCACAACTCTCTTGACAGGAGAAAACACGATCACTGCGCGTCCTGTGTCGCAAACAAAACCACAGGATGAATACGATCACTGCGTACTCTACACCACAATCTCTTGACAGGAGGAAACACGATCACTGCGCGCTTTGTCGTAAACCAAACATATGCACATCTCTGTGGACCACGATCTCACCTATCGACAGAGAAAATATACCTGAAGTTGGACGGGTAATCAATCCTGTTTACGTTTCCAAATGCACATGTTTGATAATGCCGTAATGCTTCCATACTGCATGGAAATGCTACGTGTTCGTGTAAAATGCAAGTGCTTATGATGCATGCTTATGCAAAGGGTTACTTCAGCAAAATAAATGCTGAAGACAAACTGGATCCGCTGGGGATAACCGGAATACTACCGATACGGTTCCAACAAAATAAATGCTGGAAAGATGAACTAACTCTGCTGGGGATAACCATCCTGCTGGGAAAGTAGCTCACAAACTCAAAACTTCAAACTCTGCTGAAAATGACCGTCCTGACGAGGAAGGATCAACCTGTTGGGGAAAGAGAAAAGCAATCCTGGAAACTGCTTTCAAAAGGTATCAACACTCTAATTACGCCCTGTGGGGATAATTCATCCTGCTATCACTGAGCTGGGGATTGATTGGTGTGCTCTGATTCACACTACACCAGAAACTCTTTGGGCGAGTTAATCATATCCGTCTCGACCCTTTCTGGGGAGGACTCTGCTCTGCTTGATAAGCCAATTCTGAACTACTGACGATACATTGATCTTTTCTTTTGACGCAATCTCCACTCTCCTGGGGAGACAACATTCACATTTTCCTGGGGCGACTTCACTGGGGAAAGACACAACATTCATCCTCTGGAGAGGGTACCAGCCTGCCATGGACTCTGGCGGGGGACTTTGCGAGCTTTTGAATACCTGCAAAAGTCAACAAGCAAACACAAGACAATCTATGCAAAAAGAAACATCTTGGTAATCACCCATGACAACCATTCAGGTAATTTCCGGTTTTAACAATCATCGGCCGAGGCCCGCCTGTTTACACACATGTAAGTTTATCAAAAAACATCAGCGTTTTCTACAAACAAAACTGTAAAAGTTAAAACCAAAGTCACACACTACACTGAATAACACACTTTATTGATAACGACCTGAAAATAGGCAAGATTTGTACATCGGATGCAACTCCTGAAAAGAGGTAGTCACACATAAACAAAATGCAGAAATGTACAAAGATACAGAATAAAATTTGTACATATGTCGGCAACGTGTTACAGACGAACACCATGAACCGATCCTCCTATGACTCGCCGGACTCTGACGCTTTCCCGATCTCTGCCTTCGGAAGAGATTGCTTTGGATAGTCGACCCCCCAGGTTCTCCCAAACCACTAGATAATCTAACTTGGACCACAGTCATTTGCCTCTTAAATCCCTAACTTTTGCGTGAATCGCCCTTTGCGGGTTTTCGACTCACCGGGATACCCCTTTTTGCCGAAGCCGCCCAGTGTAGGTTTTCAACTTCGCGGGTGTACATTTTTTCCATTTTATCCCTAACTTTTGCCCGAACCTTTTTATTCTGTTTTTTGGTTCGCCGGGATGCCCCATTTTTGCCTGGACTCTCTTTTTACTGTCCAGCGGGTCAGTTTTTAAGCAAAGTATTTTTTGACTGCGTCCGAGTTCACAGGGGACGAAAAGTCTTCACCATCCATGGTGGATAACAATAAGGCTCCTCCGGAGAAGACCTTTCTCACGACGTATGGACCTTCATAATTGGGAGTCAATTTGCCCCTGTGATCCGATTGCAGTGGGAGAATCCTCTTCAGCACAAGATCACCCGTCTGAAAGCTTCGCGGTCGAATCTTCTTGTCGAACGCTTTCTTCATCCGGCTCTGATACAACCTACCATGTGCAATTGATGCCAGTCTCTTCTCATCTATTAAGCTCAGCTGATTCAATCTACTTCTCACCCATTCTGCCTCATCAAGCTGAACATCAAGCAAAACCCTCAAAGATGGTATCTCAACCTCCAATGGCAGGACTGCCTCCATGCCATACACCAATGAGAATGGAGTTGCCCTGGTTGATGTACGCACTGTCGTGCGATAACCGTGCAAAGCAAACGACAACATCTCATGCCAATCCTTATACGTTACCACCATCTTCTGAACAATCTTCTTTATGTTCTTGTTGGCTGCTTCAACAGCGCCATTCATCTTGGGTCTGTACGAAGATGAATTATGATGCTCGATCTTAAACTCCCGACAAAGATCCTTCATCATCTTATTATTCAAGTTCGAACCATTATCAGTAATGATCCGTTCAGGAATACCGTATCTGCAAATTATATCTCTCTTGATAAATCTGGCCACCACCTGTTTCGTCACATTGGCATAAGATGCTGCTTCCACCCACTTGGTAAAATAATCAATCGCGACCAGGATGAAGCGATGCCCATTAGAAGCAGTAGGCTCAATCTTGCCAATCATATCAATCCCCCACATGGAGAAAGGCCACGGAGAAGCCATAACATTCAGTGGACTGGGTGGCACATGGATCTTATCAGCATAGATCTGGCACTTGTGACACCGCTTGGCGAACTTGAAACAATCCGTCTCCATCGTTAACCAATAATACCCCGCCCGCAACAACTTTCGGGTCATAGCATGCCCACCAGCATGTGTACCAAAAGTTCCTTCATGGACCTCTTCCATGATTAAATTGGCTTCCTTCTCGTCTACACACCGGAGGAGTACCAAATCGTGGTTCCTTCTATACAGAACGCCGTCGGGATTCATATAGAAGTTGCCTGCTAATCTCCTTAGAGTCTTCTGATCACGACTGGATGCCCCAGCCGGATATTCCTTGTTCTTCAGGAAATTCTGTATGTCGAAATACCAAGGTTTACCGTCAGATGCTTCATCAATTGCAAACACAAAGGCCGGCCTATCGAGGCGAGATATGACAATCCTGGGAGCCTCATTCCAGTAGTTGACCTTATACATCGAGGATAATGTTGCAAGGGCGTCTGCCATTTGATTCTTCGCCCGAGGTACATGATGAAACTCCACCTTATCAAAGAAAGGTAACAACCTTCTCGCATAATTCATGTACGGTACCAGATTAGGGTGACGTGTCTCCCACTCTCCTTTAATCTGATTCACAACCAATGCTGAATCCCCATATACGTCCAGATTATTGATCCTCAGATCAATAGCCTCCTCTAACCCCATAATACAAGCTTCGTACTCGGCTTCGTTGTTTGTTACTGGAAAAGTTAATCTGGCCGTAAATGGGATGTGCGACCCGTGGGGAGTTGTAATGATTGCCCCAATCCCACTACCGTACGAATTGACAGCCCCGTCAAAAATCAATCGCCACTGGGAACTCCGCTCAGGACCTTCACCCGGCAACGGCTCATCACAATCTTTAGCTTTCAAGTACATTATGTCCTCATCAGGAAACTCAAACTTCATAGGCTGATAATCCTCAATTGGTTGTTCGGCAAGATATTCGGACAGAACACTTCCCTTAATGGCCTTCTGGGAAACATACTGGATATCGTATTTTGTCAATACCATTTGCCATCTAGCAATCCTTCCAGAGAGCGCTTGCTTTTCAAACACATACTTGATCGGATCCATCTTCGATATCAGCATGGTTGTATGGTTCAGCATGTACTGTCTTAGACGTTTGGCAGCCCACGCCAATGCACAACACGTCTTTTCGAGCATAGAGTATCGAGATTCGCAATCCGTGAACTTTTTTCTCAAGTAGTAAATTGCATGCTCTTTCCTTCCTGTCTCGTCATGTTGACCGAGGACACAACCCATGCTGTTCTCAAGAACCGTCAGATACATAATCAGTGGTCGTCCCGCTACTGGGGGTATCAACACCGGAGGTTCCTGCAAGTATTCTTTTATCTTTTCAAATGCCCTTTGGCAATTGTCGTTCCAGACCACCGCTTGATCTTTCTTTAACAGTTTGAACAAAGGTTCACACGTGGTCGTTAGGTGAGAGATGAACCTAGCAATGTAGTTCAATCTCCCTAAGAATCCACAGACTTCTTTTTCTGTTCTCGGTGCTGGCATCTCTTGTATTGCTTTTATTTTTGCTGGATCGACCTCGATTCCTTTCTTGCTCACAATGAACCCCAGTAGCTTCCCGGATCTCACTCCGAAGGTACACTTGTTAGGATTCAGCCTCAGCCTGAACTTCCTCAGCCTCTTGAACAACTTCAGCAGATTAACCAGATGTTCTTCCTCTGTTTGAGACTTGGCAATCATGTCATCGACATACACCTCAATCTCTTTGTGCATCATGTCGTGAAAGAGCGTTGTCATGGCCCGCTGGTACGTCGCCCCCGCATTTTTCAAACCAAAGGGCATCACCTTATAACAGAAGGTTCCCCACGGGGTGATAAAGGTCGTTTTTTCCATATCTTCCGGAGCCATTTTGATCTGGTTGTACCCCGAAAATCCATCCATGAAAGAGAATACCGAAAACTGAGCTGTGTTGTCAACTAACACATCAATATGCGGCAGCGGGAAATCATCTTTCGGGCTCGCTTTGTTTAGATCCCTATAATCAACACACATTCGAACCTTGCCATCTTTCTTCGGCACAAGCACGATATTAGCGACCCAAGTGGGATAAGTGGTGACAACCAGGAATCCAACATCCCATTGCTTATGCACTTCTTCCTTTATCTTTACAGCCATGTCAAGACGAGTCCTTCTGAGTTTCTGCTTCACAGGCGGGCAATCTTCCCTCAACGGCAGACGATGAACGACCATATCGGTATCCAAACCTGGCATGTCCTCGTAGGACTAAGCAAATATATCGCTGTATTCGCGCAGCATCTCAATAAGCTCTTGCTTGATGTCAGCCTGCAATGCGGCCCCTATACGGATATTCCTGACGCATTCTTCAGACCCTAAATTGACAATATCAATCTCTTCCTGGTGAGGCAGAATGACTCTCTCCTCTTGCTTCAACAACCGACTCAGCTCTTCTGATAAGTCACTATCCTCAACAATCTCCTCCTCAGCTTGGAAGATCGGATGCTCGAAGTCTAAACGAGTCATAGGAGGTCTTTGGTCGATGTCATCTGAAAATTCATGAATCCTGCGAGGGAAACGGTTAAGTGCTTCAAAATGATATACAAGCAAAATACATAACCACGCTGCCATTTTATTGCAAAATAAAAAACAGAAAGAAAAGGATCACAACATTTGAATGTAAAAAACATCGTCATTTATTAATCATACAAACATACAGGTAAACAGTTAGGCCCTAAGACGAGGTCAACGATGCCCCGGGCAAGGCATGTGATCATACAATGATTGAAAAAAAAACAACGCATTACTGTTTGGTGACTTGGATGACGTCCTGGATGGACCAGTTGCATAGGCTTTGCCCCGGCGTGCTGGGTCGAATCCATGCGTCCATGTCGTAGTCGCTATCCACTTCCTCCGTATCAGACACGACATTAATCCTTTCAAAGCTAACCCCTCCGGGCGTGAACACCACAGGTCCCTTGTACTTAGGCGCACTCTGTGAGGGAGATGGGCGGTACCCCAAGCCATACCTATCCTGCTTCAATGGGATGTCCAGAACCTGCCCCCACTTCTGAGTCTCTCCTGCTTGTACCAACGCCTTGGCTTCTTTATATGAGGAGACGGCCACCTCTTGCCCTTCACTCTTCACCGAAGCTTCTTCTTTAACCTTCACCCCTTCGAACGCCTGACACAGCGTTTCATGAATCTCTCCATCTACCTCCACGTACTTGAAGGAAGACAAATGACTGACTAAGATACCCTCTTCGCCACACACCGTCACAATACTCCCCTCAACCATATACTTCAGCTTCTGATGGAGTGTAGAAGTTACTGCCCCAGCGGCATGAATCCAAGGTCTCCCGATCAAACAACTATATGCAGGCTGGATGTCCATGATGTAAAACACTGTATCAAACACCTCCGGACCTACCTGGATGGGTAACGTTACTGACCCGAATACCGACCTCCTCGTTGTTGCGGTGAGAATCGTGATACCAACCTATTGGATTAACTTGAATCTTTAATTCTTTTACAACCGGACTTTAATTTATCCAAAGGAAAGGTTTAAAGAAAGAAAAACCCTTTTCGCGATGTAACAACAACGCTAAGAGATTCGGGGATCGGGGGTTGGTTATGCATAGGGTAGGTATTTCACATCCTAAACATCCGTAGTACCCTACGGGAACCTTTTGTTTGTTTGCATGCTAAGTTTGGTAAATGTTTGCTAAGGTTTGGGTTGGGTAAATGGTGTAGGTTAAAACCTAAAGATAGTTTCTAAGTTTGCTCGCAAAGACGTCGCGTCCTCTGCCTACGTATCCTAACTAGGATAGAATCAGAGCAATCGTAGTTCACCTCACTAGGGATGAAGAACACTTGATTATGATCAAGGTTCAAAGGGGAACAAACATATCCATGCTTGTGTAGAGTTTAAGAAAACTCTCTAGATCTATGTTGAACTCTCAAGAAAGGGGAGTAAGTAATCATATCCATGATTCTTACATAGAGTTAACCAAACTCTATCCTAAAGTTCTACGTTGTGAGACCAATTGGTTCTATCCAGACCAAAAGGTGGGAGAAGGGGGAAGGTTGCTCGTCAAGATATCGCATCTTGTGCCTACGTATTCTCATTGTCCAATGAGAAATCAGAGCGGTCGTAGTTCGGGCACGAACTACAGAATAAGGATCTATTGGTTCTTTCCAGACCAAAAAGGGGGAGAAGGTTCTATCCAGACCTATGAGTTTAAATCCTATTGGTTCTATCCAGACCAAAAGGAGGGGAAGGTTCTATTCAGACTTAATAAGTTATAGTCCTATTGGTTCTATCCATACCAAAAAGGGGAGAAGGTTCTATCCAGACCTATGGGTTATCCTATTGGTTCTATCCAGACCAAAAGGGGGGAAAGGTTCTATCCAGACCTATGATTTAAATCCTATTGGTTCTATCCAGACCAGAAGGGGAAAAGGTTCTATCCAGACCTATGATGGTATTGAGCTATCTATGACCCAAGGGTCAATAGAGAGACTTTCCTTTGGAAGGTGAAATATGAGGCAACATGGATGAGAACTAAAGAATTCCATCACTCGGGGAAATAAACTTAACAAAGCAATAATCATTCAATCATGATGAATATAAGAGATATGATTTCAATCAAAGATGAGCAAGCATATTACTATGAGCAAGTATTTCAAGTGAGATTGATGGTAACTACCATGGTATATAAGCATGTTACAACAAGCATATCTTGACAAAGATGAAGGCATGTCTTAAAAAAATGGAAAGCATAATCTTGACAAGGATTGGGGACATGATAAAGGTGACAACCACGTAAACAAATAACAATTTGAAAACAATCATATTATAAACTTAAAGTGAAACAAAAGCGACAACAAAGTGTATAGATGACAATCACACATAAATAAATCAGTTTAACCTCATAATTTAGGAGGACAATGGCAAGAGGATTACTTAACAAAGTAAAGATGAAGAAATCATGGTGACAACCATGGGAGAAGTATGGATAACAATCAAAATGAAGATAGCAAAACAAGAATCATAACGATGAATCACACACTAAGATAACAATGATAACATGAGATCTTTATGGTAACTACAAAAGATTAGGGTCCTAGAATGTTAATTAACATGTATGGGCATGGATTCAAATAAGTTTCAAGGAAAATATTGAGTGGAATCACATGAACATTTATCCGCAATCACATAAACGGTCGTGAAACGCGTACATTTTCACATAGACAAACTAAGAGATAAAATGAACAAACATCAAAAGTAAAAATACAGCATGAAAGTAGACATTAATACGAACACAACAAAAAAAGAACGGGCGAAAAATGATGAAAAACGAGTGAGATATGATTTTTTGAAGTTGGAGTGAAAAATGGCAAGTTTTACAAGTAACTTCCACTGGTGGAAGTTTAGTATAAAAAGTGACAATTTTCTTTCTGGGCAGTTTTACAAGTAACTTCCACTGGTGGAAGTTTAGTGTAAAAAGTGACAATTTTCTTTCTGGGCAGTTTTACAAGTAACTTCCACTGGTGGAAGTTTAGTGTAAAAAGTGTCAAATTTCTTTTCATGCAATTTTACAAGTAACTTCCACTTGTGGAAGTTTAGTGTAAAAAGTGACAATTTTCTGGCTGGGCAAAAATACCAACAAATGGATTTACGTTTTGTATCGTAACTTCCTAACCGTTAATCGGATCGGCACAAAATTTATATGGAAATTGGGTAGAATTGAATAAGGAAGAAGATGGTAATCTCAGTTTTCTAAAATTCCTATCATAAGTCCAACTGCTAGTCCAAGAACTGTTGTGATGCCACAAACTGAGAAACAAATGGATACAGCCACAAAGGAATGTAAACATACATATGCAAGATGATTAAAAAGTGAGTTTAAGGTCAACATAGGCCTGTTCATGTTTGGAGTATAAAACTCAATATGAGCTCAAAAGGAAAAACTCAAATTGTCATAAAAGAGGGTTGTGAGGCTTTAATGAAAGAATTATGAACCAATACTCGTATCAAAGCCAAGGCAAAATGTTCAAGCTGGCCTGAGTTCATAGCATGATAATGTTCATCTGAACTGTCTCATTTCAATAACACTCACTAAACCCCAATTGGCCTGAACAGCATTACAAACCATTCAGCAAACTTGCATTGGCCAGGCCTGCTAAAGTGTTTCTTGGTAAAAGTGTGTTTGAGGTGGACTTGATATGCAACCAATATATTCAATGATGAGTCAACTCACTGCTGGCAATATGTATCAGGGTATAAATATCCAAACACACAAGACACACTGACTAGGATGGAGGTAATGGCAGTGGAGTTTAACCAGATTAAGACCAAAAGCTAAAAGCAAATCAAGCACATCTGCTTTTTTACAGCAACAAATATGTCATTCTACTGACCTCAGTTACAATTCAATTTGGTGGTAATTCTATAATGTGTACTGATGATTTCCAGCCAACAGATCCAGCAAGTAAACAAGGTTAAAGCATGATTCACAAAGATGCTTTGAAACAGACATAGTCATCAAAATTTGAAATTTACCATGCACAACAATAGTCCAAAGCTTAATGCAGAAATCAAACTTAAAATCCAAGCTATTCAATCAAAGGCATGTGCTCAACCTAAGAGGTTAGTTGCAGTTCTGATGGGGAGCTGGATTAATGAATACCAAATCTGAGTTGACAAACTCAGTTCTCTAAAAACAGTCCTAGGTGGTTTCTAAGTAGCAAAACTTCCTAAAGAAGAAATCTTGATAGCTTTCAGACCAAATTTAATCATCTGTGAACAACAAGGTTTTTTGTCACAAGGAGCAAAAATTGACAAAGGTCGGAAATGGTAACAACATTATATAGTACTGACTGTCAAATTGCAAATGAAATGGTTTTTCTGTAAAAGAGGTTTGGTGCATACATCATGTTAAACAGATATGTTGTGACAGTAACAACAACACACCAACATATATAGAAATGGCAACCAAATGCCAAACTGGCTCATAACAAAAAAGAAGGGTACAGATTGAGCAAATTGAACTAGAACAAAATCAACCTAATCATGAGCTCCACTAGTCTAGCTTATCCCATGGAAATCACCAACTGATGACCCTAAATCCTTACCCAAGATGTCTGCATGATCAAACTGAACTGATCAACCATGAAATTCCTCCTTATCACACATCAGCTAAAATTGGAACTTCAACAAAGTTCTGATGGGAAACTAACTTGGTTAAAAACTTAACAAACTTTGGACAGCAGACAAGGATGTAAGTCATTGTGTCAACAAAATCTGAAACTAACAAGGATGCAAAACAGGCCCAATGACAGTCCTTCCTTACTACAACAAACCTGGTTACAACCTTACCTTAGATAAAAACAAAGTGTAGACCAAATTGCTTACCTCAAAAGCCAGACATGAGGTGACACACTCAATCTAAAAGCAGCCACATCCTAACATGATTCATTGTCGCAGTCCAATTTACCATCAAACTAAATCACCACATAAAGTCACAACTCCACTAATCCAACAAGGAAGCTAGCTTAAACCTAAGCAGTACCTTAAATCTAACATGACTATGCCAAGTCAAAGGTAATGTAAATAGAATCAACAAGCTACAGTATGTCAACATGAGTTAACAGATTCAAACTTAGCACAACCCTTATGCAAGAAAAGAACTCCAAAGAAGGTCATTAATGCAAAACACAAATATTGGACAGAACCAATCATGGACAAAGATCACACTTCACAAATGATAAACACCTATCATAACAATGTTTAAGATCAACTAACCTAGACTTCTCTTGTTAACAGCTTTTCAAAACAGTTGGTGGTCATAACATAACAATGTTAAAAGACATAGGTTCAAACAAAATCTCAGCACCATACATTCATAAAAAGTGAGAAACCACATATGTTATCCTAACAGAAGACATCATGGTCTTGACAAATTTGTGCCTCAACATAACTATCACAGCATGACTAATAAACCATCTTAACATAACAATGTATAAATTTTGCACATAACCAAATAACACATGTTGATGCAGATTAATAGGATAGATTATAAAGACATACCTCTCCTTGAGAAAGCTTACAATTGAAGAAACCCAGAGATCCTCTTTTTGACACAAATTTGATGTTTGCTTCCTCTTGAAGCAATAAGTGACTTTTTGGGACAGTTTGAGTAAACAAACTTCCAGCTGGTTTTTTGTGTTTTGGACAGTTGAAACACAATATATATGAGGTGTGTGGATGTTTGGGATAGCAAGAATCAGCTTCTGTAAGGACTTGGCAAATTTTGAGGACTATGGTCAAACTTCTCTAGTGTGGGAGTTGACTTTTGTGGGAATGCGCTTTTTGAGTGGCCTGAAGGTATATACACCTTCTATATGGCATATAGGATGTGTGTGGATGCTCTTCAAGGCTTTGGAAGCAATGGAACTGGTCTTGAGCAGAATCTTATTCAAGACAGATTTTTGGCAAAAATGGACATTTTGTGTTTTGAAGTTTCTTGAGAGAATGAGAGAAGGAGGAGAGCAATGTTTCTCTTGGTTGTTAGAGGATGCTCTGGTGTGTTTGAAGGGGAAGACAAGGTCTCTATTTATAGGAGAAATGAGGATGAGGGCAGCTTTGTACTTTATCATTTTTGGAGGGAGTTTTGGAAGAGAATCCTTCCAAATCTAATGGCATCCCTTGTTCACATCAGTTCCAAGGCTCAAAGCAAGCCAATGGCAGTTGGAAAGATGGGGTGAAGTGATTGGAGATGGTCTAGAGGAGTAGGAACTGCAGCTGCCATAATGTGGGAGAAAAAGTTTCTCTTTCCTACTTTAAATGAATAAAATAATGCCAAGTTGCCACCAACTTGTTTCTCTCACCATCTCAATCCTTTTTCTGGTTTTCTCTTCATCCAAGCCTCTCTTTATCAGTTTGTGTCATGATCCAAGGGTTGAGAGTGGTTAGTGTTGCAAAAATCTGATTTTGAGAAGTTTGGCCAAAGTGATTTCAAGTGTGACAGGCCCAACTTCAATGCATCATAACTTCCTGCCCACAAATCCTTTTGAGGAGTTCTTGCACTTTTTAGAAAGCCCTTGTGTAACTCTACAACTTTCATGTTTTGGGAATTTCCAAATTCTTGATGGAACTAGGTTGAAAAACCTTTCAAAGTTCTGGAAAAAAAGTGGTTTGTATGGCCAGAATTTGGGAAATTTCACTAAGTCCTTTACCCTTGAAAAATGATTTTTGCTATAACTCCAATTCCATGCATTTTTTGAATATGGACCACTGTGGGACTTTTGTAGGGTTTGTCAATACCTTTCAAACAAGCTTAGAACCACCTCAATTGGATGTGTGGTTGAGGAGTTATGGTTTTGCCCCTTTCGAAACCCTAATTCCCGATTTTTTGCAATTACTTCCTAACCCTTGATCCAATGGTCATGAAATTTTATGGGGAGGTGTAATATGATATAAGGAACATTTTTCATTCACACCTTGAAGTCAAATTCCTTATTGTTGGAGAGTTGACTTTTTGGTCAACTTTTCGATCGATCGGTGTCTACCGAGTCGCCCGTTGGTGATCCGGACATCCTGAGGACTTGAAACTCTTTGGACGGACTTTACTAAGCCATGGGAGCTTAATGGACCTTGATCCCATCATTGAAATACTCTTTGAATCAAAGGTCAAACTACAGTTGACTTTTTCCAGTCAAAAACCCTAATTGGGTATCTCAAATTGCACTGTTCTCGAACCCCGAGTGACCACCTCAAATTGGATTCATACTTGACCTAATGTTGTATTCTTGATCTTGTTTGAAGTTGAATCAATCCAAAACATCGATTGATCGGACCGCTGAAGTCTCGATTTTGATGGTACGGAACCCTAATTCACCTGTATCTTGACAAAGATAAACTTGAACTGGATTAAGGTTAGTTAATCAAATCAATATGATCCTACAATGATGATGAGGATCTAAGGGGTCAAAATTTGGGGTGCAACACTCGTTCCGTCAAAGGCCCTCACCACCAAATCACTAGGGGTGCACAACAACCCACGGGTATCCAATTTCAACAGGGCTTTCTTTGGTAACACATTCAACGAGGACCCAGTGTCTACCAGCACATGGGATAAAATAGTGCCCCGACATTCGATAGAGATGTGCAAGGCATTATTGTGATCACGCCCTCTAGGAGTTAGGTCAAAATCCGTGAATCCCAGACCATGCCCGACATTAACATGTGCCATAACCCCCTCCAGCTGATTAACTGAAATCTCTTGCGGCACGAAGGATGTCTCAAGTACCTTCAATAGGGCATTTCTATGCGCCTCAGAACACAACAACAACGATAATATGGAGATCTTTGACGGGGTCTGCTGCAAGTGATCTATGATCTTGTAGTCACTTTTGCGAATCAATCTCATGGTTATCGGTTCTTTCTCCTTACTCCCCGAAGGTTCCCCCTCAACAACTTTGTTCTTACCTCTGGTGAGCCTCTCTGCCTCGACCTCAGGTGAAGTGAAAATTCTCCCGCTCCGGGTTATACCACCCGCTCCCACTATGCTATCTACGGATCCCGCTGGCGGATCATTCAAGTCAATCTTTTCCCCATTGCAATACACTTCAGCACCGTAGCTCCACGGGACCGCCTTTGTGATCTCATAAGGGATTGGCTTAGCCTTGGTAATAGTGATAGCCGACCTTTTCGATGATGCCGAAATCGTCACTGATTTGAACGGAATGGTGATCGTAGCAACCTCACTGCGCTCTTTTCTAAATTCTGTCTCAACAGACTTCTCTCGCTCCACAGACCTGTCAAACTGCAAGATTCCTTCATCAATCAAACCTTGAACTCCCCTTTTCAACTTCTCACAGCCCCCAGGTTGAACCAAACAGTCAGCACACTACTGCATCCGGGATAAACACCTCCCTCCAATAAGCGCTGCTTTACGTAACTCAAAGGGGGTTTTCAGCTTGCTCACTTCCGAAATCAAGTCCAACTCAACATCTGTCAGGATTGCATTGGCCCCAGCCCCACCATGCTTGGGCATTGGCTGTTGCGTGATATTGGGACCGTCCTTCCCGAAGTTAATAGCCGTACTATCAAGCAAATCCTGTACTTTATGCTTGAAAGCTAGGCAATTTTCAATATTGTGCCCTGGTGCACCCGAATGGAAGTCACAATGCTCATTGATATCATACCCGACTGGTGGCTGGCCGGTTGGTGGTGCTAAGGTCCTCTTCTCGACTAGCTGCAATTTCAACAAAGCTTGAAGAAGTTCTGCATATGATACCGGCGGTACCTCGAATACTCTCCTCGGTCGCGGATTCTGAAATCTGCGCTGATTATTGTTTGGCTGCTGCTGAGCTTACTGCTGTGGTTGTTGTCTCTGCTGCTGAGAAGGCCCTGGAATGGTTACACTTGCAACCTGCGACTACTGATGCCAGTTCTGACCTCTATTTCTCCGTCGAGCATTGTATACAGCGTTGGTATCACCCTGCCTTTTACCACCAAACGTCTTCTTATTACCTCCTGCAGAACTGGACTCACCCGCTTGAATTTTACCAATCTTCACTCCGTTTTCAATGCGCTCCCCCATCAAGATCAACTCAGAGAAGGTACTCATCGAAAAATTGAGCAACCGGTCATAGTACATTCCAGAAAAAGTTCCTATGAACATATCCATCATTTCGCGCTCCACCATCGGAGGGTGTACCCTAGCAGCCAGATCTCGCCATCTCTGGGCGTATTCCTTAAAGCTCTCGCTAGACTTTTGAGACATGCTCTAAAGCTGGACTCGGTTAGGGGCGAGATCACTATTATATTGATAATGTCGAACAAAAGCCTCTGCCAGCTCTTTCCAACTCCTGATCTGAGTAGGCTCCAAGCTCATGTACCACTCCAGCGATGGCCCTGACAGGCTATCCTAGAAGAAGTGCATTAGCATCTTTTCATCCTCAGAATACGCGGACATACGCCTGTAAAACGCGCGCACATGCACCCTAGGGCATGTATCCCCTTTGTACTTATCAAATGACGGCGCTTTGAATTTCAGTGGGACCCTCAACCCTGGGACCAGCCCCATATTTGACATATCCAGCCTAAGAGCATTCTGGCTGGCTAATCCGTTCACTTTCTCTTCTAGCAATCTCATCCGATGGTTGTCATCCCTAGCTCTTTCATAACCCTCGTTCTGACCAGAGAACACATCCTCCTGACGATCCTCCCAGCGAGGTACTGCATCGTATCCAACATAATCTGCATCACGGCCCGGACCCATTTGGAAGTACCTGGGGTCATACCTCAGATTGCCCATCTCTTGAGCGTTGTATGCACCAGTTCCATATCCAAGATTACCATAACCATAGTCACCAAACCCAGCCTTGGTGCCAGCAATGTTGCCATACCCCATGTTCACACCATTGAAGCCCTGGTTACCATTATTTCCATTCATTCCGACATTCTCAACGCCCCCATTGAAACCCTGGTTGACATTACCCACAAATACCCCAGCAGTATCTGCATTGGCATTCATATTACCGGCGTTCCCACCTCCGCCTGCAGGACCAGTTTCTCCAGCATTCAAACCGGTTACGGGAATAGCATCAGCACTTTGACGATTCTCAATTCGGGGAGAAGCAGCAATGTTTTCACCATACGGTGTCCCGTTGTTTTCAGCCCGTGCAACTATCGTTTGAACCAGAGTCTGCAGCTGCTCTTGTCCTTTGGCGATGGTCTCCATGGTTTGCATGAGCATGGCCATCCTGTCACGCATTTCTTGCATTTCACTCTGCACGTTGTCCATGATCTTCCTGTGATTAGTTCTGGTAGAGTAACGGTGGACCCGCTTTTCTGCAATCCTGAAAATACCTGGATATATGGATGAAGAATGATGAGGAACATAGATCACAAACCTGTAATGCAATGTGATTTATGCAAACAACAATGCAAAAATGCTAACGTGCATGTGTGCATTGGGGGTATTTCCCCTCCAATTCCAGTGTCAAGGTAGCAAGACAAGAGAAACCATAAAGACAATATTTAAAAAAACCCTCATATATTTATTGGAATAACAGTCTCGTCAAGGCGTTACACAACTACGTTCTATACAACTGATATGATAAAGGAGGATCCCAACCAACATGTCTGGCGGTGATCTCAACACATAGAATACAAGAAAGAAGTCAAGTGCGGGTACGGTCGCAGAAATCCTCAACCAGCTTCTTCGTCTCTGGGTGATCCGGTCGATAAATCAAGCCTTCTATCAACTGATCCCTTTTCTTGACCGTTCCTTGGATATCTCTGACAAAATCTTCCCAAGCCTTATCCTGGGCACCATCCTCAGGTTTGGGCCTCTTGGTGTCTGCTCTGTGCTGACAATCTTCCAGATTCTTCATGGCATCAATCAGTTTGCGTTCGGCCTCGTATCGACGACATGCTTCTTCTTCAAGCTCTTCAGTCTTCACTTTAACCTGTTCTCCCAACTGAGCAACCTGTATCTTTAGCTCTTCTTCCCGTTCTTTGCGTTTGGCCATAGTAAGGTCCCAATGCTCTCTGAACTTAGCTAACTTCGTGTAGGCCCTTTCCAGCTCTTGTTTCTTAGTAGCCAATACACTGCTAACTGAGTCTACATCTAACTCCAGACGCTTCTTGGTTTCAGTCAACTCCAATAAAGTAGTCTTCAGATGTTTCAAAGTTTCGGCCTGTTGCTTGGAAAGATATCCTGTTTCAATCTTTTCATGACGAAGTTGGGCGTTCTCTTTCTCTAAATCTTCTTTAGCCTTTGCTAACTCTTCTTTCTCCTCCATCAGTTGCTTGTATACCTGTATGTCTATAGTGGTGGGCTCCTCCACCGGAGAAGGATGCAATGGCTGAACTGCAGGATAAGGCATAAGGAATTTCGTAGCTCGTTCACGAATCCATTCCACATACGGACCAAGAACTCGAGTACCCCCTTTGCTACATGAAGACTTTCCTCTCTTATGCAGGTTCTTCCATGCTTTCTCAAGCTTGATCAACATCTCTTCCTCTATTGCCCCAATAAGATACAGAGATTCCTGTATCTCCTCGGGCTTCGGCGCTTCCTGAGGTGCATACCCAAACTGCCTGATTAATAAGGAAGGGTTGTAATTGACACACCCTCTCCTTCCTATCAAAGGAACATTAGGGAATCCTTCGCATCTGTATATGACCTCAACTCCTAACACCTCCTCATTAACCCACACCACATTCTCAGAAGTCAACCCCATCAAGCGCTCAGGCCATCCTGAAGAATCAATAGAGGTGACGAAAGGCCCTGACTTCGGCATATGACTAGTAAACCACCTGCACAGTAGAGGTACACAACAAGAGACATTCCTTCCTCGCCGTTTTTCATTTTTGTAGTGAGTGGAATGGTGGATATCTCCCAGCAAGGTAGGAACTGGGTTCTTTGCAGCCAGAATATAGAAAGCATCTGCATCAACAAAATCAGGATGGTTTGGGAACAATACAATGCCATAAACACACACAGCAAGGATGGCATCAAAAACAACCCAGCCACCCTTCTTGGCATACTCCCGAGCCTTCTCCACCAAAACAACCAACGGAAATCCCCACACATCTCCTTTTTTGATCATCTTCCCTGTCAGCTCAAACTCTCCTAAATACAGAATGACAGAAAGCTTAGCCAGATTAGGCTTAGCGTCCGTGTGATAGAAAGGCATCTGCTCGTGAATCGGTATATCCAGGAGTGCAGAATACTCCTCCAGGGTAGGAGCCAAGACAAAGTCAGGAAATACGAAACACATGAGCTCAGCATCATAAAACTGCAACAGGGTGTAAATACCGCTGATCTCATAAGCCGAGGGCTGGTAAACATAAGTCAGGATCCTCCCATATGTCTTCCTGAAATCTCCCATCACCTTCTTCCCAGCAATAGTAATTAAATCTGACAACAGACTGATATCTGGAGACGGGAATCTGTAGGGTAACACTCTCTTCATAGCTTCCATGTCTGCTAGGAAACAACCACCGGAACTGGGAGGGAAAATATGTACCTGCAATACACACACGTTAGTTGGATGCAAATGGTAATGCAATAATGCAATATGATAAATGATGCGATCAATGAACACAGAGGCCATGTTGTAGCCTGAAGAGGAACATCTCTGTGCTGTCAAGAACAGAAAACCACCACAGTCACCAGAACCCCATGACACTGACTATCATCCGACACCCGAAATACCAATACCCTGGTAAGAAATCCATCTGAACCTCTGTCTCTGACGAGAAAACCATATGATAATAGTATCAACCTCAGACAAGAAATCCATCTGATCTAAACAACACACCTGCTAGCGAGCCAAGAAAACCATCTGATAAATACTGAATCACGGTTTCTGAAGGCCAGTTTTCCTGCAATAACCCGATCCCTCTCACAGGTATGGACCTAATCCACGGACAAAGGTACGACATCCTATGCGGTCATCAGCGTCACAGACTTTCATGAGTGACGATACGATTCCCAGAAGGAGTGGCATCATCAAGTCATGAAGAGGCCTCACTTAGCCGACTTCCAATTGATCGGTCCCCAGAGTCGACAATCCTCACGTCTGGACTCCCCTCAGATCCTCAGGATCGGAAAGGAGCACCTCAGAGAGAACCTCGTCTGAGCGCAGATTTCGTAGGGAACGGTGTCTGCTCAGCAAACAGGTTCGTCTACTACTCTCCACAACTATGTCTAGGTGCATACTCAAGCCCAGGTCCGGCTTCTCACTCATAGTAACCTCCCTCTCTCACAGCAATAATCACAATAATATAGTGCTGAAAGTAAATGCGGAAAGGTAAAGGTGAGGAAAAGTAAAGTGCGGAAAGGTAAAACACACATGTACAACACCCAACAGATAAACACCCAAGCGCTAGGATTGACTCGCGTAGGGGATGGGAAACGGTCCCAGCATAAGGGATGGGAAAAGTCCCTAGATGCTACAAGTCCCCAGCAGAGTCGCTACTGCGAAAATCGGCGCCGACTGACAGAAGAGTCGCCACCGTGCGTTATTTATCCCAACGGAGGGAAAGGAAACGCTCGAAGTAAACCTCGCAAAAAACGGGAAAGGTATGGTCATCGCAACCAAAACCTGGGTTCGGGAGTCGGTTACGCAAGGGGAAGGTATTAGCACCCCTCACGTCCGTCGTACTCGACGGGATCCACGCTTGGTGTTTATAAGGAAAAGGGTGTGTTTATCTATCTACGCTAGTGGTAAGTCTGAAAAGAAAAGAAAAGGACAGGACTCGACAGAACATACGCTGTTCTGGGCCTACGTACTCCCTCGTGCAATGGGAAAGTCAGAGTCAACATAGTTCGACTACCTACGTCTAGACAGGGGGGGAAAGGTTGCTCGCCAGGACATCGCATCCTGTGCCTACGTACTTCCACACGGCATGGAAGATCAGAGCAAACGTAGTTCGGGCTATGCACGACACAAGCTGTTCAAGTGTTTTTTATGGGAAAATGCACCTTAACCAAGGGTTTTCACAATCCAGGAGGACAAAAGGTTTTAATGTTTGTTCAAATCTTTTGATGGAAGAAATGAATTCACTTTTGTTTTATCCTTTATTAAGTGTTTTTCTGTTGTTTTGAGAAGGGAAAGATACACCCTAAAACTATGGTTGAAAAGGGGAATCTACCTAATGTTATCATGCCTGGTTAACCAACCTAATGTCTATCATAACTCCCCCACAGCAGAGAAGTTAGAGCTCCTAAGGGATCATGGCAACAAAACTAAACAACAAACAGGAAACACTGCAAAGTAAAGAAATACTGGAAATATGCATGAATGCAACAACCAAACAATCAAGGCACAAAGGCCACAAACCACAGAGGCAAGGGAGCTCAGCTCTACCAAATACCAACAAGCAAAGCCACTAAATAGCAATCAAGCAGAAGGAGGACCACCTCAACTTCTCATGCACACAAGCAGGCTTATTTCTAAGATGCACCTATCTCAGAAATATCTATATGAACCCCTAAGTCTAATGCAGCACAGCACCACACAAGTCAATCAACACCAAGAGAAGGCTAACCAGCCTGGCAAACTCCTATCCAAAAGCAAGAAACTACCCCTGAGCAAGACCCTAAACAACCCTAAAACAAAACCCTAATCTGCCCTAAGCAAAACCCTAAGCAAAACCTTATACAAAACCTTATATAAAACCTTAAGCAAGACCCTAAAGGGAGAACTCAATCCCATTCTTCAAGCTTCAAGACAAGCTTACCAAAGAAAGGGAGCTAAGTAGACAGACCCATAGTGCCTTCCTCAGGAAAGGACTAGGAGGCTTCCACTTAGGAATCATATCCCATGTGGCTCAACAACTGTGAACGGTTTACATTCCTCCTCAGGAGGAACTAAACTCACATGAAGGCTCCAACATCATTGGATACTTGAGAAATCCTACATGAACTAAGGGAACTAAGTGAACAGACCCATAGTGCCTTCCTCTGGAAAATACTAGGGGGCTTCCACTTAGGAATCATATCCCATGTGGCTCAACAACTGTGAACGGTTTACATTCCTCCTCAGGAGAAACTAAACTCACATGAAGGCTCCAACATCATTGGATACTTAAGAAAGCCTAGATGAACTACAAGAACTAAGTGAACAGACCCATAGTGCCTTCCTCTGGAAAATACTAGGGGGCTTTCACTTAGGAATCATATCCCATGTGGCTCAACAACTGTGATCGGTTTACGTTCCTCCTCGGGAGAAACTAAACTCACATGAAGGCTCCAACATCATTGGATACTTAAGAAAGAGGTGAGAAGAAAGAATGAAAGACACCCATAGTGCCTTCCTCAGGAAAGTACCATGAATTTCCCTCAAACTTCAGGACCTCAAACCTCACAGAAAGAGAGCAAGCTCCTAGACTAGGTCTTCAATCCATGCATCCTTGCAAGCTCCATCAAGTATTCATCTAGCCTCCATCTTCCAGAAGAAACCACAGACCCTCAAACCAAAAGAAACTATCTCTAAAGTTCAACCACAGTTGAACTTCAAAGTCAGAAACCCTCAAGACTTCTCCTATTCTCAAGCTCAAGCAAAAATAGCAAAACAACTTCTAAAAAACCACCAAAAATCTAGGGGAAACCTATATGGCTCTATGATCCTGAGATCAAATATCAAAGCCTAAGTCAACTTCTAAGGCTACTAAACAATCCCTAACATATGAATGGTCAAGGGTTAACCAGCAAGTTATAAGGTCTCTACTCTTTAACCCTAAAACAACATCAATCAATTTCTAAAAAATCTAAGAAAAATCTATGGGGAGCAAGCATTAGTCTAGTATAACATACTAAAAAAGAAAAGCAAAATTCATTACCAAATGAGAGAACTAAAATCAACAAGGCAGACACATCACAAATCAATTACTCAATACCAATTAAAATACAAAAATGCAAATAAAAATGAAAATGCATGATCAATTCAATATTCTTGCACCATAAAATTCTAAATTGAACTATGAATCTACAGAAAAAAGAAGGGAATTAATTGGATACTCCTACTATTTTTTATGAATTATTTACTAACATGGACAAAACAAGGAAATTTAAAAAGGAAAATAAAACCAGGGGGTGGCGATAGCAAAACGCCCTAGTTATTCCAGACTGGGCCCAAATATGGGGGGGGGGGTGCGATCAGCACTTGGGACTTAAGCCCAAACCAAATTCAATCAGTTCACAACCAGGGGAGGGGTCAACGAGTGAATGCAGGGGTGTCCTTAGCAATCTCAGATTGGGCCTAATCTAATCCAAACCCTAACCCAACTACCAATTAACAAAACCATCTTCTCCCCAAAAAACTCGTTCACTGTTCACTAACCCAACCCTAGCGCCGTTGCTCCTCTTCTCTGAACCTCTCTCAAGAACTCTCAAACAATTTCTCTCAAACACTTCTCTAAATCTCATTCAAATCAACCTAATCCTCATTCTATACACAAATCCGTTCAACTCACCCTAACCTAGATTATCCTTATCAATCAACACTGACATTCAACTCTCGAAGCAAAAACCTAATCCACTGAATGAACAACAATGGAGGTGTAGCGAAAAGAAGTGAAACCTGGGTGGAGCAACGGAGACGATGAAGCTTCTGGAGAGTTCTCGAAGACGCTCGAAGATCAACAAACTTGACGACGTTTGGAGACGATCTGGGAGCTTTGAAAATCCACGAGGAAGAAGGCCTTGAGCGAGAATCTTGAAGGATATCTAGAAAAACGATGCGCAACAATGTTCTTGGAGGATGAAGATCCTGGAGAAGACGAAGACAATCTGAGAGGAACTGAGGACGCGCGAAGATCTACGGATCTTGAAGCTTGATGACGAGGATCCCCTTGAGTTGTTGACGAAGACCTACTGAGGGCTCTCAAAATCTGGAAACGAAGGAAAATTGAGGATGAAGAACACGAATGTTCTTGCTCGTTGAAGATCGTTGAAGATCTGGTGGAGATTCCACGAACTGATGTAAATCCGGTGAAGACTTAGGCAAAAACGGTGAACAAGATAAAGTCACGAAGATCTTTGAAGATGACGACTTCCTGCTGATGTTGATGATCGAAGGATCTAGATGAAGATTGGCAAGGTTTTCTGGAAAACATTGAGAATCGTTGAAATTTCCGGTGGTGGTTGTGTTTTCCGGCGGGTAGCAGATGAAGGTAGAAGATGAAGATCCAAAGGTTTGGATGAATTTCTGATGAAATCTGCAGATTCCGGCGTCTGGCGGTGGTCCGGTGATGGTTAGGGCTACCGGCGGTGGGAGGTTAGGGCGTTTGCATGCCCGGCGGTAGGGTGTTACGATGAGAATGAGGTGAAGACAAGTGGCACCGGGTGCTATTGCATGCAACACACGTGTGCTGGAGAGAGAGCGAGTGGGGCAGGGTGAGGTGTCAGTGTGGACAGAGAGAGAGAGGGACGAGTGGCAGGGTGAGGTGTCACGTGAAGACTGTGAAACATGGTGAGGTGGGGTCAGTGGAAGTTGAGCTGGCAGAACGTGGAAGAAGAGAGAAGAGGACGCGCGGGGCCCTCTTTTATAGGACAAGTGGCATGAATTGGGCCCCACGAAGTGGATACCTGGCCCATCACCATCAGACTGATACCAAGGACTAAATGATTAACATGATAAAGCTGGACTAAAACAAAACTATTAATGACTTAAACCACGATTAATGTTGATTAAAGGACAATTAACTAAAAACGAAAATTAAATGACAGCTGATTAAGACTAAACTAATATCTAAGCAAATAATAAAACGAAAGTTAATGAAAGTCAACCTTAATGATTAAAACTGAAGATTAAACTAGTCTAAACTAACAAATCCTAATAAAAGAAATCTATTAAAACTAAACCATTAATATCTAACTAATATCCATATTAAAATCTATTCAGATAAAACAATATTATAAAATCTAAAATAAAATCTATACTAATAAAATCTATTCAATTAAAAGACTATTTTAATCTATATTAAGCTAATAAACCTAAAAATCTATAAGAAAATAATATCTAAGAACCTATTAATATCTATTAATATCTATTCTACAAACTAACTAATGGATTAAAACTCTAAATTAAAGATCTATAAATTCTACAAAAGACTATTAAATCTTAAAAATGCAAACAAAGGAAAATAACCAATATAAAAGAGAGCGCGAGACCCGATCGAAGCAAACAGTAAACCCGGACACCCAGAAACTCCAAAATCACTGCGTAAGCCGAAAACACCCAGGAAGCGCGTGATTTCCCAAAATAACCTCCGATTACCCAAACCGGTCTGAGACGTCCTATAGGTGAAAACCAAGCTGTAACCCTGACATCCTCGGTCTGTGCACAAATGTCATGCATCTGATATGCGAATATGAATTAAACCACGAACCAGATAGGAGAACCGGTTGGTCAAATTTTAGGGTGCAACAATATGATATAAGGAACATTTTTGATTCATATCTTGAAGTCAAATTCCTCATTATTGAAGAGTTGACTTTTCGGTCAACCGTTCGATTAATTGGTGACTACCGAGTCGACTGTCGATGATCCGGATATTCTGAGGACTTGAAGCTCTTTGGATAGACTTTACTAAGCCATAGGAGCTTAATGGACCAAAATCCCACCATTGAAACACTCTTTAAATCAAAAGTCAAACTACTGTTGACTTTTTCTAATCGAAAACCCTAATCGGGTGTCTTGAATTGCACTGTTCTCGATTCCCGGGTGACCACCTCAAATTGGATTCATACTTGACCCAATGTTGTATTCCTGATCTTGTTTGAATTTGAATCAATCCAAAACATTGATTGATCAAACCCTCGAAGCTTCGATTTTGACGGTACGGAACCCTAATTCATCTGCATCTTGACAAAGATAAACTGGAAATAGGTTATGGTTAGTTAATCAAATGAATATGATCCTAAAATGAAAATGAGGATCTAAGGGGTCAAAATTTGGGGTGCAACAATCATCAACTTTAGGTTCCTCTACATCGGCTGCCAGGCAATAAGCGGGTTCGTCCAGATACTCCAGACAGATGGATGACGCTTCGTTCTCCCACTTGACTTGAAACATGGACGCTAGTGTTGCTAGAGCGTCAGCTAACTAATTTTATCCTCTGGTAATGTGATAAAAAGTGATCTCATCAATGTATGGGATCAGCTTCAAGACGTGATCTTTGTAAGGAATCAGTTTGAGGTCAAGTGTTTCGTATTCCCCTTTAATCTGGCATATGACAAGCGCATAATCTCCATAGACTTCCAGAATCTTGATCTTATTATCAATGGTAGCTTCAATTCCGAAAATACAAGCTTCATATTTGGCCATGTTGTTAGTACATTTAAAGCATAATCTGGCGGTGAATGGTAGGTGAAACCCGTTGGAGAAGTGATGACTGCCCCAATTCCACAACCCTTGGCATTTACGGCACCGTCGAACACGAGCGTCCATCGCGACCCTGGTTCGGGTCCATCATCTGGGCCTGGTATGGTATAGTCTCTAGCAAACATGACGTCTTCGTCGGGGAAATCAAAACGCATAGACTGGTAGTTGTCCATAGATTGGTGGGCAAGGTAGTCAGAGAGTACACTTACTTTGATAGCTTTCTGCGTAACATACTGGATGTCATACTCTGTTAATACCATTTGCCAACGAGCCACTCGTCCGGTGAGAGCGGGCTTCTCGAATATGTATTTGACAGGGTCCATCTTGGAGATTAATAAGGTCGTATGGGTGAGCATATATTGTCTTAAGCGTTTTGCTGCCCAAGCCAATGCACAACATGTCTTCTCGAGCATTGAATACCTAGATTCACAGTCGTTGAACTTCTTCCTGAGGTAATAAATTGCATGCTCTTTTCTACCAGTTTCGTCATGTTGACCCAACACGCATCCCATGGATCCCTCTAGCACAGTCAAGTACATGATTAGAGGTCGTCCGGGTACTGGAGGCATTAAGATCGGTGGTTCTCGTAGATATTCCTTTATTTTCTCAAAGGCTTTATGACAATTATCATTCCACACCACTGCTTGATCCTTTCGAAGTAGTTTGAAGATGGGCTCACAAGTGGTCGTTAGATGAGATATGAACCTAACGATGTAGTTCAATCTCCCAAGGAAACCTCTGACTTCCTTTTCAGTTTTGGGTGCCGACATCTCTTGGATAGCTTTGACCTTATCTGGATCGACTTCAATCCCCTTTTGGCTTACAATAAAACCTAGCAGTTTACCAGATCTTACACCAAAAGTGCATTTGTTGGGATTTAATCTCAACTGGAATTTCCTTAGTTTGGAGAATAACTTTTCCAAGTGAATGAGGTGCTCTTCCTCAGTCTGGGATTTCAAAATCATACCGTCTACATAACACTTAATCTCTTTATGTATCATGTCATGAAAAAGAGTGACCATTGCTTGCTGATATGTCGCGCCTGCGTTCTTGAGCCCAAACGGCATGACCTTGTAACAGAAAGTTCCCCATGGGGTGATAAAAGTTGTTTTTTCCATATCTTCGGGCGCCATCTTAATCTGGTTATATCCAGAAAAACCATCCATAAATGAGAAGACAGAGAACTGGGATGTGTTGTCTACTAGTACATCAATGTGTGGTAGAGCGAAGTCATCTTTCGGACTTGCTCTGTTGAGGTCTCTATAATTGACGCACATTCGCACCTTCCCATCCTTCTTCGGTACTTGAACAATATTCGCTACCCATTGCGGATAGCTGGATACTGCCAGAAAACCAGCGTCTAATTGCTTCTGCACCTCTTCTTTGATCTTGAAGGACATTTCTGGCTTCGTTCTCCTCAACTTTTGTTTCACCGGCGGGCAACCTTCTTTGAGGGGTAACTTGTGCACCACAAGATCTTCATCTAGACCAGTCATATCTTTGTAGGACCAAGCAAATACGTCAACATACTCCCGAAGCAATATGACTAGCTTTGTCTTAATCTCTGACTCCAAAGCTGCACCTATCTTTATTTCCTTGACGTCCTCTTCAGTTCCCATGTTGATGATTTCGACCTCTTCTTGATACGGCTGAATGACCTTTGACTCTTGCTTTAGCAATCTAGCTAGCTCTTCTGGGAGATCACAATCTTCCTCGCAGTCTTTGTCGGCTTGGTAGATCGGGTTATCAAAATCATATCGGACCATAGCGGGGTAGTTATTGACAGGAACAGAGGAAGATCTGCACGATGAATGACTTCATGCTTTTAAGAAAATATGAAAGAAAGAGAACAAAACAGAACATTGCCTTTTAAAAAATAATTTTATGTGCAAAAAGTAAAAATGAAAGAAAGAGAGCGTAAAATGGATGCGAAAGTTTATTTATTGATGATAAGTTGTGCTTGTAAAAGCCAAAATCCCTACAACATGATCCATATGCCTTGGGCAGAGCATAGGATTTTTTAGGTAAAATAAAAACAGGGAATTACTCGTCTACTAGGGTAACTTCAGGGATTTCGACGACTCTCCACTTGTTCAAAGTTTGATTAGGCGCCCTAGCATACACCATGCACAACTCTTCATGATCTTCGACTTCAGTTTCCAAAAACACGACTTGACCATCGACAAGGTGGCCCCCACTAGTAAAAACCAACGGAGTTGCCAACCCCTTGCCTTTATCAGTTGCAGTCTTCTGCTTGTAACCTAGACCAGCTCCATTTTTGTTAACGGGCAATTCCAACACCTTGCCCCATCCTCGCGGATGTCCTTCCTCTATCAGTATTCTCGCGTCCTTCCAAGTTACTATTGAAGATGCTGGCTTTTCATAAATCATTTCAACATTGATCACTTCAAAGGCTTGAAGCGGGGTCTCATGCACTTCACCTCCTACTTCCACATAGCAGAAAGAAGCCAGATGGCTCACAAGAACATCTTCTTCCCCTTCGATGATGACCATCTGATTGTTAATCATAAATTTGATCTTTTGATGCAAAGTTGAAGTTACAGCACCTGCGGAATGAATCCACGGACGACCAAGGAGGCAACTATAAGCGGGATATATATCCATTACATAAAATGTAATGATAAAAGTATGAGGTCCAATCTTGATCGGGAGATCCACCTCTCCTACCACGGTTCTCTTAGCTCCATCAAAAGCTTTTACAATAGTTTGACTTGGCTTCATCACAAGTCCTTTAATTGACAGCTTGCACAATGAGCTCTTTGGCAACACATTCAGCGATGATCTAGTATCAACAAGTACTCTAGAAAATACGACATTCACACATTCGATAGTAATGTGTAAGGCCTTGTTATGATTCTTACCTTCGGGAGGTAATTCATTATCATTAAAGCTTAAAATATGACCTGATGCTATATTTCCCACCACTTCTTCAAACTGCACTACTGATATCTCCTCTGGCACGTGAGCTGCCTTCAAGAATTTTAACAGGGCTTCTTGATGGGCTTTCGAACACATTAGCAATGACAACATGGATATCTTTGAGGGAGTATGATTGAGCTGGTCAATCACTTTGTAATCGCTTTTCTGAATGATTCTTAGAAACTCCTCTGCTTCATTATTGTCGCTACTCGAAAAATGCATCGCGCAACGACGGGGAGGCGAAAAGGGAAGGACAGAAGAGTCGCCACCGAATTTTATTTATCCCATAAGGGGAAAGGAAAATATCGAGAAAACCTAAATAAAAGGAAGGATAATATGGTCTCGCAACCAAGAACGGGTTCGGAAGCCGGTTATGCGAGGGGAAGATATTAACACCCCTTGCATCCATCGTACTCGATGAGAACCATTTGCTTGTCAATGTGTGATTATATCTGCTTAAATTTTATGCTATAAAAGTGTTTTCCAAAGGGTAAAGAAAGAGGGTTTAGAAACTAAGAGAGGAGGCAACGGGGAAGACAAGAGAAAGAATAGACTCGGTAGGACTTCGCAGTCCTATGCCTACGTATTCTCAATAGATGTGAGAAAGTCAGAGTCGACGTAGTTCGGGGAACTACAGATATGGGGAGAAAGTGCTCGGCAAGGATTGTGGCCCTTGTGCCTACGTATCTTTACTTGAACGAAGTAAAGAATCAGAGCAGCCGTAGTTCGGCCTACGGTTTGTTGATATTTTTATGGATGATGCTATCGTGCGCATTCTAGCAGTTTAGGTATTTTTGTTGCTCGTGTGTGAGGAGACTTATGCGTTACCTATTTGCGCTAGAACAGACGTAACATATCCTTTTTGAAAGATTGATTAGTTTTCGCCATGCGAGGCAAGATGTCACGTTTGATTGGTTGAATTGTTTTTAGGGGCGAGATAAGTCCTTAGATAGTAACCCCTACGGGTAGTACCCAATTCTTTATCTCAAAGTTTTTGTTATGAAAGGTGTGGCGAACGTAGCGTCTTTGTATTGAAAGACAAGTATCAAGACCACCCATACTAAAGTGAATATCCTGACACTTGGAGAGGAAGGAGATTACACTCAATCCTCTCTCTTTAATTCAATACAAAGAGAACTTCATTCTCTTATTAAAGTATTTTGGTTTTGAATGGTAAGTGCTTTGCGACTGTAAACCCTACTGTAAATGTCAACACTCAGGGTATGAGAAGGCCTATGCCTAACCATTCCACGCCCAACCAAGTTTTGTTACGGAAAAAAAGAGTTTGAAAATGCACTCGGTGCGTGACCGAGGTTTTAGGTCATAAAGGTTTCGGAAGGGGGTTATGAAAAGTAGTGAAAGAGAATGGTGATGGATAAAGTTGCGCCTTCATATTGAAAAATGAGTATCAAGACAACTCACACTACAGTGAGTATCTTAACACTCAGAGAGGAAAAAGTCTACACTTAATCCTTTCTTAATATAATTCAACACAAAGAGGAAAAGATTTTTATAATTGAAGGTATTTATGAAAATGAATTTGGTACGGGACCGAGGTTTTTTATGAGGAAGATATGTAGGCTCATGGTGGTAACCAAAAGAAAACGGAGCTTTGATATGTTAACCAATACAAAGGAAAAACATGTCAATAAATCCCACAAGAAGATTCAGGCATGTTCAAAGGGAAATCAACAGCAAGTAAGATAACGATCTTAATAAAGGAACAAACTTACACATAAGCAAAAGGAATTACAATTAATAACAATATGTAATATTTTTACACCACATGAAAGTAGATATTAAAACAAATATGTTGCAAAAAGAACTTCATTCTCTTATTAAAGTATTTTGGTTTTGAATGGTAAGTGCTTTGCGACTGTAAACGTCAGCACTCAGGGTATGAGAAGGCTTACGCCTAACTACTCCACGACCAACCAAGTTTTGTTACGGAAAAAAAGAGTTTGAAAATGCACTCGGTGCGTGACCGAGGTTTTAGGTCATAAAGGTTTCGGAAGGGGGTTATGAAAAGTAGTGAAAGAGAATGGTGATGGATAAAGTTGCGCCTTCATATTGAAAAATGAGTATCAAGACAACTCACACTACAGTGAGTATCTTAACACTCAGAGAGGAAAAAGTCTACACTTAATCCTTTCTTAATATAATTCAACACAAAGAGGAAAAGATTTTTATAATTGAAGGTATTTATGAAAATGAATTTGGTACGGGACCGAGGTTTTTTATGAGGAAGATATGTAGGCTCATGGTGGTAACCAAAAGAAAACGGAGCTTTGATATGTTAACCAATACAAAGGAAAAACATGTCAATAAATCCCACAAGAAGATTCAGGCATGTTCAAAGGGAAATCAACAGCAAGTAAGATAACGATCTTAATAAAGGAACAAACTTACACATAAGCAAAAGGCATTACAATTAATAACAATATGTAATATTTTTACACCACATGAAAGTAGATATTAAAACAAATATGTTGCAAAAAGAACTTCATTCTCTTATTAAAGTATTTTGGTTTTGAATGGTAAGTGCTTTGCGACTGTAAACGTCAGCACTCAGGGTATGAGAAGGCCTACGCCTAACTACTCCACGACCAACCAAGTTTTGTTACGGAAAAAAAGAGTTTGAAAATGCACTCGGTGCGTGACCGAGGTTTTAGGTCATAAAGGTTTCGGAAGGGGGTTATGAAAAGTAGTGAAAGAGAATGGTGATGGATAAAATTGCGCCTTCATATTGAAAAATGAGTATCAAGACAACTCACACTACAATGAGTATCTTAACACTCAGAGAGGAAAAAGTCTACACTTAATCCTTTCTTAATATAATTCAACACAAAGAGGAAAAGATTTTTATAATTGAAGGTATTTATGAAAATGAATTCGGTACGGGACCGAGGTTTTTTATGAGGAAGATATGTAGGCTCATGGTGGTAACCAAAAGAAAACGGAGCTTTGATATGTTAACTAATACAAAGGAAAAACATGTCAATAAATCCCACAAGAAGATTCAGGCATGTTCAAAGGGAAATCAACAGCAAGTAAGATAACGATCTTAATTAAGGAACAAACTTACACATAAGCAAAAGGCATTACAATTAATAACAACATGTAATATTTTTACACCACATGAAAGTAGATATTAAAACAAATATGTTGCAAAAAGAACTTTATTCTCTTATTAAAGTATTTTGGTTTTGAATGGTAAGTGCTTTGCGACTGTAAACGTCAGCACTCAGGGTATGAGAAGGCCTACGCCTAACCACTCCACGACCAACCAAGTTTTATTACGAAAAAAAAGAGTTTGAAAATGCACTCGGTGCGTGACCGAGGTTTTAGGTCATAAAGGTTTCGGTAGGGGGTTATGAAAAGTAGTGAAAGAGAATGGTGATGGATAAAGTTGCGCCTTCATATTGAAAAATGAGTATCAAGACAACTCACACTATAATGAGTATCTTAACACTCAGAGAGGAAAAAGTCTACACTTAATCCTTTCTTAATATAATTCAACACAAAGAGGAAAAGATTTTTATAATTGAAGGTATTTATGAAAATGAATTCGGTACGGGACCGAGGTTTTTTATGAGGAAGATATGTAGGCTCATGGTGGTAACCAAAAGAAAACGGAGCTTTGATATGTTAACCAATACAAAGGAAAAACATGTCAATAAATCCCACAAGAAGATTCAGGCATGTTCAAAGGGAAATCAACAGCAAGTAAGATAACGATCTTAATAAAGGAACAAACTTACACATAAGCAAAAGGCATTACAATTAATAACAACATGTAATATTTTTACACCACAGGAAAGTAGATATTAAAACAAATATGTTGCAAAAAGAACTTTATTCTCTTATTAAAGTATTTTGGTTTTGAATGGTAAGTGCTTTGCGACTGTAAACGTCAGCACTCAGGGTATGAGAAGGCCTACGCCTAACCACTCCACGACCAACCAAGTTTTGTTACGGAAAAAAAGAGTTTGAAAATGCACTCGGTGCGTGACCGAGGTTTTAGGTCATAAAGGTTTCGGAAGGGGGTTATGAAAAGTAGTGAAAGAGAATGGTGATGGATAAAGTTGCGCCTTCATATTGAAAAATGAGTATCAAGACAACTCACACTATAATGAGTATCTTAACACTCAGAGAGGAAAAAGTCTACACTTAATCCTTTCTTAATATAATTCAACACAAAGAGGAAAAGATTTTTATAATTGAAGGTATTTATGAAAATGAATTCGGTACGGGACCGAGGTTTTTTATGAGGAAGATATGTAGGCTCATGGTGGTAACCAAAAGAAAACGGAGCTTTGATATGTTATCCAACACAAAGGAAAAACATGTCAATAAATCCCACAAGAAGATTCAGGCATGCTCAAAGGGAAATCAACAGCAAGTAAGATAACGATCTTAATAAAGGAACAAACTTCCACATAAGCAAAAGGCATTACAATTAATAACAACATGTAATATTTTTACACCACATGAAAGTAGATATTAAAACAAATATGTTGCGAAAAGAATGGACCAAAAAGGATGAAAAATGAGTGAGTTATGAAAATTTGAAATTTTATGAATCAATGTACAAAATAAGACATGCCAAGTGAAAACAAATAAAATAAAATGCAAGGGGTGGGAGTTGAACCCATGCCCTCTGGCTTGCACACGCGCGCGCAGAAAAAAGGAAAAAGAATAAAAGGGTTGATCCTCCTCAGGGATCGAACCCAGGTTCAAGCAATGATAGGCGTGTTTATGGGCAAGGCTTCTACCACTGGGGTGACGATACATCCGTTATGTAAAGCCATCCCATAAATATATATTGTATATCTTCATGGATTTCTGGGCAATTTCAAAAGAACCATGAACAAGCAACAACATGGATGCGTTTTCAATCACAACTTGGCCAAAACTCAATGGATTTTAGTGAAATTTTAGTCAAACTTGTGTGATTTTTCATGAGGAATATGATGGCAATATTAGTTTCTTGAAATAACCTCTACAATTTAAAACCCGATAACACATGCATGTTGGTGTTTTGGAATGCATTTTGATGACCACAGAGCACAACAGGTGTAGATGGGATTAAAGAAAAGCATGAACAAGCTACAAACATGGTACTGAATGAATCCCAACAAGAATTTTACTAAAAACAACAATGATTTAACAGGAAGCATGTGAGTTGCAAGTATGGGGTGAAGATGCATTTTGATGCTCAAGTTAAATTCCAATCAGTTTCAGATCAAAGTAAGCATATACACACATTATGATCATGTTGATGAATGAAATTAGACACAAGGGAGGGTCTCAAACTGACTGTGGCAAAATGTGACACTCAAGTTGCAAAATAAGATTCATGAAATGCAATTGGATGTCCAGTTAAGATTCTGTGCATGATGTTGGCAAGTAAATCACATACACACACCACATGTATGTTGTCAAATGATTTCAAGCCAAAGAAATGGCCTGAAACAGTTTGGCATGAAAAATGACATTTAAGTTGCATTTTGGTATTTTAATGCATATGTGAAAATGTTAAAATCAGTTTCTAGGCATTTTTAAATCAAACAGGTTATGCACACACCTCTCAAATATGTTATCAAATGATTCTAGGCACATGGATTAGTTCAAAACAGGCTGTAACAAAAAATGGCATTCAAGCTGCCCTTTGGTATCTTTGACAGAGCATGAGAAAATTCAAATCAAGTTTTATGCACATTTGGATCAAACAAGACATGCACACACCTTTAAACATGTTGAAGGATATTTTCTATGCCAAAAATTCAGACTCATTTTCCTCAAAATAGGAACTGATATAGTGATGGTTCAATTGGCTTAAAAAATGCATTTTGAAAACAAGGAATCAAGTTATGTGAAAACAGGCCCTACCACTCATACATACACATTATGAATATGATTTTAGGGGTGATTGATCTTACAAAACAGATACATAACAACCATAGCACAAATTGGCATGTTGGATACTTTTCAAGAATGTTGTTTTGACAAAAATGATGGTACTGTCATGTTCTATGCACATTCAGATCAGACAAACACTACACACAAACCATATATATGTCAATGAATGACTTTAAGCACGTGGATTAGTTCAAATCAAGCAGAAGAGAAAAATAGTTTGCAGGCTGCAATTTGGTATTTATGAAATGCAGGAAGAAGTTCAAAACATATTTTGAGCATATTCACAACAAACAGTCCTCATACATCTGTCACAAACAAGCTATTGGATGATTCTATAATGCAAGATTGAACACAAACCAGGCAAAACAAGAAATGCCCCAACAGCTGCAAATATAGCAATGATTGTGTGTGTGATGCTGTCAATTATGCAGATGGAAAGTATTCACATTGTACATACATACACAACCTATAAACTCTAATCATGTTAATGCTCATACTTGGATCAAACAAAACAACTTCAAGCAAAACAGTGGTGATGCAGTTGTGCATATGCAAAAAACTTGTTGAATTTGATGATGCATTTTGAAAGTGACATGCTAAACCAGATGAAATCAAGTCATGTAATCCATATACACATATCATAAACATGTAAATGGATGATTTTGAATTCAAAATTTAAACACTTTTGGCTTGAAACAAAAACTGGTATGACCATGGCTATGATATGCAAAGTGAGGCATTTTGAATGTGAAAAACCAAAACAGATAGAAACAGTTCACACAAATCATATATACACACCATAAGCATGATTCTAAGTGTGATTCGACTCACAAAACAGATACATCTCAAGCATAGCAGAACTTGGCATGTGAGTGGAAAATTCAACAGTTTTGTAGATGAGAGGCAGCAGGGTGAGATTCTAAAGCAGTGAGGTTTTATATCAAAATGAAAGCACACACACACATAGTACGTGATGACAGATGAGTTTCAACTTAAGAATCCAACACCCTATGCTAAAAACGGAAATTGGCAAATTTGGTGGTAATGTGAAAACAATCTTGATGAAGGCAGTGGGTGAGATTGCAACAGATGAATTTCAAGCCAAGATAACATCATACACACATCCTAAATATGTCAAGGAACATGATTATGCACTACAAACCAGTTCATAGCAGTTGGAGCAGAACCATGATATGCTGCTTGAAATATGAAACAATTTTGGGACAACTTGAGTTTGTTTTCAACATATGACCTCAAATTGATACAACATGGCAATGTAATGTATGAGATGAAGTTCAAAGTCACATACCTCTTGTAGACACTCTTGATCAAGCAATAGAATAAAGAAAACCAGAGAACTTCAAGTACCACCTAGCTTTGGAACTTTTCTTCCTTTTAAGACAAAATGCAACTCCTATGACAGTTTGAGTAAACTCAATTCCAACTGGTTTTTGAGCCTTTGGATAGTTAGAACTTCATAAACATGAAGTGTTGGGAGTGTTGAAAGATCAAAATAGGTCCAAGTGAGGATTTGTGAGGTTTTGTATGTGAAGTCAAACTTTCTTGGATTGAAAGTTGAGATTATGGAAAATGGTGATTTTGAGTGGTTTAAGGGCTTGAACACTTTCTATACCATATTTATGGATTGTGTGGATGGTTTTTGGAGAGTTTGAAGGTGTGGAAATGAGTTTAGGGGCTGGACTGTCAAGACAGTTTTTTTTGGTGTTTTTGTGATTTTGAGATTTTGTGAATTTGAAGTAAAGAGGGAAAGAGAGAAAGCTTGTGATTTCTCTGGTTTTTAGAGAGGCTCTTCTGCGTAGAATGAAGTAGAGGGGTGCTCTATTTATAGGGAAATGAGAGGGAAAGGACAGGTTGGAGGTTTCCTTCCTAAGAGGGAAAAGTTTGGCAATTTGGATCCAATCTTCCAAAAGGTGCTCCTTGGCTTCAAAGTGATCTGAAGTCAAGTGTAATAAGTATGCTAGAGGTGGCTGAAGTGAGGCTAGGGAGCTAGAGGCATGGTTGCTTCTGATTTCCACTTTTCACCTTTTGCATTTTCTTGAATTTTATAATGCAAGTTACATTTACAACTTGCAAGCCACTTGCCCTGGCTTCAAATTTTTCATTTCCTCTGCATAATTTCCACACTTCTATATTTCAAACATCTAAATATCAGAAATAACAAGATCCAAGGGCTGAGAAAGGTCCAACTTGATGAAAATCTCACTTGTAGAAAAACCAGAATTTTGTGTTACAAGTGTGACAGTCCCAACTTCACTAATCCATAACTCTCAGCTCACAAATGCCATTGATATGTTCTAGTACTTTTTGGAAAGCCCTCATGTAGCTCTAAAACATTTATGTTTTCATGGATTTCAGATTCTCAAAGGAGCTTGGCCAAAAAGCCTCTCAAAGTTGCTGAAAAACAAGCTTAAAAATGAAAATTTTCTAAGTTATTTTCCCTTCTTGAAATGAATTTGATCATAACTCAAAATCTATGCATTTTCTGATGATGTACCACTTGGAGACTTTTGTAGGACTTGTCAAGAGCTTTCCAATAAGCTTTGAACCACTTCATTTGGATGTGTGGTTGAGGAGTTATGGTCTTGCCCTTTTCAAAACCCTAATTACCGATTTTTACGATTACTTCTCAACCCTTGATCCAATTGTCATGAAATTTTATGGGTAGATGCAATATGTCATTAGGAACATTTTTGATTCACATCTTGAAGTCAAATTCCTTATGGTTGGAGAGTTGACTTTTCGGTCAACCGTTCGATCGATCAGTGACTACCGAGTCGACTGTTGACGATCCGGGTGTCTTGAGGATTTGAATCTTATTGAATGGACTTCACTAAGCCATATAAACCCTATAAATCAAGATTGTGTCATTAGAACACCTTTCATATCAAAAGTCAAACTACAGTCGACTTTTCCTGATCGAAAAACCCTAATCGGGCCTGAGCTGCATTGTCTTTAATATTTGGGTGCTAACCTCAAATTGAATTCATATTTGAAGCAATGTAGCCTCCTTGACCCTATTTCATTGGAAATCAAATCAAGATGTCGACCGATCAAACCATTGAAACCTCGACTTTTAGCTATGCGAAAACCCTAATTTCCCCTTGTTGCTTGGATACTATGCAGATGAACTGGATGATCATTCTAACCCCACTATGACCTTTGAGATGCTCAACAGGCTTCTCCTTTCTTTTTCTCACGCTCCTGATGACTTGTACCAATGCTTGTAGTCAAAAAAAAGGCGGGAAAATTTAGGGTATGACAATTATATGGGACGTCTTTTTGTTTAGATGACTGCCCCTGTTCAATGGTGCTTGGTCTGACAACATCTTTCCTTGTATTGTCACTACTGTTGACTGGTGGTACCGTTGAAGCGAAGATTCGACCACTTCTAGTGACACCACCGATTCCCACAATGTTTTCGACAGTCTTTTTTTCTTCTAAGACATCCTTTTCTCCTATCTTCTGCCCGTTGAGAAAGACAATCTCATCATATAGCCAAGGTACAATATTAGTGCTTTCATATGGAAACGGAGGTGGGGCCGAAATGACAAGTTGGTTCATTGATGGTGGAGAAATAGGTATCTCAACCGGATCATATGGGATTTGTAGTGGGATAAAGGTCTGTTCATACATGTTGTCCCATTCTTCCTCATCACACAGTATGGTCAATGGTGTACGAGTCAAATTATCCGAAGGAATCCACATCTCATACCCATCATCATATGGTATCTCCAATGTTTCAAATGGAATTTCAAGAGTATCAACTTCTTCAAATTTTGACAGTTGTTCTGCTACTAATACACCTTGATTAATCAGGCTTTGGATGCCTTTTTTCAACTCAGTGCATCCTTGAGATTCGCCCAAACAAACGTGGCAGTCAGTTGAACATCCTGGATAAATGTTCTTCAATAGGAGTTACTCCTTAATAGTGGAAAGAGGAGTTCTTAATTTGTCAATATCCAAAATTAATCGGATCCCCTTTGAGTCTTCAATCATGTTTGTTGAGTGATGAGCCGACATTGGATTGGTTTTGATGTTTGGAGTATTTCAAGTGAAGTTTATTGCCTTTGAATCGATAAGATCTTGTACAATGTGCTTCAGAGTCTTGCAATTTTCAATGCTATGGCCCGGGGCGCCAGAATGGAACTCACATTTGGCATTGGCGTCATAGCCAAAAGGGAGAACCTCTGGGGGATTCCTCATTTCCCTAAGCTGAACAAGGCCTCCTTTCAACAAGAATGGTAGTAGTCTGGCGTAAGTTGACGGAATGGGATCAAATTTTCTTTCTGGTCTCCTCAGCCTTTGCTGACATTGGTACTGATTTTGTCTTGGTTGATAGGGTTGTTGTTGTCTGTTTTGTTGGACTGCGGGTTGACTTGCTGGAATGGACAACGGTTGTTGTGGAGCAACGACAGCAACATGGTGATAACCTTGATGAGTTCTTCCTCTATCTGCGAACACAACACTAGTTTCGCCTTCTTTCTTCTTAAAGAATCCCTGATAGTGCTTCTTGAACCCGCTTGAAGATCCGCTAGCATTCTGAATCTTTCCTGCCTTCATAAAACTCTCTAATCTTTCACTGGCCGTGACAAGTTCAGAAAATACTGTAGAGGTTATAGATGCTAGTCGCTCCAGGATCGGTCCTTGTAGTGTGCCCATGAAGAGGTCTGTCAGCTCTTTTTCTATCAACGGGGGTTGTACTCTTGCAGCTACTCCCCTCCACCTCTGAGCAAAGTCTTTGAACAATTCATTTGGTTTCGGGATTAAATTCTAGAGCTTCATCCGGTTTGGAGTCATGTCAGTGTTGTATTGATAATGTCTCACAAAAGCGTCTGCTAACTCCTTCCAGCTTTTCACATTGGATCGTTCAAGATGCATGTACCATTCTAGAGAAGCCTCTGTTAAACTATCTTGAAAGAAATGGATTAACAGCTTCTCGTCATCGGAATATGCGGCCATCTTCCTACAGTAAGACCTTATATGGGTCCTAAGACAACTGTTACCCTTGTATTTCTTGAAGGTTGGGATCACAAACTTTAGAGGTATCTTAACTCCGGGTACAAGACATATTTCAACGGCATCTAGTCCCAAAACATCGAGGCCTTGCAGCGACTTTACCACTTCTTGTAAAGCATTGAACCTTTTCTCTAATTCAGCGGTCTGTAGCGCATATGCTTCAGCTGAAATCTCGTAGAAGCCTTCATGATCATCATAGTGAACTGGTGGTGGGATCATGGTACCATGAGGATGAGTTGTACCGACTGGGGGATGGACTGTGTTGATAGGTGCAGCACCTGCAGAGGTAGGATTTGCCCCAACGGGGGTTGGGATGGCGTCGGTAGGAGTTGGAACTGCACCATTTGCGTTAGGAACTGCACCGGTCAAAGTCTGGTTAGCGTTCCTCTCTGCTGTTTGCCTTATCTCTTCTTGACTTCTGGCCATGTTCTGAATCACCTCCATGAGTTGATTCATTTGTGTCTTCATACCTAGCATATCGTTCCTCAAAGTAGCCTGATCTTGCTCTAGCTGATCCATGACTTTTTTCTGATTATTCCTTGTGTTGTACTGATGTCGAGAAGTCAGCTTGATTTACTCTCTCTCTCTCTCTCTCTCTCTCTCTCTGAAAGGGTAAGCGGCTTGTAAGGTCGGATTTTAGGGAATGCAAAAAAGAATTATGCGCAAAATGTATGCAATGTTTCAAGAGACTTTCGAGTTTTATAATTATCATCGGTATTATAGAACTATGATTGAATAATAAAGAAATTCACAATTTAGACCAAAAAGCAAACTTCCATTAATTTGAGAGAAAATTCAATACAAACGATTGCTGAATAAGTTGAAAATAACAATTCATGTTATAAGAAAGATACTGAATAACTAAAACTCTTTCTTTCGGAGACGTTCTTCAAGCTTTTTTGTCTCGAACATGAATCTTCTAACCATTTGGTCGCAGAGTTGGATAAAGTGGTGAATAGAAGGGGGGATATCATTTCCTTCCAAATCTTGAATTGCGCTTTCCAACCTCCATGGGATATCTTGAATCATGAGATTGCAATGCTCCACCAGATTGTTATACCTAGTGCGACACATGTCTAGAGTCGACTGGTAGTAACAAATAGAATCCACATGGGTGTCCAACAATTCATTGAGCTGAGCCTCCTTCTCGAGCCACTGTGCACTATCCCTTTGTAAGGCGTCGAAAGGATTCCTCCATATAGTAGTTGTTTCTCGGGCGGTCTGTAAATCCAAACATTTGTTGTTCCACATGTCAGGAGTGACATATGAAGCCCTTAATGCTTCCTCCTTGAGTTGCCGCTCGTCTTCCGCTAGGGTCAAGGCATTTCTTAGTTGCTTTTCAAGGTCTTCAATATCAGCTTCAAGATTCTCTCTTGTCTCCTTCTTCTCGACAGAAGCTATTTCAAAGAAGTTCCATGCTCTATCACAAGAAGCCTTGGTATCCTTTAGGCGTTGTCGAAGAGTTGTTAATGATGTATCAGCCCCTTCGAAACCCTGCTGGTACTTGATTCTCAGGTCTATTTCTAACTTCAATTTCTTGTTATTCTCAGCCGCTCGATCTTGTTCAAACTCTACCTTCCTTTTGTACTGGCCATTCTCCACATTTGCTTGGTGAATTTCAGCCTCGAGGTTATGATTTTCTTTAGTCAACCTTTCTACCACTAACTTCAGTTTCTCATACTCTTCCATAGATACATGGATGGAGCGGGAGGTCCTTCTCGCATAGATGGTTCTGAGGGAAACGACAGCAATTTTTCAGCCACTCTGGCTAGCAACCATTGGTTGTATGGTTCTTTAGCTACACAATTCTTTGCCTTCAAGTCTTTCCTCCCTTTTGTATGAATCTTGGCCCATGCTTTAGCAATCTTCCTGGAAAATGCAGGATCTTCTGTTGTGGCAGGCAAAAAGAAGCTTTGAACTTTCTCTGCTTCGGGCTTATCTTCCATAGCATAGCCCAACTGGCGCAATGCCATGACTGGGTTATAATTGATGCAACCAACCCTACTGATTAGAGGTACATTACCGAACTCCCCGCAACTAAAGATAATCTCCACATCGTAGTACTCTTGAGAATACCAAGCAATATCATTGGCTCCTAGAGACATAATACGCTGAGACCACTTCAGTTTCTTCTTGTTTTCCACGAACGGTCCTCCCTTAGGTAGATGGGAGGTGTACCATTTGAATAATAGGTGAGAACAGCATTGGATCATTCCAGTCTTATTTTCACTTCTCCAATGAATAGAGTGGTAGACATCAGCGAGGAGGGTAGGGATAAGATTCTTTTGCATGAAGAGAATGATAGCAACGATGTCTATGAAATTGTCTACATTTGGAAAGAGGACAATCCCATAAATCATTAGAGCAACAACAATACCAAACCTTTCCCAATCTCCCACAGTCTTGTACTGAGCAGCTTTATCTAGTAGAAATTTCAAAGGAAAGCCTTGAACCCCTCCCTTATTGGTTAGTCCTTCTTTGACCTCCTCTTTGGTCATACGAAGAGTAAGAGCAATGGCAGGGGGCTTTGGTTCTTCTTCCAAGCCGGTGTAGATAGGTTGATCCTTAATCTTGATATTTAAAATGTGAGAATATTCCTCAAGAGTAGGGGCCAACTGATAGTTTTGAAAAGTGAAACATCTGAGAGGCGCATCATAGAACTGAGCCATAGCGAACAAAGCCCAAGTATCGACCTTAGAATGGAGGAGATCAAGCAATTTCCCATACTTCCTCTGAAAGTTGATCTTGATAGCCTTTGGCACATCAATCAGAATGTCTTGAATCAATTCCAACTTTGGTTCTCTAAACTTGATGGAATTTGTGCCTCTCTTTTTTTGATCAGTCATTGTGTTCACCAATACCTGAGATAATCATAGTCTCTTAAGTCTTTTGATATGCAAAAATGCTATGCAATGCAATGCTTTATGAATGCACATGATAAAGAACAAAAAGTGAGATCAAAGTCATAGGTCCTGCAAAACGACACAAAAGGCATCTCTCCCATCGGGTGGGTAATCTATTGGTTTAGAGAGAGTATCCCAAAAGGCTTTAAACAAAGTCCCATGTACTAACCCTCAAAAGTTTCCCATCAGAATGACTACTCGTAAGACGGTAATCCTTTCAAAGGATGAACACAGAGTTATGTTTTAACGACTCTTGGAATAAGGTTCTAAAAGGTCCTCAGAATCGCAGACTCCCAAGTTGGAATAAAAACGCCATTACGACTACTCGTAAGACATAATCATCCCAAAGGGGTCTCATCTGAGCGGTGGGATTCGATCCAACTTAACGAGTCCTAAGTCTCGCAAATCAAAAAGAAACCACCTCCTAATCTTAGTGTATACTAGAAAGCTTGGGTAGAAAGCTTTATCCTCACAAACCATCCTAATAAACCCAACAGGTTAGACAACACAACAGAACAAAAAATTAAAAAAAAGATAAATCACACATGTGACAAGCAAATTTGGTTTGGCTTGCTAGGGGTCCCCAGTAGAGTCGCCAGCTGTCGCTACTCGAAAAATGCATCGCGCAACGACGGGGAGGCGAAGAAGAAAGGACAGAAGAGTCGCCACCGAACTTTATTTATCCCATGAGGGGAAAGGAAAATATCGAGAAAACCTTAGGAAAAGAATGGATAAGATGGTCTCGCAACCAAGAACGGGTTCGAAAGCCGGTTATGCAAGGGGAAGGTATTAGCACCTCTCACATCCATCGTACTCGATGGGAACCATTTGCTTATTGAATGTGTGAATTTATTTACTTTAAATATTATGCTATAAAAGTGTTTTCCAAAGGATAAAGAAAGAGGTTTTAGGAACTAAGAAAGGAGGCATAACGGGGGAGAAAAGAGAAAGAACAGACTCGGTAGGACTTCACAGTCCTATGCCTACGTATTCTCAATAGATGTGAGAAAGTCAGAGTCGACGTAGTTCGGGGAACTACAGATATGGGGGGAATGTGCTCGGCAAGGATTGTGGCCCTTGTGCCTACGTATCTTTACTTAAAAGAAGTAAAGAATCAGAGCAGCCGTAGTTCGGCCTACGGTTTGTTGATGTTTTTGTGGATGATGCTATCATGCGCATTCTAGCAGTTTAGGTGTTTTGCTGCTCGCATGTGAGGATACTTATGCGTTACCTGTTTGTGGTAGAATGGACGTAACATATCCTTTTTGAAAGATTGATTAGTTTTCGCCATGCGAGGCAAGATGTCACGTTTGATTGGTTGAATTGTTTTTTAGGGGTGAGATAAATCCTTGGATAGTAACCCCTACGGGTAGTACCCAATTTTTTATCTCAAAGTTTTTGTTATGAAATGGTGTGGCGAACATAGCGTCTTCGTATTGAAAGACAAATGTCAAGACCACACACCCTACAGTGAGTATCCCAACACCCGAAGAGGAAGAAGTCTACACTCAATCCTCTCTCTTTAATTCAACACAAAGAGAACTTCATTCTCTTATTAAAGTATTTTTGGTTTTGAATGGTAAGTGCTTTACGACTGTAAACCCTACGGTAAATGTCAGCACTCGGGATAGGAGAAGGCCTACGCCTAACCACTCCACGACCATTCAAGTTTTTGTTACGAAATGATTTGAAAATGCACTCGGTGCGGGACCGAGGTTTTAGGTGAGAAAGGTTTCAGAAGGAAGTTATGAAAGTGAGAGGTGGTGAAAGAGATAGGTGATGGATAAAGTTGTGTCTTCGTATTGAAAGATGAGTATCAAGACCACTCACACTACATTGAGCATCTTAACACTCGGATAGGAAGAAGTCTACACTTAATCCTTTCTTAATATAATTTAATACAAAGAGAAAATGATTCTTATGACTGAAGATGTTTATGAAAATGAACTCGGTATGGGACCGAGGTTGTTTAGGAGGAAAACAATGTAAGTTCATGGTGATAACCAAAAGAAGACAAAGCTTTGATATGTTAACAAACACAAAGGAGTCAATCACAATCAAATATTACGAGATAAGTCAAGCATGGTATAAAAGAAATTCATCAAGACGCAAGGTGACGATCCTAAAAATGAACCAACTTTCAAGTAGACCAAAGGTAATGTGAAAAACAAGCAATTTGAGATATTATTCCATTAAATGAAAATCGACATTACAATGAGCAATTTGCAAAAAGAACGGATTAAAAAAGATAGAGCATGCAAAAGTTATGATATTTTGAAGTTTCAATGATTTTATGAAAATAAAATAAAATGCAACAAGTAAATAAAAAAAAGTGGCATGGGAAGGGATTGAACCCAAACCCTTGTGTTCACAAACACAACACAAACTAACAGGCCACAACACACGCGCATGAATGGAATGGCAAGAGAGCAGAAAATGATAAACATGACAATTGAAAAATAAAAAGTCAAAAGAGTTGATCACCAAGGATCGAACTCAGGTCAGGCATGGCAAAGGGTATAAGGCGCGCAAGTGTCTACCACTGGGGTGGCTATACACCCAAGTATTAAGCCACCCCATAAATAGATAAACCTATCTATGAATGAAAATCTGGGCCAAAAACAAGCCAACCAAACCAAATGCGTGAAGGATCCAAACTTTGTCAAAACTCAACCAAATGGGATGAAATTTTAGTCTAAACTGAATGTTTTTAAAAGAGGAACAAGATGGTGCAGTTGGATTTCTCAAAATATGCTCACAACTCAAAATTCGAATGTTCACGCAAAATGGAGTTTTGAAATGCATTTTGAAAATCATAGCTCAAGGCTGATGCAATTATGAGCAAACAGGGGTCCACTCATGTTTGAAATTCAATATTCATGGATTAAGCTCAAAGGATAAACTTAGCTTCTCAATAGATCAAGAAATGGACATCAAGTTGCACATCATGGAAATAAACTTACAACAAAAAATTGTATCCAAACAAAGTTAACTCAAGCTGTAAGACATCAATTCTTACCAATCCAAACTGCAGCAAGTTAAAAAACATAAATGACGATAAACTAGCATTTGGAGGTTGACAAAAAATCAAAGCAAGATATTGACAACCAATTCCCCTAAGTCTGGCAGTGGTTATGTTGGTTATGTATCAATAAAGCTTAATGATGAATACCAAACCAACATATAGTGTTGTTCTTTCTAACAGATGCAACACACACAACCAAGTACAAAATGTAAAACGTCTGTTCACAACAGACTTGGACAGTAAATACAGTACAAACAACTTTCAACTATGCCAACAAAGTAAGAAATTCAAATTTGGCATGAAATCAAACAGGCCTGTAATAACAGTCAGGAAAAAGATGTCCAACCATGAAGAGTTTGTTCTAGTAGCTAAGGGAAGGCATGCACATGTGAGTTTTGAAAGGCATTTGGAAATCAAAGTCCACAAACTGATTGAGATCACAACTTAGAATTTGAAAAGTCAGACCATAATCAACAATCCTCTTCACCAATTGAAAATAGTTTTGTTTAAAAACAGTGTAAAACAAAGTTGGCATAATACCAACACTAATTCATATACTGCCTTCAATGATAGTGATCAATGCAAATGACAAGGCAGTTTAAGAACTAATCTTGCTAAGACTAAAAGGCTCAGCCATGGGAATAAAGGTTGACAACCACAAGCATAAATAGGTCCTAAAGGCAAACCAACAGCAAACTCAAAGTGAGTGGAACAAACTCTCCATGTTGACATAAGTTGACAGTACCAATGCAAGTCATGATAGCAAGGTGCAAGAAACAAATTACAGTCCAAAGTCTTTCTTAATGCTACATCTCCTTGACAGTAAACCTGTTCCAAGCCAAACACCCTTGGACAACAACCATAACATAAATCAACCTCCTTCTTAAAACTGGTAGCAACTGAGTTTTAATGATTTGAGTTCTCAAGCACAGGTTTGACAGCAAACTAAATTGTCCTAAACATGTCTTCAAAGATTGACTGATGCATCAACAAGCATCCCTTGGACAGCAAGACATATCATAAGGAAATGCACAGGTCATCCTTATTTTCAATCATCACTCCTAATGGCCTTCATAACAGTTACCAATCCAAAATGACGGTTACCATATATAACAGAGTTCACAATCAAATAGAATGAGTCTCAGTTCTTCATGTGAAAATTATTGGTTCTACACAGGTTTTGGTAATGAGAAATATGTTATGGACAACTAACACATCATCCAGCCACAAGTCTAAAAGATAGTCCTAGATCTATTAACAGTAAGCCCTCTAAATGCTACATTTTGGATGCAACAAGAACCACACAAACCAAGCAACAACCCTAAAGTAGGACTCAAACTATGCTAGACTAAACCAGAACTAACTTCAACCTAAAAATGTTCAGCTATCAAAGCCTCTAATCTAAGCCTCTCCCATTAACATTTTTCAAACAGTTTTGGTGGCTGAAATGAGGGTACAAGCTAGTGAATGGTCTCATGTTATAAGAATAGCACATACACATCATAAACATAGAAATAAATGAGTTCAAACTCAAACAACAGTCATATTACAAACAGGACAAGATTTGGTATGGTGATGGCATATTTTGGCTTGAAAATGCATTTTGAAAGTGTAATGATAAACCAAGTGGAAATAGCTCAAACACACAACACACACACATCACAAACATGAAGATGAATGAGATCAAACATAGAATTCAAGCACATTTCAATCCAAGCAGAAATTGACATGTTGATGGCTATGAAAGAAAAAACTGGCTTGAGACAACACTAGTGGTACAGCAGGGCATTTTTTAAAACAAAGTGATTCATGTCATAACAATGACACACACACATCACAAATATGCAAAAAGGATAATTTCATGCCTCAAAATCAATTCAAATCAACTCCAAACAGGACATGGCATATTGGATGGATTTAAAACATAAAAATGTAAGACTGTCACAATTCAAAAGCAAGTAGGATAAGTCATGGCAGTTGAGACAATTAGGCATCACTCACAAACACAAACTGCTCCAAAGAAAGACTGGTATGCTGTTTCCAACACTTGACAACAAAAACACACAATACCTCACAGCTAGCCTCAATAAACAAATCTCATGTTTTCAACATTTTTAACAAGTCTCAAATGATATAAATATAACCAAACCATAAAAAATCAACATTTTAAACACTTGAGATGAAACATGGCAAGCACAAGCAGTCTAACACAAAAAACTCATGAAAAAAGTATCAAGTAACACAACAAACCAAACTAGATTCAAACATGACCTAGGGGCAGGGGAAACTCATGAAACAACTAACAAGTTATTCAAACATCACCAATAACAAGGGCTGACAGATCTAGGGCAAGCACAACAAAATTATCATGTTTGGGTCCTTAAGGCTAATCTTGTAGGTAAAGTTCTCAAAACAAGTTGTACACAACATCAAAATTCAATATTGGCAACATATCATCAATACATCATTCATGAGCAACATACTTTGACAAAAAGCAATATCATAGCCACAACACATAAGCTCTTGACAAAGAACCAACTATGGGACATCATGACCATATTTTCATAACAAGCATTTCAAAATTGCAAAACATGACAATGTATGCATAATAAAGAGGTTTATAATTACATACCTCTTGTAGACTTTCTTGAACAAGCTATAAAGCTAAGAAACCCAGAGATCTTCTTATTTGGCAAAGATTTGGAGTTTTCTTCCTCTTGAAGCAATAAACTATCTTTCAAGAAAGTTTGAGTTATGAACTTCCCAGCTGGTTTTTGAGGCTTTGGACAGTTGAAATATGATATATATATGAGGTGTTGGGAGTGTTGAGGTGGTTGGAAAGGCCTTAAGTAGAGACTTGGCTTCCAAAGTGCATGAAAGTCAACATATGAAGGTATGAAGGTTGACTTTTAGATTGGTGAGTTTTTTTATGAAAGTAATGGTTGGAACAGTTTCAAATGGCCGTTTTAAGGGTGTATAGATGGTCTTTGAAGTGTTTTGATGTTTGGAAAAAGAACTAGCATGAAAAGTGGAAAATGATGATTTATGTGATTTTGTGAACTTAAGCAACTTCAAGCAAAGATAAGAATGAGTGAGCTATGAGTTTCTTCTGTGTTCTTAATAGCTCTGGTGTAGTCTGTAACATAGAGAGAAGTCTCTATTTATAGGAAAAATGAGGGTGAGGCAGCCTTGGCTTTTCCACATTTTGGAGGGAGATTGTGAAATTTTGAATGAATCTTGCCAAGATCTTTGTGGCAGCTCTACACATCAGTTCCATGGGCAAATGCTGAGCAAAAATCAAGTGAGATGGGAGAGATGAGATGACTGAAGTGAGGCTAGGAGGGTAGGGGACTGCAGCTGCCCAATCTCTTTGAAATTTTTTCTCTTTCATGGCTTTTAATGATTATTTTAATGGCCACTTGCTCCAATTTGCAACAACCCATCAATTCTTCATTTCTTATGGTTTTGCATCATCTAAGCTTCATAATATCAGAATAGAACAAGATCCAATGGCTGAGGGTAGCCCAAGTTGGTGAATTTTGAATTTTGGAAAATGTTGAAGTGGTGACTTCAAGTGTGACAGCCCCAACTTTCATGATCCATAACTTTCTGCTCACACATGCTATTGAGGAGTTCTACCACATTTTAGAAAGCCCTCAAGTAGCTCAGAAACGTTCATGTTTTTGAGATTTCCAAATTCCAGATGGAACTAGGTTGAAAATCCCCTCCAAGTTGCTAAAAAAACCTACCTAAAAGGCCAAATAACTTAGAAATTTTCTAAGTTATTTCCTTTCTTGAAATGAACTTGGTCATATCTCCAAATCTATGCATTTTTTGACCATGTAACACTTTGGGACTTTTGTAGGAATTGCCAAGAGATTTCCAATGAGCTTTGAACCAACTCAATTGGATGTGTGGTTGAGGAGTTATGGTCTTGCCCCTTTCAAAACCCTAATTCCCGATTTTTGTAAATACTTCCTAACCCTTGATGCAATGGCCATGAAATTTTATGGGAAGGTGTAATATGACATAAGGAACATTTTTTATTCACATCTTGAAGTCAAATTCCTTATGGTTAGAGAGTTGACTTTTCGGTCAACCGTACGATCGATCGATGACTATCGAGTCGACTGTTGACGATCCGGGTATCTTGAGGCCTTGAAACTATTGAATGGACTTCAATAAGCCATATAAACTTTATGGACCATAATTTCATCATTGGAACACCTTTCAAAACAAAAGTCAAACTACAGTTGACTTTTCCCGATCGAAAACCCTAATCGGGGATCCTGAACGGCACTGTCTTTAATCTTTGGGTGACAACCTCCAATTGGATTCATACTCGACCCAATGTAGTATCCTTGACCTTGTTTCATGGGAAATCAATTCAAGACATCGACTGATCAAACCATTGAAACCTCGACTTTTAACTGTGCGAAAACCCTAATTTCCCCTTTTTGCTTGGGCATTGTGCAGATGAGTTGGGTGATCATTCCAACTCCATCATGACTTTTGAGATATTCAACAGGATTTCTTCTTTCTTTTTCTCATGCTCCTGATGGCTTGTACCAATGCTTTTGATCAAAAAAGGGCGGGCAAATTTAGGGTATGACAACTGTCTAGAATCTCTCCTGAGATAACTCAGGAGTCATAACAGGTTTCCTGAAGTATAGCCTGAGTTTCCTTTTGCAATATAACAGAAAACCAACATGCCTGTTATGCACGCCTGATGTCATACGCTCAATGTCACATGACATTCAGTATGACATCCAACTCTCTTTGTGCTTTAGCTGACCAACATTGCCCTGCTGAACACTCCTGCAGAATCTTCTTCACACCAGTAGAAACAAGCATATTATAGTTTCCTAAAAAGTCTCAAAGATCCTTTTTATGAACCCCAACTAAATCTGAACTTTGTTCCTACTAATTCTCTTTGGCTTGCACATACTAATGAGGTATACACTAGAAGCTCCTTCTGTTGTCCTGCAGTGATGACCTGCTTAAAGCACATGACAACACACCTCACTCACCACAACTCACATTGTTGTGGCTGCACACCTCATACTTCCTGTGAGGAACTTCATCACAGCTCAACCTGTTGTGGTTGCACACCTCACATTGCCTGTGAGGAACTTTATTACAGCTCAACCTGTTGTGGCTGCACACCTCACTCTCCACCTGTGAGGAACTTGGCTACTGCTAACACATAGCAGCTACTACACTCCTAACTACCTTAGGATCACCTGCTGTACCAGACAGGGTCAATGACATTCTGATTAAAACTTATGACAACAGTTTTAATCAGCTGTTGCTTACTCCTGTAGCGATATCATAACTATGGTAATGACATCCTTCTTAACATTAGTGCAGAGTCATGTTTTCCCAAAATTTAGCCAATCATAGGACCATGGATACTCATGGAACTAATAATCTCCCCCTTTGGCAATTTTTGGCTAAAACAACTTATCAGGGCAGCAGTAGTAGTTTGCCCAAACTAACTAACATGCTCCCCCTTAATAGTTGCATCCAGCAGCAATAACACTTTTCTCCCCATTGGTTTAGTCAAAACTTTGACAACAAATGGTATACTTGTACAATCATCTCACCATCTCCCAAGACATACACAAGTTGCTTGACCTCTACCAAAGGCTGCACATCTTCTGCATCAATCCATGGACAGAGCCTTAATTCCCCCTTTCTAAACTCACTCAGCAGCGTAAAACCAGTCCTGAATCATAGCTCCTTGAGAGTACCCCCTAAACAGTCTTGAGTCTTGAGCTCTTGCCTTGTCTGAAGCTGCACCTTCAGGAAAGACACTTTTGACATCCCCAATTAAAGGACAATCAATTAAATACTTGCCACAAGTAACAATTGATCTTAAATCCCCAATTTGAGACATAAATATTCTATGGAGAAAAATAAATTCTCCCAGACAAGACTAATGTTGTTTCCCAGGTCAGTCATCACAGTCTTAGTTCAAACCAACATCAGTGGCCCAAGAACACAAGATTGCCTATGTACAGGGCTCCATGTCAGCAGCTACACAACAGACAGGTACACATCTTCCCCTGTCATGAATAAACATTACTCCCCCTGAAAGAGAGAACCCATCCATATGAAGATTTACTTCAACATCTTCATATTCACACACTAGAAGCACATGCATCTCTGCACGCTTTGATTCACAACCCATACTGGAACCAATATCATAAGAAGTTGCAGGATTACTATCTGGAAGACTCTTCAGGGTGAAGGTCCTTCCATTTGCACAAGATCAAGGTTGCTGATGTCTTGATCTTCATCTTCATATTACTCCCAACAATGCTTGTGTAAGTTTGATTTAATCCATTTGCACCTGATGACAGACCCAAAAGGAATACACTGTCATGTTCACCATGAGCTAGAGCAGTAACTCAATGTCATAACATCTTGTGTGACATCCACCTTCACAAAAACTCAGATTGTTTGAACCCACAAACAATCTTGATACATAGCTGCACTCTTGCAGCAACAGATCTTGGATAGAAGTATAACTCTCTCATATCAATGGTAACCAGTGCATATGAATGGAAAACATAAGACACGTCTTCATGTCTTCAAGAACTCATTCTCTGTTCAATACACATGTTGAATGCATTCACTTACTGCTTGAACCACAAGCAAGTAGTACACCCATCAAATAGAAGCTCTCCCCCTATCTTTGATAACAACTGCTCCAAGATCACCACATTATCTCTCATGACCAATTCCATGCTCATACAGAGAGAAGGCACCAAACTGATCCACCTCTTCCTAGAGTTACTTGTAGCAGAAGAGACCACTTCTTCACTAGTATTCTGGCCTTAGGCTGAGTGCAAGATAGACACCACATAATCCAAGACATTCTTTCCTCATCATTCTCCCATATGACAAGTTAGAACACTCTTGATTCAACTAGGGACTTTATCATATCAGAATGCATTCAATACCTTCACGTTATACTCTAAGATAATCCTTTTACCTTATCATTCTCCCGTATGACAAGATAGAGTACTTCTTATCCAAGAAGTGAATCACAAGTTCCACAAGAGATCTTCACATATCATATGGTTCATATCACAGACACACCATCCCATGGTTCTTTATGTGCCCATACTGGACTTACTGCTGTCTAGTAATCCAACTGAAGATCTTCATAGAACACATCTACACCAGCTTTGATCATCTTGATCAACTACATCTCCAAAAGAGGATAATCTTCCATACACACTTTAGGGCTTCTACCACAAACTCTAATGTATGAACAGAACCAAAACCTCCTATGGTCCTCAACCAACTACCCTTATGCACAAGAGTAATTAGTTCCAAGCATGAATAGACCCAGAACCTTCTTTGGTCTTCAAACAACTATCCTTCTGCACAAGGGTAATTTTCTCCAACCTCAGTACTTAAGTAACCAAATGCCACTGTTCGGGTACTCAGCTTCTTTTAGAGTTCTGGAGAGTCTGCTAATCCACCAGGCCACTTTGATATTCAACTCTCAACCTCTTCTTGATCCAAAGCAAGGAACCTACTCCTTCACACAGCTCCCGCAAACTGCATGAGGTGAAGCATTAATTATATTCATACCTGAGAAGATCAACTTATCTTTAAATGATGTGCCACAACATTACTTGAGGCCTTGAAGTTACTGCTTGATGTCACAACTTCGGTTAAGACATCCTGTTGGAGAGTTCAGGCTTTCCTTCTGCCACTTAGAAGATTCTCTTCACTTAGTCAGAACAAGAGAACATAGGCTTGACATCCAGTTGGAGTAGACAACCTCACTCCTGCTTTGTTGTGCCACAACAATTACCTTGAAGTGAATTTGCTTCATGAACTCCTCCAAATGTGCCAAGGCTTGATTCTTCAATGAGGAAGGGTCACAAAAGAAATATTTACACAAGGATTCCCGCTTCCCTTAAGTAGAGACTTCTTTAGAAAGTCAGAGATAACTGCCACTTATCCTTGACCTCCAATATGACCAAGGTCATGTGCTCCTATGCACTTAGATTAGAAATAAACTGACCCAAGCAGTGCTATCACCAACACCATCTTCTAGACAATTTTCTTGCCAGGAAACTTTCTAGCTAATAGATCAGGTGCTTCTAGTAGAAGCTAGAACACCACTGCTGGACTCCAATACTTCTATAGAGCAGATTGTCTTCATCTTCACTCCCATCAGCACTCCATTCTAGCCTTAGTTTCTGGCCAAGAACCTTACTAAAGTGAGTACAAATCCAGCTATATCTCCTTTGATTTACTTCTTGAATCAACAAAATTCTACACAATCTCTACTGATGGAATGTCTCAACATCTGGTTGAACATCAGATCCTTGAAGTAAACCAAGCATATCAGGGCCTGATGCTAGTGCAACAACTGAGGAGACAACTTGATCATCAACTAAGGATAATTCATTAAATATTTAAGAATATCTCAAATAGCAAAGAATCTTAAATCCTTATAATGAATCCTTCTCTGAACTTCATGGATAACCAATTAAATATGTGTGTAGTCCATAAATAGCAATTGGTCTTAAACCCACACAACTTCAGGAATACCAGGGCTGAAGCACCCTTGACTTAACCTGCATATGTCTTCTTCTGCTGATAGAATCCTTGCAAGTCATGAATGGTGAAAATAAATCACCTCCCACTATCTTCTCTACATAGCTTCTAGCAAACTGTAGAACACAACAGAACAACTCAGGCATACAACCAAGAACTGCTGTAAGCACCGTCTATCAATCATCTACACAACTGCCACAACCATGCATTAGACTGAACATATGCCAATCTTCTCCCAGGGCTACCAAAGTTCTTTCATCAGAAAAATATGCAGCGGAACCACCAAAAGAACTTCTTCAACATGCCCTTATAGGACATCATACATAAGTAGCCACTCCTTCTTTGGTAACACAATCACCAGGTCATAGAAGCTCCTATATTAGAGGGCACAACAGCAGATACCTAGCATCTTTCTCAAGATCCTCATTTGTCACAGTCAGCAATTCAGCTGTAGCTTCTCCTTGTTCAAAACACCAGAAAGTATCTCTCAAGATCTCATCCAAAACAGACATGATGCCTACTCTTATACCAATTGAAATTCTGGTATGCAGATCACATATGTCCCAAGAACATTGATCTCTGCTCAACAAGGACGAGGAAAAACCATGACCAATTTAAATTTCTTTAAATTATCCCAATGTCATGACCAACGTCATGACGTCTGTTGTGACATCTGCAGGCTGACAGACCTATTTATCTAACCATTTAAATTGTGCAGAATTGTAAATGCAGAAAGATAAATAACACCAGTAATTGTTTACCCAGTTTGGTGCAACATCACCTACATCTGGGGGCTACCAAGGCAGAAAGAAAATCCACTATTAGCAGAATTAATTTAGAGTTAAACCTCTAGTTTACACTCCTCACTTAATCTCTACCCAATGCAATTTCAGCCTAGAGACACTCTAGTACCTGAGTATACCCACTCACCCCCCCTCAATCACACAACAATGATTTCTAATTCACAATTATAAAAACAACATGAAGAGACACTTCATACACACCTTGATCTTGCTTCATAGTTTTGATCAAGGAACTCACACACTCTTGCTTCACAGCTTTGAGTGAGACACAACCTAGAATCTACCTAACCAAAACAAACATCCACCAGACAATTGTTTGGATTATAAGTATTCCTAAACAGACTTTACACGTGAAGACTAGCCTTCTTCACTTACCAATATGTCTACCACAGTGTATCAAAAGATACAAAGGGTGACTTACAACACAAGGGACTCTCAAACCCTAGACCTTTATTTTCCATTCTGGTTTTTCTTGGTGTGAGTGTTTTTTCTCCTCTGTTTCTGCTCCTCCTTTTATAGTAGTGCATACTGAGCTTGGGCTGGTCACAAGTAACAAACATTAGTTTCAACAAAGTAAAACTAATTTCCACAATTTAAGGTGCTGTCCAATTAGGTCATGGCTTTTCATGATATGGTCAACACTGCCTAGAATCTCTCCTGAGATAACTCAGGAGTCATAACAGGTTTCCTGAAGTATAGCCTGAGTTTCCTCTTGCAATATAACAGAAAACCAACATGCCTGTTGTGCATGCCTTATGTCATACGCTCAATGTCACATGACATCCAGTATGACATCCAACTCTCTTTGTGCTTTAGCTGACCAACCTTGCCCTGCTGAACACTCCTGCAAAATCTTCTTCACACCAGTAGAAACAAGCATATTATAGTTTCCTAAAAAGTCTCAAAGATCCTTTTTATGAACCCCAACTAAATCTGCACTTTGTTCCTACTAATTCTCTTTGGCCTACACATACTGATGAGGTATACTCAAAGCACTTCTGTCAAGTGATATACACTAGAAGCTCCTTCTGTTGTCCTGCAACGATGACCTACTTAAAACACATGACAACACACCTCACTCACCACAACTCACACTGTTGTGGCTGCACACGTCACACTGCCTGTGAGGAACTTCATCACAACTCAACCTGTTATGGTTGCACACCTCACACTGCCTATGAGGAACTTCATCATAACTCAACCTGTTGTGGCTGCACACCTCACTCTCCACCTGTGAGGAACTTGGCTACTGCTAACACATATCAGCTACAACATTCCTAACTACCTTAGGATCACCTGCTGTACCAGACAAGGTCAATGACATTCTGATTAAAACTTATGACAACAGTTTTAACCAGCTGTTGCTTACTCCTGTAGCGATGTCATAACTATGGTAATGACATCCTGCTTAACATTAGTGCAGAGTTATGTTTTCCCAAAATTTAGCCAATCATAGGACCATGGATACTCATGGAACTAACATTAATGATAACAACATCTGAAGAGGCTCAAACTTCTTATACATGATACTTAGATTCTGGTTGTTCTAACCACATGACTGGACACGAGGAGTGGTTGACTGAATTTAACTCAAATAAGAAGACAAGTATGGAGCTGGAAGATAGCAAAAGCTTAATGGCAGAAGGCATAACCAATGCTGTCATACAAAGAAAGGAAGGCAAAACAACATTGAATGAAAATGTGTTATTTGTCCTTGGTATGTAATATAATATGCTGAGCATTGGTCAACTGGTTGAGAAAGAGTTCTCAGTAATCATGGAAGAATACTCACTAAAGTTATATGACAAGAAGAAAATAATGTTTCTGAAATCATATCTGACAAGAAAAAAATCTAGAAGACTAGCTTGAAGGCCTCAAATTCACACTGTCTTTACTGATCAATTCCCGATGAAGAAAGCTAACTTTGGCATAAAAGGTATTGGCATGTGAATTTTAGAAGTCTAGGCAAGTTTAATATTATGAAGTTAGTAAAAGGATTGCCTAAGACAGTGACACCTAATAAAGCACGTGACATGTGCATGCTTGGGTAGCTAAGTAGGTTACCTTTTGTGAAGTAGTTGGAAATGAGAGCCAAATATGTACTGAATGTATTTCATCTGACATTTGTGGTATTTTTGAAAACCTTTATTATGGAGGAAGCAAGCATTTCATCTCATTTGCAGATGAATTCAACATAATATTATGGGTGTACATGATAAAGATCAAACGAGAAGCTTTAAACAGGTTCAAAAGGTTTACGGCTATAGTGGAAAAACAAAGTGGAAAACTGATTAAAATACTTATGACAGATGGAGAAGGGGAATATGATTCCCATGAATTGTTGAAAAGTATTTTAGGTGGGTGTTTTATCGTATCCACGGGGATTGTACGTAAGATATATAAATGTTAGTCGTTCAATAATTTAACGTTCTAAGTAAAGAGTTTTCAAAATATTTCTTGTTTTGTAACATAAGTTTATTGCAAAGAGTAAATTAGGGCAAAAATGTTTTGTTTTAAGAAAAGCATATCAAGATTAGATTTCGTTAATCCTTTTCATATGTATCTGGTTAATCAAGCATGTGAACTTAGTTTCGATTAATACAATCGCGTACCCTCACAAATTTGTTTATTTCTAAAGCGGCTCAGTAAATATTATTGTTTTAATTGCTAGATGATTTATCGAAATAACAATCAAAATAATAAACATAAAGATCGATACAAAGCAAATATTAACCTTAAAATCCATGTCTAGAGTTTGTTGGTTAATAGATGAAGAAATTAGGTCAAGACTGGGAAAATCTATGTCTTGAGTAATTCAAACCACAAATACATCATTAAAAGAAAATATCTTCATCATCTATTGATCATAAACCTTATTCGCATACAGAAGATCAAAACAAATACATAATAGCAAGATTAACTACCTCTAATCTTGACACAAAAGTGACTTAGCTACCCATAACCATGGTAGCTTGCTTCACAAGTTTCAGGAGGAGATGAATGAGCATTCACGTTGAAGAATCGAACTTGGATACAAATCCAGATTCTATGAGTAAAATCTCACTCTTTGGTGAAGAAATCTCAGAAAATAAGGTTTTGGTGTGTAAAAGTAGGTTGTGATCCCAAAAAATGATCAAAAGTACTTATAAAGTACATTCAGGATTTGTCATGTTCGCACTACGAACAGATTATTCTCCTAGTGAACATCAAATTAGGCACCTGATGTGCCTCTGCATAATTAAACTGCCTCTAAGACAACTCTAAAGTTCGTCGTGCGAATAATTATTTACCTAGCGAACTACTTCGCTTACAAGTTCGCACAACGAACTTATGACGCTTTAACTACTGCCTCAAGTCTGTGATGCTTCGCTAGCTCTTCACTAACGCGTTTCCATAATAAACCTTCACTGGCTTGTTTTCCCATTGAACTTACAGGTCTTTTGCTACTGCCTTAAATCTGGGAGCATTCACTAGTTCTTCGCCAGTTGTTCACAAAGCGAATGTTCGCTAGCAAGTTTGCCTAGCGAACTTACTGATATTCTTCTTTACCTTTGGCAACCTTGTTCAATTTCCTTGTGTCCCACACTTTGATGACTTAATGCCTATTTTTTTGCATAATAACATACAAAAAAGGTACCAAAGGTATTTTTAAACAATTGAAGAATGACAAACTTTCAAGTAGTAATTCCAACAAATCATCACAAAAGAGTTGAAAAATGCCCATTATAAATGATTAATTAAAGGCAAGATTGACATCTAAAAAATTCTCCCCAAATATTTCTTTTCTTGTCCTCAAGCAAAGTATGCCTCTCATTGAAAGTAAGAGAATTTGCTCAAGCATTTAATTCAACCAAGAATGGATTTATGGCTCAAATGAACAATAAATGTACACAAGCAATGATTACAACTTCCCAGAATCGAACATTGCAAAAGAATTTAGTTCTTAAACAAATATAAAACAATGCTTCAAGTAAAAACTAAATTGTCATGCTCAAATCACTCCGACAGTCCTCTTCAAAAAAGAGTTAAAGGAAATACGCGTTTACAAACACGGGGTAGCTTCGCTCATCTGAAATATGTTGCAAAGATAAACCAATTCATACAATATCTAAACGATAAATAAAGAAATTATGGAATCAAGAATATCACTAAGGACTTTTAAGGTTGTAGCTTGGTCGGTTTCACAATAAAGGGACATTTTTAGAGGCCATTGAATCGAAATTGTCGATGCAAAAGAAACATTCACTAAACAAGGTATTTACACATCTCAACTTCATTCACCAATTTCTTTCCTCTATAACAAACCTTCTCAAACTTCCTTATGCACAATTATTTCGTCCTCCACTTTTCTCTTTCAAGCAAGCATTCTTTTTCTTTATTATTTTTTTCACATTCATATTCACACTTTTTCTTTTCATGCTTGCTTGAAAATTTTCAAAAGTTTTAGCAACCTACCATTCTTCTTTTTCATTCTCCCCAACTTGTATTCAACAAAACCTTAAGTGAACTCTCCTTGTTTTTATGGAAAGGAAATCAAATAAAACAATGTTTAAAGGTTCAAGAAGATTTTTTTAGAATCTCACAAAATTCAATGATGAACTATACTTTCAAATTATGTACATACATAAAGTTCATCACTAAAATGAGTGTTGCACCCCTAAATTTGCCTAACTTCTTTCTTCACTTAGCTTTGTTTCATTGCATTGATGTAGCACTAACATTGCATTAACATTTGCATATCATCACCCATGTGCAGGGGATTGAGAGAGGTGCTCATCAAGAAGAGGTTATCAAAGGTTTTGGCCTAATCAAGAGATTGTATTCAAGTTGTTCAAGGGCCTATCACCATCAGGAGAGGTCAAAGAGTAGATGAAGGTATGTGGTTCACCTCCTATCTTGGAGGCCATGAAAAGCTCAGAAGATGATTTTTGAATCCATGTATGTGGGTATAAATAATTAAGGAAGCTCATGAGATGCCTTGAGGATTATTATAGAGCTTATTCAAGTCATTATGCAAAGTACAAGAGGCCACAACCAAAGCTGAGTCAACTAGGGTTTTCACCTGGTCAACCCTGTATCAACTGTGAGTCTTGAGGAGATTAAGACTCAATTCCAATAAATTATAATTATTGAAAGTTGTGTTGAGACACCTAGGAGATTATTTCAAGACAAAATCATCAATGTACAAGAGTGTGAGAAGTTATTGAGCTAGGGTTTCTAAGCTTGACAGTGTAAAATCCCCTATTTCAGTGCCCAACTTCAAGACCACATAACTCAAGATGCAAGTTTCATCTCATCCTTACATAAACATGAGACTTGTAGAGCATGTTCTTAGATTTATTTTGAGTACTAGAAGTCCTTTATTGGATTTGTAGAACTCAAGTTATGAAGTAGACATGTTACAGGTCATCAGATGAATGTGATTTTGGTATTTAAAAGTCAACCAACTTCCAAGACATTTTTGAGCTAGAAGGATATCTCTCCTCATCTTGACCCAAACATGAAAGTTGTTCCTCATGATCCCAGCTTTCCAAAGAGTACTAGAAGTCCTCATTTGGATTTGTAGAACTCAATATATGAAGCTTGCAAGTCAATGGTATTTTGGGAAAGTAAGACTACATGTCATTTTCATTATAGGTCCATTTCACCACTTTGCATACCTCAAATGAAAATCTTGCCAACTTAAAATTTGCTCAAAATGGGATCATTTGCTCAACCAAACCTCAAAAGACCATTGACATGGCTTGGATTGGAAAATGTGTGAAAGAAATTTCATGAAAGGAAGCTTGAAAAATGATAGTTTGGATCAAATGCATTTTAAACCAATTCATGTCATATTTGTGATTTTTTTTAGTCCAAATGATGTTTTAAGAACAATGGGAATATTACCAATCATGTTTGAAGTCATTTGCTATGCCAAATTCATGGTTTCTTCACTTTTAAGTAACATAATGCAAATCCACCCTTGATCCATTTCCAAGGCCTCAATCTCAGCCATTCACATTCCTTATACCTCAAGTAACTAGAATGAAGCAATTCACAAGCTTCTTGGCTCTGTTTTCACCATTACATCAAAGCTCCAAAGTGAAAAAAGTGAATTTTCAATTGGACTCTTACAACCTTCTATTGGGCTTCAAAAGTATCCAAGCCCATTCTATATATTGATATGATCATTCTCCAACTGCCATAACTAACTTTTGGTGGAAAATAATAGAAATTCAGTTAGAAAAAAGCTCAAGAAAATTGAAATTCGATTTCTGCAATTGAATGAGTTTCAGTCCAAACCAAGATTGTTGGAGGCTCAAGGGTGAATCAGTGAAGGATTCTGCAGCTTTTCCTCGAGTTTCAGCACCATCTGAAGGCCCATTGGAGGTGCTCCAATAGGTAACTTATTTCTCACAATTCCTCTCTGTTCTTGATGCAAAAACACGTCATTTTTATAGATTCACATTCCCCTAAGATCATAGATGGATTTAGGATAGGTATTAAGGTTGTTAGCAACATTTCTTGACATGACCTTCAATCTTGTTGGCTTGCGTTTTGAGTGATTTAGGCGAGAAAAGTAAAAAAGAATAGCGGATTAGTGGTCTAGGCATCAAGGCGAGCATTTTGGTGTAGAAAATCCCAAGTTTTGGCATGATGTGAATCTCTGCAAATTTTTGGTGGCCGGAGAAGATGACCGGAACCACCGCAGGTCCATCTCCTCCGGCGAGCAGTGTAGTTCCCCCTCCAATCCTCCAGTTTGAATCTAGGCCCTTGGATCTGTGGACTGGCTTGACTTAGTATGACCATCCAACGCGTGAAAGTGAGCCTCAGTTAGGGTTGACATTTTAAATTACGTGGCAGCCTTGGATCTGTTGGATTAACATACTAGAATAATGGAGAGTGTGGATTAAGACCCATGGTAGTCATGCGTTGACTAGTCTGAAATATTTACCATAGGTTTATGACATCCTTAGGACCCCTTAGGATTTTTTAGGGATGATTTCCTATATTTCCTAGATTTTACATGCTGGCTGTTTTTAGGATGACCCTAACTTAGCACTTCACATAGTTTGACTCCAAAAGTGATCTTTAACCAACTTTAGATTCCTCAATCCTTCTTGCTAGTATAGAGTATAGGTTGACACCTTTGTAGAATAATTTTCAATGCTTGATAGTGTTCATAGATCTCTTAGGATAGATATCCTTTAGTGCTTAGATATTAGGGTTTCTTAGAAGTTTGTGTGATGGTTGCTCCTCTTTATGTGGATCCCTGTTTCTTCTATCTCAACATTCCCTAGTACTATTCTGAGGATCCCTCTTGGGAGAGTCTAATCCTTCCTTTGGTGGATTCTATGCATTCCTCAAGAGGTTGAGCCTTGAATGGACATTCAATGGCATAATACATTCCTTTGGTTTGCACTATCTTCCTTCTCCAAGTCCTATTCTGAGGATCCCTTTTGGGAGAGCCTAATCCTTCTTTTGGTTGGATCTTGTGCATTCCTCAAGAGGTTGAGCCTTGAATGGACATTCAATGGCATAGTACATTCCTTTGGTTTGCACTATCTTCCTTCTCAAAGTCCTATATTCCGAGGATCTCTCCTGGGAGAGTCTAATCCTTCCTTTGGTTAAATTCTGTGCATTCCTCAAGAAGTTAAGCCTTTGATGGAAATTTTGTGTTGATACACATTACCAGATACATTAGATTGCCATCTAGGTTCCACCATTCTCATTTGTCCTATATTCCTAGGATCCTTCTTGTGAGAGCCTAATCCTTCCTTTGGTTGGATTCTGTGCATTCCTCAAGAGGTTGAACCTGAGATGGACTCTTGTGTTAACACACATCTAAACCTGATGTAGCCTGGGGATGATTTCCTTGTTGCTCATCTAGTTTATCTCTCTCCTGTTGGATTGACTGTTTGATTCCTTGCTGTGATGCATTTAGGATAGAGCTTCATGAATAGATACTCTTGTTTAGGTGCATATTTGCATTAAAGGTTGAGCTAGTCTCCCTTTGCTTGATTGCATTAAAGGTTGAGGTGGTCCTCCCTTTGCTTGATTGTTTCTCTGCTTTCATACCTGTCATGTCTGCATTAAAGGTTGAGTTTGTCTCCCTTTGCTTGTGTGTTTTATCTGTGCATCTCTGTTTGCATCCCATGTTTGCATTTAGAAGTTGAGGTTTCCTCCTTCTGCTTGTGCTGATGCATTGCATATCCATGTTCTTATTTTAGTAGCTTGATAGCTGTATTCATTTGCTTATTTATTTTTGTTGTTGCTGTTGCTTCCCTCTAACATGTTCCCTTAGGATCTCTAACCTCTCTTCTTCAAGGGAGGTTATGATAGACATCAGAAGGAACCCATGCATGATAATAGTAGGGTAGATTCCCCTTTCAAACTCACCTTAGGGCCATATTGCATGATAACATTAGGGATTTGATAGTTTCCCCTGTAGAGTCCTTCTCTCTTCTCTTTCAAAACAATAACAAAACATCTAATAAAAGCAAGTTCATTTGTACGCTACGAGCCTTAAGCCACTTAGGAAATGGTTATTGGAGGGTTTTCTTTCAGTAATCAGGATGTTTAGTGTGGTACCCTTTGGGTGACATGCGACACATTCACTCCTAAGTCATAGTCTGTAGTGCAGTACGAACTATAAACATTCATAAAAAACACTTCTTCGCGTAAAAGACTCAAAAACCAACATTCAAACCTCTTTTCGCCCCGTGGGCTCCTAATTCAAGGAAAACCTTTTCTAATGAAAAGAGTGCTGTTAAGCTTCAGTTCTACCGCAAACAGGCATCGTCCCTAACTGCTGGAACTGTTATTTAACTTTACTCGGGTAAAAACAGATGAATCACCCCGTGTTCCGTTTTAGCCTGAACTACGTTCGCTTTGATTTCTCTGATGAGAATATGTAGGCACAAGATGCGACGTCTTGGCGAGCAACCTTTCCCCATTCACCTGTAGTTAGCCGAACTACATTGACTCTGATTTCTCGTTCCAGACGGGAATACATAGGCACGAAGCGCGATGCTTTGCCGAGTCGCTTTTTTTGTTTCCTTTCTTTTTCTTTTGAGCCATCCTTGATAAGTATATAAATGAACAACCCGTCAGATAAACAAACAAGCGTGGATCCCGTTGAGTACAACGGACTTAAGGGATGCTAATACCTTCCCCTTGCGTAACCGACTCCTGAACCCAGAGATTTGGTTGCGATAACCGATCTTATCCCTTTTCGCTAGGTTTTTCCTGATCGTTTCCTTTCCGTTCCTGTGGGATAAATAACGATAGGTGGCGACTCTTCTGTCTTTGTCGGCACCTTTTTTTGCAGTAGCGACAACTGGCGACTCTGCTGGGGATCCTGGTTCCCTATGCGAGTCAATCCTAGCGCTTGTTTGGTTATCTGTTTGGGTTTTGTACATACCTGTTGTACCTTTAGCTTTACTTTCCCGCATTTTATTTTCAGCATTATATTATATCATTATTATTATGTTGTTGTGGGAGGGGACTGATTCTGATGAGTGATAAGCCAGACCCAGGCTTGAGAGAAAACATAGCACTAGAGTGAAGAGTAGTGGGGGCGTGCATGCTTTGCATGTACTAGTTTCCCATGAAATTCACGCTCAGACGAGATTATCCTGGATGATTTCTTTTCCAGCCCCTTGGGCTTGAGGGGATATTATACTTGAGAGTTGTCGACTTTGGGGACCGATCATTTGTGACTCAGCTAAGTGAGGCCTCTTCAGGGGGTGATGATGCCAAACCAGAAATGGTGAACGTATCATCATTTCTTGAAAGTCTGTGACACTGAGGAACACATATGATGTCGTACCGTATCAGTGGATAGGTCCATACCTGTGAGTGAGACTGGGGTTATGCAGGAAACTTTTACCTTCAGACAACCTGGTTTTTCTTGACAGTGAATCAGTATCATTGGTATCAGTTGGTTCCTATCAGGGCAGTGTTATGTTCTCGCCGAAGCAGAATTTTGGTCCTTCAGTCATCAACACAACACTCTTGATCCCTTGCTGCATCTTTGCACTTCCATTTGCATCATCATACCATGTTTGCATTTTGCATCTTGCATTGCAGGTTGTTCTCGTTGGCCTTATGTTCTTATCTCTGCTTGGTGTTCAATAGTAACAGGTTTGAGCAGTTCAGTGTCCACAGATATCCGACTCAAAGGAATCAGCAAAAGCAATGGATCAGGTTCAAGCTGAATTACATGAGGTCAGAGCTCGCATGTCCCAGTTCATGGAGCTGATGCAGAACATAGCCAATAGGCAAGAACAGTTGAGGACTCTAGTCCAGCCTTTGATAGCACGAGCTGACGAAGAGGGTGTATTTCACGGAGAAGTTGATGTTATTCCTCCTGTTGGGGGATCGGGTCCACGAGTTATTCCTACTGTTGTCGTACCTCCAGGCGGAGGTGGTGTGAATAATAATGGTAACGCTGCTGATGGAAGTGTACGCGCTGTGCACGGAGCTAATGGCCCTCAATGGGAAGATCATCATAATGATATCTTTTCCATGAGAAATATGGAAGGAGGTTTACCCACCGAAGCTGACAGAAGGTTCAAACTGATTGAGGAAAAGATGAAATCTCTTGAAAATCAGAACTTTCTGGGTCTCGACATGTCAGATCTTGGTTTAATTCTTGGGGTCAGGATTCCTCCCAAATTCAAGGTACTAGAGTTTGATAAGTACAAAGGGACGATCTGTCCTAGAGTACACATCCGAGCATATTTCAGGAAAATGTCCGCTTACTCGGACGATGAAAAGCTGCTAATGCATTTCTTCCAGGATAGTCTGACTGGGGCATCATTTTAATGATATATGGGCTTGAGAGGACCCACATCCGTAGCTGAAGAGAGTTGGCCGAAGCCTTTGTGCGCCACTATCAGTACAACACTGATATGGCACCAAACAGGTTATAATTGTAGAGCATGTCACAGAAGAACAATGAGAGCTTCAAGGAGTACGCCCAGAGGTGACGAGACTTAGCATCTAGAGTGCAACCTCCCCTAGCGGAGAGAGAAATGACCGACATGTTTGTGGCTACACTTCCCATGTTGTATTACGAGAAGCTGATAGGTTGCATGACTGTAGGTTTTTTAGATCTGGTAAGTGCAGGCGAAAGATTCAAAAGCGGCATCAAAATGAGAAAGATTCAAGTCGCTCTTGATTCCTAGAAAGATGCAAGGAAGCCTTATATTGGGAAGGAAATAGAGGCTAATGTCGCATCTGCTCCAGTTCAACAGTCAGCTCGTCACCAACAATCTTGTGCTCCTCGGCAGCAAAATAATCGTCAACGCCAGAATTAGAATAAGCCTCGCAGTAATAATTTGGAAAGAAGGAATGCTCCTCTTCATCTAGTGCCCATTCCACACAGTGAGCTTCTTCCATTCCTGATTCAGAACTCGTTGGTGGAGCCCAAGGCTCTCAAACCATTGCCATAACCCTACCCTCCTGGGTATGATCCCAGTGCTCAATGTGAATATCATGCAGGATCCATAGGACACGCAACTGAGGATTGCAAAGCCTTTCAGGCCAAAGTTCAACAATTGATGGAAAAAGAGTACATTTCCTTTCCTGAAGGAAAGTTGGTTGTGCACGTCGATCTCTCATCTGATTAAGTTTAAAGACTTCAAGGGTTGCATCTCCCTAGTCAGTGGTCAAGATACAAGAAGCACGGTTCCCGAAAGCTGGCAATCGGCATTTTATCATGACATTTCTTTACATTTGTAGTTTCTTTCCTGTTTAATTGCAAATTTCGTTTGTAAAGCTTGTTGTTTTCAATTGATATTGATAAATGAAATAAATATGCATGTTTTTGAATAAATCCATTCGTGTTCACTCTATTGCTTTCTTTTATTTCAAACGCTTGTTTAAGTGGAATCCGGGGAGGATGACGAAAAGCGAAAGAAGTGAGCTTCCGATTGTATGCTTTTGAACAAAGAACCTGTTGATGATGTACATGCATTGTTTCAAATCCATAAATATCGTAGATATAAGGAAGATAATCCCTTGTCAACCCCTTTGAGCTTAGTAGTAGAAGTTTCTTTCTGAAAATGAAAAACCCTCAATATTAACCTGGGGCAGGGTAGGTGTCAGTTAATTTGACCAAGCGTTCAGATTACAACAGAAGCGTTCCCGTTCGAGGATAAATCACACCTATATAGGTCGTACCTAAAAAACCACAATGGTTAAACCTGGCCGATCAGGAGTGAAACAGTCACAATCTCTTTTCAAACAAGTTAGACGAGCCGTCGTCACATGATTTATTAAAAAAAAAGAATCAAAAGAAAAAGCCTGCTAAGTCGAATCTTGCGAACAAGCGACTTAGGAAAAAATAAGGGCATCCCGCTAGACTTCAAAATTGAAGAACTCAAAAGAGTTAGTCCAGGAAAAAGTTAGGGAATGAAAAAGCAAAAATCGAAAGGGATTACAAAGGAAAAATCCTCAAACAAGAACGAAATTGTGTGGCTCCGGACGCCGAAAGACGAAAAGAGAGTAACTGTCACTTCGAAAAAGTGTGATTTCTTGAACTGCCACTCAACCTTTGAAAGGTGAGCGCTAAGGTCGAATTAGCTAAACGTAGGATCAGAGAACATCAAGGAGAATTGGTGGGTTAAAATGAATTTTGAGCCTTTATTCTTTCTTTCTTAAACCGTGAACCTGACCACGTTACAACCTGAAAAAGTCCTAATTGAAACAGGTTTGTTTCGAAAGCATACTTCGGTAAAGATCGCATCGAGACTGGATCCTAGAAAGGATTCCTCTTAAAGCATTGTATTAATGTTGACATGTTGATGATTGATTCATACACTTTATGTCACAATTTTATTTCCAGTGAACAAAATTGGATTTCGAAAATTGTCATATGCATTGCATTTAATATGTCTTTTTTGCATAACAACTTATTTTACTAGCGAGTAAGTGCTTGACATCGGGAAAGTTTCCACAATGGAAAGATTTGATCAGGATAGAATGCAGAACGCCTGAATATTCCGGTGAACCGGGGCAAGCTATGATTACAGCATGGGAGTCAGCCATCCCAAAAGTCAGTTAATTTGGGGCAATTAGGTAGAGATCCGGCGAATATCTCGTAGCCAGAGGTATTACTCCACAAAGAAGCCAATCAGGGGCAATGCCATTGCAGAGCTGGGGCATGCCACCCTAAGGGAAAAAGAATTGTTCCTCCCCATACCTTTGGAGCTTATCAATCCCATCAAAGACGAATCATTTCTCGATACAAATTCTAGGGCAAGCCTTCTCGAGGTCGTCTCATGTCAAAACTACTTTCTTCTCAGGATAAACTTGTTCCCAAAGATCAAACTAGGGCAAGCGGAATTACACTGGGGCAATTACTCAAGCAAGTTTGTTCTCGTCGAAGAGAGTTGAGTATTGTGGAATCGTGTCATCACCCCACCAGATAACCTGAAACCTGTTACTTGTCAAACCTTGTAACCAAATTGTTTCCAAAGCCCAGTTCTTGTCCGGCAAACCTTTGAACCAGTTCTTGTCTGGTCAACCCTTCAGTAAACACCAGTTCTCGTCTAGTACACGTCAGGTTCTTGACCTGTTCTTGTCCGGTCACCCTTTCTGTAGCCCACTATTTAAATTGGTTCTCGCTCGATATCCAGAACCAGAGATCAGTACCCGTCTGGCCTTGTTGGTAGATTCCAGTTCCTGCCTGGTAATCCGTTCTCGTCCAATCTTTTGGTAGATTCCAGTTCTTGCCTGGTAATCTGTTCTCGTCCAACCTTTTGGTAGATTCTAGTTCCTGCCTGGTAATCCGTCCTCGTCCAACCTTTGGTAGATTCTAAATCCTGCCTGGTAATCCGTTCTCGTTCAACCTTTTGGTGGATTCCAGTTCCTGCCTGGTAATCCGTTCTCGTCCAACCTTTTGGTAGATTTCAGTACCTTCCTGGTAATCTGTTCTCGTCCAACCTTGTTTGTTGAACCCAGTCCCCGCCTATTAGTCAGTCTTTGTCTGACCCGTTTTCACAAACCCAGTTCCCGCTTGGTAGTCAGTTCTTGTCTGATAGCCTAACCTTGTTGACACCAACTCCCATCTGGTAGTCTACCCTTGAATACTAGTTCTTGTCTAGTCATTCCCTTTCTAAATCCATTCTTGTCGGTAACCAGAGATCCAATTATCATAAACTTGATCATATCCTAAAATCGAAGGCCCAACCATGCTTGGCACATTTCTATTCTCGTATAGAAAACTATTTTAGAGTCCAGTTCTTGCCTGGTCTGTCTTTCTTTTGAAGCTCAATTACCGTATGATAAGTCTTCAAGGAACACGGGTAAAATGCATTTGAGTCCAGCTCTCGCCTGGTGAATATCAGCTGTTAAAGCCAGTACCTGTTCGATCATCATCTCTTTAGCTTGCATTTGGAACTCCAATTTCTGTCTAACGGTCGGTTATCCTTAATACCAGTTCCTGTCTGGTGAAAAGCGTTTTGAAGCCCAGTTATCGTCTGGAAAATCAAAGTAGTTCATGTTCAGCCCAAAACAGGAAACCAGTTCTCACCTGGTAGCTAGTTCTCGTCTAACTTGTTTTGTAGAACCCAATTCTAGTCCGGTTGTTAGTTCTTGCCTGACCTATCCAATTCATATCCAGGGTTCGTTTTCCCCCGCATAAAGCCCAATCATTATTGGCACGTGTGAGCTATCCCCAACAGGGTTTGTCTCCATCCCCAGCGGAGTTGGCCTCGTTTCTCTAGCATTTATTTTGTTGGAGCGGTTCCATTGCATTTCGCATTGTGCATAGCATTCTCAGACGCATAGCATTTCCATTTCGTATGGAGCGTTACGTCATATCCGATCAAGTGCATTAGAAACATTAGCATCTGCATACTTCTGTTTCTGTATTCTCAATCGATGTTTGCAGTTTATTTCTGCAGTTGGCAAATTTTCGGGTTTATTGGTATTCAACCGTCTTTTACCTTGATTGGTTGAGAGTCGTTCGCTTCTCACCCAGTCAGGTCCAAGCCGTTTAAATAGGGGCAGTTGTTGCACCCCAAAATTTGCCTAACTTCTTTCTTCACTTAGCTTTGTTTCATTGCATTCATGTAGCACTAACATTGCATTGGCATTTGCATATCATCACCCATGTGCAGGGGATTGAGAGAGGTGCTCATCAAGAAGAGGTTATCAAAGGTCTTGGCCTAATCAAGAGGTTGTATTCAAGTTGTTCAAGGGCCTATCACCATCAAGAGAGGTCAAAAAGCAGATGAAGGTATGTGGTTCACCTTCTATCTTGGAGGCCATGAAAAGCTCAGCAGATGATTTTTGAATCCATGGATGTGGGTATAAAGTATTAAGAAATCTCGTGAGATGACTTGAAGATCATTATGGAGCTTATTCAAGTCATTATGCAAAGTACAAGAGACCACAACCAAAGCTGAGTCAACTAAGGTTTTCACCTGGTCAACCCTGTGTCAACTGTGAGTCTTGAGGAGACTAAGACTCAATTCCAAGCAATTATGATCATGGAAAGTTATGTTTAGACACCTAGGAGATTATTTCAAGATCAATTCATCAATGTGCAAGAGTGTGAGAAGTTATTGAGCTAGGGTTTCTAAGCTTGATAGTGTAAAATCCCCTATTTCAGTGCCCAACTTCAAGACCACATAACTCAAGATGCAAGTTTCATCTCATCCTAACATAAACATGAGACTTGTAGAGCATGTTCTTAGCTTTCTTTTGAGTACTAGAAGTCCTTGATTGGATTTATAGAACTCAAGTTATGAAGCAGGCAAGTTACAGGTCATCAGATGAATGTGATTTTGGTACTTGAAAGTCAACCAACTTCCAAGACATTTTTGAGCTAGAAGGATGTCTCTCTTCATCTTGACCCAAACATGAAAGTTGTTCCTCATGATCCCAGATTTCCAAAGAGTACTAGAAGTCCTCATTTGGATTTGTAGAACTCGAGATATGAAGCTTGCAAGTCAAGGGTATTTTGGGAAAGTAAGATTACAGGTTATTTTCATTATAGGTCCATTTCACCACTTTGCATACCTCAAATGAAAATCTCGCCAACTTGAAAGTTTCTCAAAATGGGATCATTTGCTCAACTAAACCTCAAGAGACCATTGACATGGCTTGGATTGGAAAATGTGTGAAAGAAATTTCATGAAAGGAAGCTTGAAAAAGGATAGTTTGGATCAAATGCATTTTAAACCAATTCATGTCATTGTTGTACTTTTTTTGAGTCCAAATGATGTTTTAAGAACAATGGGAATATTACCAATCAAGTTTGAAGTTATTTGCTATGCCAAATTCATGGTTTCTTCACTTTTAAGTAACATAATGCAAATCCACCCTTGATCCATTTCCAAGGCCTCAATCTCAGCCATTCACATTCCTTATACCTCAAGTAACTATAATGAAGCAATTCACAGGCTACTTGGCTCTGTTTTCACCATAACATATAAGCTCCAAAGTGAATTTTCAATTGGACTCTTACAACCTTCTATTGGGCTTCAAAAGTATCCAAGCCCATTCTATATATTGATATGATCATTCTCCAACTGCCATAACTAACTTTTGGTGGAAAATAACAGAAATTCAGTTAGAAAAAAGCTCAAGAAAATTGAAATTTGATTTCTGCAATTGAATGAGTTTTAGTCCAAACCAAGATTGCTGGAGGCTCAAGGATGAATCAGTGAAGGATTCTGCAGCTTTTCCTCGAGTTTCAGCACCATCTAAAGGCCCATTGGAGGTGCTCCAATAGGTAACTTATTTCTCACAATTCCTCTATGTTCTTGATGCAAAAACACGCCATTTTTATAGATTCGCATTCCCCTAAGATCATAGATGGATTTAGGATAGGTATTAAGGCTGTTAGCAACATTTCTTGACATGACCTTCAATCTTGTTGGCTTGCGTTTTGAGTGATTTAGGCGAGAAAAGTAAAAAAGAATAGCGGATTAGTGGTCTAGGCATCAAGGCGAGCATTTTGGTGTAGAAAATCCCAAGTTTTGGCATGATGTGAATCTCTGCAAATTTTTGGTGGCCGGAGAAGATGATCGGAACCACCGTAGGTCCATCTTCTCCGGCGAGCTGTGTAGTTCCCCCTCCAATCCCCCAGTTTGAATCTAGGCACTTGGATCTGTGGACTGGCTTGAATTAGTATGACCATCCAACGTGTGAAAGTGAGCCTCAGTTAGGGTTGCCATTTTAAATTACGTGGCAGCCTTGGATCTATTGGATTAACATACTAGAATAATGGAGAGTGTGGATTAAGACCCATGATAGTCATGCATTGACTAGTCTGAAATATTTACCATAGGTTTATGACATCCTTAGGACCCCTTAGGATTTTTTGGAGATTTTTTAGGGATGATTTCCTATATTTCTAGATTTTACATGTTGGTTGTTTTTATGATGACCCTAACTTAGCACTTCACATAGTTTGACTCCAAAAGTGATCTTTAACCAACTTTAGATTCCTCAATCCTTTTTGCTAGTATAGAGTATAGGTTGACACCTTTGTAGAATAATTTTCAATGCTTGATAGTGTTCATAGATCCCTTAGGATAGATATCCTTTAGTGCTTAGATATTAGGGTTTCTTAGAAGTTTGTGTGATGGTTGCTCCTCTTTATGTGGATCCCTGTTCCTTCTATCTCAACATTCCCTATTACTATTCTGAAGATCCCTCTTGGGAGAGCCTAATCCTTCCTTTGGTTGGATTATATGCATTCCTCAAGAGGTTGAGCCTTGAATGGACATTCAATGGCATAGTACATTCCTTTGGTTTGCACTATCTTCCTTCTCCAAGTCCTATTCTGAGGATCCCTCTTGGGAGAGCCTAATCCTTCTTTTGGTTGGATCCTGTGCATTCCTTAAGAGGTTGAGCCTTGAATGGACATTCAATGGCATAGTACATTCCTTTGGTTTGCACTATCTTCCTTCTCAAAGTCCTATATTCCGAGGATCTCTCCTGGGAGAGTCTAATCCTTCCTTTGGTTAAATTCTGTGCATTCCTCAAGAAGTTAAGCCTTTGATGGAAATTTTGTGTTGATACACATTACCAGATACATTAGGTTGCCATCTAGGTTCCACCATTCTCATTTGTCCTATATTCCTAGGATCCTTCTTGTGAGAGTCTAATTCTTCCTTTGGTTGGATTCTGTGCATTCCTCAAGAGGTTGAACCTGAGATGGACTCTTGTGTTAACACACATCTAAACCTGATGTAGCCTGGGGATGATTTCCTTGTTGCTCATCTAGTTTATCTCTCTCCTGTTGGATTGACTGTTTGATTCCTTGCTGTGATGCATTTAGGATAGAGCTTCATGAATAGATACTCTTGTTTAGGTGCATATTTGCATTAAAGGTTGAGCTAGTCTCCCTTTGCTTGATTGCATTAAAGGTTGAGGTGGTCCTCCCTTTGCTTGATTGTTTCTCTGCTTTCATACCTGTCATGTCTGCATTAAAGGTTGAGTTTGTCTCCCTTTGCTTGTGTGTTTTCTCTGTGCATCTCTATTTGCATCCCATGTTTGCATTTAGAAGTTGAGGTTTCCTCCTTCTGCTTGTGCTGATGCATTGCATATCCATGTTCTTATTTCAGTAGCTTGATAGTTGTATTCATTTGCTTATTGATTTTTGCTGTTGATGTTGCTTCCCTCTAACATGTTCCCTTAGGATCTCTAACCTCTCTTCTTCAAGAGAGGTTATGATAGACATCAGGAGGAACCCATGCATGATAACAGTAGGGTAAATTCCCCTTTCAAACTCACCTTAAGGCCATATTGCATGATAACATTAGGGATTTGATAGTTTCCCCTGTAGAGTCCTTCTCTCTTCTCTCTCAAAACAATAACAAAACATCTAATAAAGGCAAGTTTGTATTGTACGCTACGAGCCTTAAGTCACTTAGGAAATGGTTATTGGAGGGTTTCCTTTCAGTAATCAGTGTCATACCCTAAATTTGCCTGCCAACTTTTGTAAATATTTTCGCATTTTTATTTTGCATTTTTCATTTAATTTCATACCGTTTAGACACGTGTCTGCCCCGATTGAGCATTCTTCAAATCTCGACTTTTTTTATCCAATAGGAGCGCGACATGTGGCCTAAGGGTATTTTTTGTAAATTTTAATCCCATGTTTATTCTCTCATTTTTCTTTCTAATATTTTATTTTGTATATGTTTTTATTTTAGCTTTTCATTTAGATAATCAATTTGTTTTTTATTATAATTTTAGAATAGGTTTTATTATATTAAATAGAAATGATTTTTTATTTTTAGTTAGAATAGTTTTTATTTATTTATTTACTAACTTGTTAAAAATAGTTTTTTTTAGATTATAGATTTCATTAGATTTAAATAGTTTTTAGATATGAATTTTATTTTAGAGTTTTAATATTTTTTTAATTATATTAGAAATAGTTTTAACATAGAATATTTATTAGCTTTTTATTATTGTTTATTTATTATTAGTTTAAATAAGTTTATTTTAATTAAATCTGTTTTTCATATGTCATATATTTGTTTGTGCAATTTTGTTAATGGACCTGCCCCACCCCAGCCCTTTTTTTTTTTTTTTTAAAGTTTTTATTAATTTTGTTTAGACTATTAGGATTTACTTGTAAATAGTTTTTTTTTTTTTAAATAGAGTTTTTTTTTTAGATTATCGTTTTAGGATTATTTTCTTTTATTAATTTATTTACTTAGGATTGATTTGTTTCATTATTAATATTATTAAATTAGGATTGATTTGTTTCATTATTAATAGTCAGATTTTGTTTAGTTAAATTTTAATAATTTAGATTTTATTTTCTTAGTTTAATTAGTTTTAATAGAAATTTAGTTTTTTTATAGTTTTCTTTTAGATTTAAATATGATTTAGTTTTTTTATAATTTTTATTAGAACCTTTTTTGTTTGTTTGTAGAAACATCTTTTTAATAGTTTAATAGAATTTGTTAAATATATGATAGTTTTTTAAATAGGTTTATTTTATAGGTTTGGTAGAATTATTTATAATTTAGTTTAAATAGGTTTTTTATATTGTTTTAAATAGAAATAGATTTTTTTATTTTATTAAAAGTAGTTTTTATTTATTTATTTATTAACCTTTTAAAATTAGTTTGTTTATAAAATTATAGATTTACTAAATATTAGTTTTTAGATAGAAATGGTTCTTTATAGTTGTTTAGACTTTAAATGGAATTTTAACTAAGATATAATTATTTTCTTTTATTTTATTAGTAGATTTATTTAGATTAATTTTTATTAATTAGGATTTTATTATTAGTATTAATTTAATTAGTAGTTATTTCATTTAGAATTAGTTATTAGAATAGAATCATTAGTCTTTTTTTTCTAAAATATTTAATTAGAACTTAATGATATTACAATTATTTAATTCATTAGAAAAAATTCAAAAAAAACTGTTGTGCCATATGTCATTTTTGTAGGATATAAGACCCTTTCGTCACCCCTTACCTTTGGGGGAGAACCCTAATCCAAAAGGTCACAACCTTAGCAGCCACCTTCATTAGTTCACCAACCGAAAATCATCACTATCTTTCTCACTTCAAACTTCCGCCATTTTTGCCCAACCTTACACTGTTTCGGTTTCCTTCAACTTAACCCAGATTTCCTCCTACTTCTTCATCCATTAAACTTCAACCAACAAACCCAACACCCTTTCATTTTTCTTAACCTTTGAAACAAACCTTCAGAACCACTTGAAATACCCAGTTTCCGTCTCAGTCTTCTCCATCATCTTTAAACACAAAATGAAAACTCTAACCTGTTTTTCCATCAAAGACCCTCCAGACTTCCATTTTCGTTCATCACTTACAATATCAAAACCCAGAAAACAGAAACTCCATCGAACCTTCTTTCCAACCATCACCATCATTTATCCACCTCAAATGACCCGTATTTCCGTCGATTCATCAACCAACATCACAACAAACCTTCCGTCTGAACACCCATAAACCATTTTCGTTTTACCCTAAACTACCAACAAAACTTCAACTCAGATCTCCAAACTTCATAACTCACCTTCTTCAATCACCAGAAAACCCAAGATTTCGAACCTTTTCCACCTTTAAACAACCTTCCTTCAACTCAAACCTCCATAAAAACCTCCGAATAGCAACAACACATCCAACCGCAAACACAAATCCCTAACCTCCTTTCGTTAAGATCTCCCAAACAACCCACTCCATCATCACAACACACAAGCCATAACAGAAAGGGGAAGATGAAATCGAAATTTTGAAACAGAATCGAAAGTGAGAATGGGATCGAGAGTGAGATGGAGAAGCTCGGTTTGGGTGGAAGCAAAACGAGTGAGAATGTTCGAGAGAGACGGTCGAAAGAAAAGAGGACCGTTTCAGCTTTTTTTATTATTTCAGTTTTTATTTATTTATTTTATTTATTATTTATTTTTTGGGCTGTAGGCTGATTGTAGGTGGGCCTCCGGCCCGTTTTCTTGGGTTCACACCCCATGGAAACTATTTCCACCCTCTTGTTTTTCTTTTTTATTTTATTTTATTTAATTTGTTAGGTAGATTTATTATATTTTCTAAAACAGTTTTATGTATATATTGGTTTAGTTTATTAGTATGTAAATATACTATTATTTTTTATTATATATTATTCATAATTTATATATTAGTTCTATTATATTTTATTTTGAGAATTTTATTATATTTAGAGTTTATATTTTGTATATTACTTTTCTTTTAGAAATATTATATAGTTTTATTTTATATTCATTTCCTTTTAGAACCTTAGAATAATCTTTCCAGTTTATATTATTTTGTATTAAAATATTTTTATATTTTTTTAGAGTTGAATTCTATTTCTTCATTTCTCATTGGACATTTTGTTCCCTTTCTTTTTGGTCGATGAAGAGATTTCCATCGTTTAGCCGTCAAATTATTGACGTGAAACAAAGGATTTGAGACCACCTCTTTTCTTTCTTATTCTGATTCGATTTTATTTTTGACTTGTGAATCGATGAAGTCTTTTTATCCGCAAGCGTCAGATTTTCGAAGTCGATAACCTTCCCGATTTCAAATTTATAGGGGATGACCATTTGGGTCATCTTCCTTACTTTGGGATTGCGATAGGCTACTTTCGATTAATCAAAATTTTGTTTGTGGTTAAGACGAGATCCCATTCTTTCGAGTCCCGATTTAATTCTCTGTCAATATACAACTGCTTTAATTTTCTGTCAAATATTAATTGCTTTATTTTTCAGTCATTTACATTCTTGTACATATTATATATTCTATATATTATTATTATCCTGTAAATATTCAACTAACTTGTACATTCTTTTAAAACACTTAATAAATATCAAACCATAAAATCCTAATTGGTGGATTATTTATTTATTTGTATCCTGTATATATCCATCTCTGTTTTTCATCTCTTTGCAGGTTCTCAAAAACATCTTCAATAAAGGAATTGAGTTATATTCATATTGAACTAAAATAGGGGATTAAGTGTAGACTTTCTTCCTCTCCGAGTGTCGAGATGCTCACTGTAGTGTGGGTGGTTTCGATACTCGTCTTTCAATACGAAGACGCTTTTCAAACCTCCTCCTAAAAACCTCGGCCCCGTACCGAGTACTTTTTCAAACCATTTTCTTCCAAAAACCTCGGTCTCGTACCGAGTCCATTTTCAAATCTCTTCAATAAGAAAATAAAATTCTCTTTGTATTGAATTAAAGAGAGAGGATTGAGTGTAGTCTTCTTCCTCTCCGAGTATCGAGATGCTTACTGTAGTGTGGGTGGTTTTTATACTCGTCTTTCAATACGAAGACGCTTCCACCTTTCCTCCTAAAAACCTCGGTCCCGTACCGAGTGCACTTTTAATAAGAAAATCGACTTCTCTTTATATTGCACTAAAAAGAGAGGATTGAGTGTAGACTTCTTCCTCTCCGAGTATCAGGATATTCACTGTAGTGGGGGTGGTCTCAATACTCGTCTTTCAATACGAAGACACGACTTTATCCACCATCTCTCACTTTCACAACTTCCTTCCGCATCCTTTCTCGCCTAAAACCTCGGTCCCGCACCGAGTGCATTTTCAAACACTTTTTATAACAAAAACTTGAATGGTCGTGGAGTGGTTAGGCATGGGCCTTCTCCTATACCGAGTGCTGACGTTTACCGTAAGATTCTCTGTCGCAAAGCACTTGCCATTCAAAACCAAAAAACATCTTTAATAAGAGAACGAAGTTCTCTTTGTGTTGAATTAAAAAGAGAGGATTGAGTGTAGTCTTCTTCCTCTCCGAGTGTCAGGATACTCACTGTAGTGTGTGTGGTCTCGATGCTCATCTTTTAATACGAAGACGTTACGTTCGCCACACCATTTTTATAACAAAAACTTTGAGATAAAGAATTGGGTACTACCCGCAAGGGGTTACTATCCGAGGACTTATCTCGCCCCTAAAAAACAATCATACAAATCAAACGTGACTTCTTGCCTCACATGGCAAAAACCAGTCTTTTCAAAAAGGATATGTTACGTCCGTTCTACCGCAAATAGGTAACACATCAGTCTCTTCACATGCGAGCAACAAAACACCTAAATTGCTAGAATGCGCACGATAACATCATCCACAAAACACCAATTACCCGTAGTAGCACGAACTATGTTGCTCTGATTTCTCTTGCATGTTGAGAATACATAGGCATAGGATTGCGACAATCCTAGCGAGCACCCTTTTTTTCTTTTCCACCCTTTCCCAGAAAGGCATGCTACGTCTGTTCTACCGCAAACAGGTAACGCCTAAGTCTCCTCACATGCGAGCAACAATACACCTAAACTGCTAGAATGCGCACGATAGCATCGTCTACCAGTACAACCCACTTCCCCGCAAACTGTAGGCCGAACTACGGCTGCTCTGATTCTTTACTTCTTCAAGTAAAGATACGTAGGCACAAGGGCCACAATCCTTGCTGAGCACATTCCCCCTATATCTGTAGTTCCCCGAACTACGTCGACTCTGACTTTCTCACATCCGTTTAGAATACGTAGGCCTAGGACCGCGAAGTCCTATCGAGTCTATTCTTTCTCCTTTCATCCCCGTTATCTCCTTTTCCCCGTTTCTAACCCTTCTCTCTTTTGGAACACTTTTATAGCATAACTTTTTAAGCAAATATAATCACACATCGACAAACAAATGGTTCTCATCGAGTACGATGGATGCGAGGGGTGTTAATACCTTCCCTTCGCATAACCGGCTTCCGAACCCGTTCTTGGTTGCAAGACCATCTTATCCATTTATTTCTTAAGGTTTTCTCGATATTTTCCTTTCCTCTCATGGGATAAATAAAGTTTGGTGGCGACTCTTCTGTCTATCTTTTTTTGCCTCTCCGTCGTTGCACGATGCATTTTTCGAGTAGCGACAATCAGGATGTTTAGTGTGGTACCCTTTGGGTGACATGCAACGCATTCACTCCTAAGTCATAGTCTCTAGTGCAGCACGAACTATAAACATTCATAAAAAACACTTTTTCGCGTAAAAGACTCAAAAACCAACATTCAAACTCTTTTCGCCCCGTGGGCTCCTAATTCAAGGAAAACCTTTTCTGATGAAAAGAGTGTTGTTAAGCTTCAGTTCTACCACAAATAGGCATCGTTCCTAACTGCTGGAGCTGTTGTTTAACTTTACTCGGGTAAAAACAGATGAATCAACCTGTGTTCCGTTTTAGCCTGAACTATGTTCGCTCTGATTTCTCTGATGAGAATACGTAGGCACAAGACGCGACGTCTTAGCGAGCAACCTTTCCCCATTCACCCGTAGTTAGCCAAACTACGTTGACTCTGATTTCTCGTTCCAGACGGGAATACGTAGGCACGAAGCGCAATGCTTTGCTGAGTCACTTTTTTTGTTTCCTTTCTTTTTCTTTTGAACCAGCCTTGATAGATAGATAGATAAACAACCCGTCAGATAAACAAACAAGCGTGGATCCCGTTGAGTACAACGAACGTGAGGGGTGCTAATACCTTCCCCTTGCATAACCGACTCCCGAACCCAGAAATTTGGTTGCGATGACCGATCTTATCCCTTTTCACTAGGTTTTTCCTGATCGTTTCCTTTCCCTTCCTGTGGGATAAATAACGATAGGTGGCGACTCTTCTGTCTTTGTCGACATCTTTTTTCGCAGTAGCGACAATGAGATATAAATTGTTTAGGCTCAAAGGGTTAACAAATACTCATTACTCCTAGGTAAGTTACTTTTGGAAATGGTTGTGCTCATTATCAACAAATGCCTTGATCACATCTAATGCTTCCACAAAATCAAACTAATCACAAGATAAAGCATGAATTAAAAGTACTCAAAATAATTTATCAGTCATCCTATGTATTTTGTAGATAATGGATGTTTCTCACCATTTTGGCTTTTGGATTTAAGTGATACAAGCATTCAACAAAGTTGCAATAAGAAACAAAATTACATTTACACAAAGAAAATAAGTTCTTAAACATCATAGAAAGAGGTAACCATGTACCTTGCCAATATTTACATGCTTAAATACTATCATCACCATCCAAACTTGGAAGAATCTTCATTGATGAACTATCATCACCATCCTAGAAGTTCTCACATTTCCACACTAAAAAATGGAAACATTAAAATCCACACAAGCATATCAACAATAAACACAAATAAGCATATCAACAATAAAACTTTAAGAGTTGAACATTCCTAAACTGAAGAATTCAACTCTTAACAACCTAATAAAAGAAAAACGAATATAAAGAAAACATAAGTTGAACATTCGTAACTGAAGAATTCAACTGATAATAATAATAACATTAATGTGTTATGGTGTAAAAACATCAGCAAAAGTATTTATACCCAAAAATGGTACATACTACAACAATATCCAAAATGATCCAACAAGTGGATAAAGTACAACAAAAGAGAATATAATAACCATAAATATAACTAGCAATAATCTAATGCAAACAGAAAACTCCATTTTGTAGAACCAAAGAAAGTCGCATAGGATCATGCTCAAAATGTCAACAACTAAAAACTAGTCCTCCTCGGACTCAGTCCCCTCCTCAGAACCAAAAATGTCCTTAAAAACCGGCCTCATCATCATCATCAGCCACCTCATCTCTAGCCTCCTCAGCATCCTCAAGATCACTTACATCTGCCCTCTCTCTAAATTGTGGCCTAACCTTAGGCCATGCAGCACGTGCTAAGAATTGCTCCCTAGACATCATAGAGTGTTTCACCGAGGGTTCCCTGTACTACAGTTGTAGTACCTACATAGAATCATGTAAGTCTATCATGGCGTGCTGAGTAGCTGTCATCCAATCCTAGTTGTAACTCCAGACTTCTCTCTGAAATGGGTCAAAACCCTGAGAGCCTGCAGGTTCTGAACCAGAAGCACCGTCAGCATCAGTACCAGTGCTAGATGTTTGTCCTTTCCATCCCTTTGGTTTACAAAACATGTCCACATACCGATCACCAATCGCATCAGGAATCGTCACCTGATGACGGGAGGGTAGTTTAACCTTCACATGCACACATAATACCATAATCAAACAAGGAAAGACTAAGAGACAATTCTTCCTTAACCCTGAACCAAGTCCGCTTTCTATAATGGCACGCATCTCATCTGCGATGATTCGAGCCACATCAATTTGTACATTAGTTAATATACTGTGGACAAGATGAGCAATAGGAATTGGCACAATAGAGGTGTGTGACTTTGGCTTTATATTAGTCAACACCAACAAAAGTATAAGCCGAGCCAAAGGACGCATGTCCTCTATGTTATACCTTCAAGGAACCCCAAACGGGTTCAATTCAACTTACTTTCCCTCAAGCAACAAATCATGAGAAATGTCATATCTATTGCTATGCAACCTTAAAGTGTGACGATATGCATCTATTTCATTCTCCTCCAAGGATAAAGAATGACCTAAAACATTGTTGATGGTGTCACGGTTAAATTTTACCTCTCTTCCGCCAACCATAGTAGTCCACATGAACAACTCATCATAATTTGGGAGTGCATTGGCATAAAACTCTCTAACAAGATCTGCGTTGTAACTATCACCAGGTGTTATCAACCTTTCCCACTTTTTGCTTTCAAGGGTTCTCACTACCGCCTGGTAGGATCTTTGAGGGGTGAGGTTAAAATGTTTTTCAGGTAGGATGCTCCTGTTCTCTAGAGTTAGATAGCGAGCAAATTATTTCGCTCCTTTGAATCTATCCATATCAAACTGGATTGGGCCTGGATGAGATGAACTTCCAACCTTTCGCTTCTTTGACGGAACTATCTTAGGAGATGCCATATGCACAATCACCAAACAAAACCAACCAGCCAAACTTTGTTTATATTAGTGAGGAAACCAAATAAAGAGAATCAGAACAAGAATTCAGCATCACAAAAAAATTTGAAAATTTTGTCATGTTCGCCCACAAGTTTGCTAGGAGAAACCATGGCGAATACTCACCCCAGGTTCGCTGTGCGAACTAATGGTGAACCCTTCGAATTCTCATTTTGTAGGTTCTGCCTACAAGTTCAAAAGCACATGGATTTTTCCACAAACACTTTCTACTTCAACTTATTGACAAAACCCACATGCACAGTAAAATAAATCACAAAAATAGAACATGCATAAAGTCTTATGTAATCCTAGAAGCAAGTTTTTTTTACAGTTCCACAAACAAACTCTAACCACATGTTACTAAGAAGAACAAAGGAAAGAATTACAAATTCAAACTTGTTATGCTGAGAGGGTTGGTTTGGAAAACTAGCAAGAATTTGTAAATGCTCCAAGTTGTGTGCCTGATACTTGTGAGAGTGAAAGAGACAAGTTTGTGTGGAGTGAAAAGTGAAAAGTGAAATAGGGTAGGGTTACCCTCACAACAATTTTGAGGAGTTGGTATTGGGCCCAAGCTTCTGTGGCCCATCCAATCTTTCTCTTTTTTTTTTTAAGTGATGTGGCAGCAGACTCAGAAGTATCTGCCTCGCTCAATTCACCGTGCGAACTTCCTAGCGAATGCTCGCTCTAGGTTCGCCTAGCGAACTTCCTAGCGAGCATGACAGATTTTTGAAAAAAATTTCTTTGCTCAGCACATCCTACACAATTATTCTAAACACACATATATTATAAAACAGTAATAATGTAAGAATACTTACAATGTTGGGGTGCCTCCCAACTAGCGCTTTGTTTAATGTCGTTTGAGCTCGACGATCCAATGCGACCTCAAGGATCACAAAAAGGCACTGTGGCGGTATTTCACTCGAAATCACCACCAAGATAAATCTTCAGCTTCTAACCATTTACATTCCAACTCTCATTTGACAGCATGTCTTCAATGACAATCGCCCCATATTGCTTGATCTCCTTAATCCATAACGAATTGGACCACTTAGATTTCAACTTTCCAGGGAATAGTTTAAATCGAGAATTGAAAAGTAGGATCAGCTACCCTATCTCAAATTGTTTGATCACTATATTTTTATCATGGTAAGCTTTTGCTCAGTCTTTGTACAACTTGTTTGAGTCATACGCTTTGAGGCGCAATTCATCCATTTCATGCAATTGTACCTTTCTTTTTTCTCCGCTTAAAGTTGGATCAAAATTCAAAAATTTTAAGGTCTAGAGTGCCTTATGTTCCAACTCCACCGGAAAATGACAATTCTTACAATAAACCATTTTGAAAGGTGTGAGACTAATCAGAGTCTTGAAAGCTGTCCGATATGCCCATAAAGCATCATCGAGTTTGTTTGACCAGTCTTTTCTAGAAACTGACACCGTTTTCTCCAGAATCCTTTTAATTTCTCAATTTGATACCTCTGCGTGTCTATTAGCCTGTGGATGGTATGGTGTTGCAACTTTGTGCTTTACACCATACTACTCAAAGGATTTATCTAGTTGAGTGTTGCAAAAGTGGAATTCTCTGTCACTTATCAACACTCTTGGAGTACCAAATCGAGAAAAAATGTTTTTTTTTTAAATCTTATCACAGTTTTTCATCTGTTTTAGCACATGCTATCGCTTCTAACCACTTGGATACAGAGTCAACTGTGACCAAAATGTACTTATTGGAAAACGATGATGGAAATGAACTGAAAAAGTCTATGCCTCAACAATCAAACACCTCAACTTCCAACATGTTTTGTAACGACATTTCATTATGTTTTGAAATTTCACCACTCCTTTGACACTTGTCACAACTTTGTGTATGCACATGCGTATCTTTGAACAAAGAAGGACAATGGAATCCATATTGGAGGACTTTCTAAAAATCATAATTAGAAATATATGTTAAATTATGTTTAGTAATGTAATAACATCAAAATGATGTTTGTGCACATGTTCATTGTTGTGTTTCCTAATTGAGTGACTATGTTAGTCCAAGCATGAACAAACCTTTATTTATAAGATGTCAACCATGTTTCACTCATATACTTAACAAACAAAGGAATATCAGCACAAAAAGTCTCAAACTTCTTTAAGTGTGTGTCAGACTCGGTTTCTCTATTAGCATACATGATATTTTCCATAGATTTATGACATGGTCATGTCTTTCTGATTTAACACACTCTTTAAATTTCATGTTACCATTTTTGAAATATTGAACAAACACAATAGATGAGTTGAATTTGGAAACACAACTTCTATGACAATCATCAACGCAAGCTCCTGATCTGTCACCACAACCTTCGGTAGCAATTTCTTGGAAGAGAATAACTTTTTGAGCTTCTCCAGCGTCCATTTGAAGCTTTCATCCCTTTCATGTTCCAAATAGGAAAAGCATACCGAAAACATTAATTTTATTGACGTAACACCAACAATCTCAAGCAGTGGTAGCTGATACCTATGTGATTATGATGCACATGATAAAAAATATGATAAATCGAAGTATGTAAAAAAGATATCAAATTATGATCACGATGCACATCACCTATTTGTCTTGTATGTACTATAAAAAAATCAACACCAAATTAAACATATTCAACAACTTCACTAAATCAGGATGTGTCTAGAAGATATCAGCAACAATATTTGAATATTCCCTATTTCTAGTCCATCAGATGTGTTTTTATCTATGAACAAAAGTCAACAACATTTGCATTTCCATCAACGAACCTCTCTTACTCGCATTGTACGTAGCTCTAGCTCTATACACCTGGATAACACTGGTGAGATTTTACGGATCTTTGTCTTTTAAAGCAGCAACCATGTATCGTGGAGTCATGTTGTACTTCGTCATGTCATTCACAAAATGTCTTTCATAAACTTTTAGATGATCCAGTATGGCATTCCCTTCTAAATCCTTAGATAGTTTATGATTGTGCAACTCACACCTAACTATCACCTTCCAACCACTACCACTCGGGGCAGATCTCATCCTAAAAGGTCATTTCACTTTCATACTATAAATGCCCTCTGAGGATTTACTGCTTTTAGCTGCATTCTTTCTTTTATAATCTCATCCTCTTTCACACCCCATACTTAATTTGTCTTTCCTACCTCGCTTACCATTTGCAGTATCACAACAAATAGTCACAACAATAATGCCATGTTGTTTGTCAATATTATATACCCATGTTAATACTTCATATCAAGACTCAAATATATGTCATTTACATCACATAAAAAGTATATCATCAATGTTATATAGAGGCGGGACATTTTTTAAATTAAACTTGTTATGTAGAAAACATATTGCATCAGTAGTGAGGAACTACGTAAAACATGTACACGAATCTGTAGATGACCTTACCGATTCCGGACCGCAAAAATAAAACATTTTTCTTGTTTTATGCATTGTTGCCAGAAATTTGATTTATATGCAAAAAATTTGGTATACTAAAAATTTAAAATTTCCCAGTATTCGAAAAATATTAAATTTGAGGAACTTTTGTTTCTCCCCTGAAATTTTGACAATTTCTGATATGGGTTTAAGATTTTCAAGGGAAGTACCTGACTTTTTGAAATTTCTGATATTTTTCACCAAAAATTTTCAAATTTCTGGTATAAATGTGAGAATTTCCAAAAATGCAAAAAAATGCTTATCGAAAATTTCGATTGTACTATCAGAAATTTTGTTTTTGGTATGTTAGTAAGAATGAAAATTTTGGAAGAAAAGTAAATTTAGTTGATAAATAATAGTAAGAACAATTTTAAAATTTTGAAATTACGTGAGTACCAAGTATAAGTGAAGGGTTGACAAGTTAAAATCTCATAAAAGTTGCACCACAACATGTCGATGTGTGAGCCAACTCCTTACCAAAATAACCAATCTAACTTAAATTGCTTACTATTTTAATACTAATAACTTTGCTTATTAAAATAAACAAATAATAAAAATCCCAAAATACTTTAGAAAAAAAAATCCTTTGAGGTGTTTTTGTCAATTTGCACTTTCAATCCTAAAATCTAATTTTCCTCTTCTTGGCATTCGATTCCTTCTCTCCATTCACTTCATATCTCATGTTTCCTTAGTCTTATTGCGCCGCCGTCTTTTGTGTTTCCACCCAGCTCCATCACCGTCTGTTCTTCCTCCCAGCGTCACCGTATTCTCTTCATATTGGTTGTTAGTGTTACCTTAAAGTTCTTTTTCTCTTCTTTTAATCTTCTTATTCCTCTATTTCTCATGGTAAAGTTTATTTTCTTTCCTAATTGTCTGCCTTCTATGTCATCGAATTGGAACATTACTTCCAAAACAAGGAAATCCTCCGCAATACACTCAACTGTATATTTTTGACACTGAGCATAAGGTCGACAATATAATAGATTATTTCAGGTACTGCATCTTCTTGCTTAAATATTACGTGTTATGAAACTTACATTGTCTATTTGACCAACTTATTTACTCCAACAAACAAGGAGAATAAATATGTTGAAAGAGAAGTTGTTTCAAAATTAAATTCCATGTTTGATGATTGTAACGTACATGCTAAAGCCTTTAGGACGGTAAAGGATATGTTGAAGGGCAACACATTCTTAGACTTGAAGCTGAAGCTTAATTCTGATAGACTAGAGGACGTCTATGTCTATAGCAGGATGACTATTTCAGAAGTTGTTACACTCATTGTTAGTGATATTGATTCAGGTTCTTAGAGAGACATTATTATCTAAGCACGTGATGGTAATTTGCAAAGAATAGATGGGTTGCATCCAAGTTACTTAGCATACCAATACCCTTTGATATTTTGCTATGGAGAAGATGATTATAGGGATAACATGCTTCACAAGTATAAAAATGAACATTTGGTTTTAAGAAAAAAATCGCCAGTCCATCAAAGATCAGCTTTCTTTATTCTTACATGAACACGCGAATGAGGCTAAAACATTGTTGTTTTCCAGAAAACTATTTTAACAATTATTGGTAAATGGTTATGCTATTATGGAGTCCGAACATCTTAATTGGAAAAGGACGAATCAATCTAAGATAAGAGTTGGCAAATGTAATAATTTGCATGGACAATGTGAAAGTAATCAACGGCGGAGAAGGGGAAAAAAGGGAAAACGAGTTGTGTTGCTGGTCGGAAAAATAGCAAGTGTACTATTTTGCCAATTGAGTAATAATGGAAAATTTACCGAATGTCGATCTCAAGGACTGCTTGACGATATAGAATTCTGGTTTTATGTTAGTTAAACAAAAGCCCTGGGGTTTCAAAGGTTTTAATTTGTAAAAATAAGATACAAAAGGCAAAAAGAGTAAAATAAAGATTTTGAATAGAAGGAGAAGCAATGCTCGGGTAGGGTGTATGAACTTCCTTGTAATAACACTAATCCTAAGTTGCAAAATCACCGCTCAATTCAATCATTACCGATTTTAAAGATTAGTTTACTCTAATTCCTTAGCAGAAAACCCTTTGGTATTCTCCCTATATCCCAATTCCTTGGCGGTATAGGAACAATATCAAGCAATTTGTTTGATCCAAAACATTACGGTTACTATAGGGTATCCCTATTCCTAGGCAATATCTACTATAGTATTATCGTATAAAAGTGTTAACAATCGTTTTTCCAAACCTAAAGTTAACCGTAAATCGAATCCTATTTGTCATATAAGAAAAGCCTTAAGAACATTATACGATAACAACGATGATTAGAAAGCAGTGAAATTACTAATTCAAAGGAAATAAGGTCATTACAGAGTCAATTCAGGGACACTCCCCTAGCATTGGGGAATGTAGCTATTCATAACAATTAAAAGCAATACAGAATAAAAGATAAACATTACAAGATAATCAGATTGCCTTGATCTTCAATTGCTTCCGTTCATGAAAACCTTCAGTTCTCCAATCCTCTTGATCTCTCTAATTCTGATTGTATAATTATTTCTTCTCCAAAAGTTCCTTTTTCCTTCTCAAAATACGTCTTAAATAGTCTCAGGTCTAACCCAACAATAGGAAAATACCCAATATACCGTTAGGAATCACAAAGGTCAAAAATCCAAGAAAATAAGAAGATGAAGCGCTTTAGCCAACACGGGCCGTGTCAGCTGACACGGGGGCCGTGTTGGCTCACTGCCTATAAGAAATCAACTTTTTTTTGCCCCAGGTATGCTGACACGGGCGGTCGTGTCAGGATCCTGGTCCACTTTAAAAACTCTTCCGAATTCATGTTGTTTTCCCCGGTTTTTGCTCAGATTCTTCTTGATTGGTTACCTGAACCTAGAAAACATGGAAATACCAAACCGACGCGTAAAATGCAATAAAAACGAATAAAATGCGACTAAACATATATAATGATTAACTAAAACTAATGGTAAAATAACGTATAAAAACCACTGATCAAACTCTCCCAAACTTAAACCATTGCTTGACCTCAAGCAATCATCTTGGATAAATAATTTTTAGATCAAACAACATATCAAATGAAGCACTTATGAATGTAAGGTGTGTCGACACTCATACGTGAGTCTTTGTTCTGATCGGCTAAAACTAGTTCTCCTGGTAATCGTCTGTTAACGAAGGTATTACACAAACACACACCGCGGTAAAACCAAGGACCTAAATCCCCCTTTCGGCCACCTCTCCAACTATGCTTTGGGCTTAAGTATTTTCTTTGATTTTCTACCCCTTTTATTCATATAATTAAATTAAGGCATTTTTATTGCTTTCATTCACATGTAGAATTTTGATCGAGACTTTTTCCGTGGCAACTTTATTCTTTTTTTTTCTCGCTCATTGGCATTTATTAGTCCACTTTGGAACGACTATAGCGATTCAACCGTCGTTAGGCTAAATAACCGGGTGAGGGTTACCCAACTTAGAAGGACTAGTTGTCTTTACCGTCATTATTCAATTTTTTTTGGTGCCACGAGTCATTCTTACAATCAATCTTTAAACATGCAATTCTATTTAATCATGTCGGACTATCATTATGAACTAATCGGGGAATACTTCTCAAATCCAAGTACTATGGCACAAATCTACATGTTGGACTCGTTTCCTTACTCCGGGAAACCTAGGGTGTTCAAGTTATATCTCAATTTTCAAACTTTCCCAAATTCCTAGTTCTAACTCTTCTTCACTCAAACTCTATATACTTTCCTGCCTACCTCACACAATCATAGCATTCACAAGAAATTTTTTTTACGGTCTTCATATGGGGAGAGTTCAAAGCGATTTTTAAAAAACATAAAAAAATAATTAAAATGAAAATTCAAAATAGTAATTCCTCCCCCAAACTTGCATTAAACATTAGCCTCAATGTTTTGGAACAAGAGAGGAGAGATGTACTCATAGTGATCCTTACAGAGAAGTTGACGGGTAATTTTACACCAATTTGCTGCTTCCTCGTTTGTCCCTGCAAGTTCTCATTCATTTCCTGCAAAAATAAAATAACAACAAAAGAAAAGCATCAATTCTTAAAATCCGTGGGTTGCCTCCCACGCAGCGCTTTGTTTAACGTCGCATGGCTCGCCGACTCACTTTCTGTTAAGGTGGCATATATGAAACAAATAACACATCATCTTTTTTCTTTCTTTTGTTTGGAAGCAATCCCGTGAATTTGAGGTATTGATGATGTTGCTTCCAAATCGTTTTCATCTGCCTTGTTAAAATAGTTTTTAGGGATACTAATTTCTTGAAGACTTTCTTGTTGGATGTATATATTTACACAATTTGTTATATCTGTATTTTCATCCAGCACTAGATCAACTTCAAGCTGCCTTCTTTCTTCATCCCTGTATTTCTTGTTCACCTCAGATTCTTCTATTTCTAATGCATCTTCTTCGTCTGACGTCATGAATTGCTCTTCTTCATTCACACATTCTTCTCTCAACATGAACTCTCTCCAAATAAACTTATCTGGGTAACAGATAGCTTCCTTATATTCACCCATAAGGATTCTTACCTCCCTCCTATATGCGTCAAAGATTTTAGTCGCATCTTCCAAACTGATTCCCGAATCAGGCGACCAACATGCAGGAGATATAGGTGACAATGTATAAAAAATATTCATAACTACAAAACTGAGATACTTTATCAGTAGCACGGTATAAAAGAATTCAAGAAGTAACAATAATCTACAATATATTTTTTGTATACTAAAATAAAAATAAAAATACAACTAAAATAAAATTAAAAAAAAAATAAAACAAAATTTTAGTTGCTTAGCAACAAAATTTTAACTAAAATAAAACTCTAAAAATCTATGATCTTAGGCAGTCCCCAGCAACGACGCCAAAAACTTGGTCGGAAAAATAGCAAGTGTACTATTTTTCCAATTGAGTAATAACGAAAAATTTATCGAATGTCGATCTCAAGGACTGCTTGACGATATAGAATTTTGGTTTTATGTTAGTTAAACAAAAGCTTGGGGTTTCAAAGGTTTTAATTTGTAAAAATAAGATACAAAAGGTAAAAAGAGTAAAATAAAGGTTTTGAACAGAAGGAGAAGCAATGTTAGGGTAGGGTGTATGAACTTCCTTGTAATAACACTAATCCTAAGTTGCAAAATCACCGTTCAATTCAATCATTACTGGTTTTAAAGATTAGTTGACTCTAATTCCTTAGTAGAAAACCCTTTGGTATTCTCCATATACCCCAATTCCTTGGTGGTATAGGAACAATATCAAGCAATTTGTTTGATCTAAAACATTACGGTTACTATAGGGTATCCTCATTCCTAGGCAATATCTACTATAGTATTATCGTATAAAAGCGTTAACAATCGTTTTTCCAAATCTAAAGTTAACCGTAAATCGAGTCCTATTTGTCATATAAGAAAAGCCTTAAGAACATTATACGATAACAACGATGATTAGAAAGCAGTGAAATTACTAATTCAAAGAAAATAAGGTCATTATAGAGTCAATTCAGGGACACTCCCCTAGCATTGGGGAGTTTAGCTATTCATAACAATTAAAAGCAATATAGAATAAAAGATAAACATTACAAGATAATCAGATTGTCTTGATCTTCAATTGCTTACGCGCATGAAAATCTCTAGTTCTCCAATCCTCTTGATCTCTCTAATTCTGATCGTATAATTCTTTCTTCTCCAAAAGTTCTCTTTTCCTTCTCAAAACACGTCTTAAATAGTCTCAGGTCTAATCCAGCAATAGGAAAATACCCAATATATCCTTAGGAATCACAAAGGTCAAAAATCCAAGAAAGTAAAAAGATGAAGCGCTTTAGCCAACACGGGCCGTGTTGGCTCACTGCCTATAAGAAATCAAGTTTTTTTTGCCCTAGGCATGCTGACACGGGCAGTGTCAGGATCCTGGTCCACTTTAAAAACTCTTCCAAATTCATGTTGTTTTCTCCGGTTTTTGCTCTGATTCTTCTTGATTGCTTACTTGAACCTATAAAACATGGAAATACCAAACCGACGTGTAAAATGAAATAAAAACGAATAAAATGCGACTAAACATATATAATGATTAACTAAAACTAATGGTAAAATAACGTATAAAAATCACTGATCAGTTGCCATCTTTTTTTGTTGGGAGCAATAGATACATAGATCAACTATATTTTGATGGTATTGCTATTTCAAGTAAGTTAGGCTTCCCTGATTTATTCTTAACATTTACTTGCACTCCCACTTAGCCTGAAATTACATGGTTGCTTTCGAACAAAAATTTAAAGCCACATGATCGACCCGACATCATTTTTAAAGTATTCAAAATAAAATTTGGTGAGATCATGCTGGATATAAGTAAACGATATCTACTTGGTAGAGTGTTGGCATGTACGCCTTATGAACTTAATTGCAACTTTTATTTGCATACTTTTCCTACATTGTAGTTTAGATTTTTCACCTTTGTTTGTTTTCAGTCATGTATACCATTGAATTTAAAAAATGAGGGTTACCACATGCTCACATTTTAATCTTTTTGCACCCTTAAAGCAAGCATTCTACACCATCCGACATATATAACATTATTTGTGCTGAGATTCCAGACCTTGTACTACATCTAACCTTATACAACTTAGTCAAGACACATATGATCCCTGATCCGTATGGTCTTTCACATCCATCCTCCCCATGTATGAAGAATAGAAAGTGTTCTAAATACTTTCCCAAGAAATTCATCAAGGATACAACTGTTGATGTTGACGATTATCCACTTTACCTAAGAATATCTAATACACATGCTATTCACAAAAATGGCATTCCTTTGGGCAATAGGTGTGTTGTACCATATAATATAAGGTTACTATTGAAATATCATACACATATCAATATGGAGTGGTGTAACTAAAGTACTTCAATCAAATATATTTTCAAATACATACACAAGGGGTATGACCGAATCATCTCCATTATAGTGCCTTAAATATCAAAAACATTGCAAGATGAAGAGCCTATTGATGAGATCAAACAATATCTGAATTGTAGGTATGTCTCTCCAAGTGAAGCCTGTTGGCAGATTTTCAGTTACAAAATTTATGGACGCAAACCTGTAGTTAAACGTTCTTTCATCTAGTTGGGGAGAAAGTTGTGTACTACATTGATTTTGACAGAATGGAGAATATATTAGAAAAAGCAAGTGTTATCGAATCAACGTTTTCATCTTGGCTGGTTGCAAATGCAAAATATGAAGAATCTCGTAGCTTGACTTACGATTAATTTGTTACTAAGTTTGTTTATGAAAAGAGAAATAGATTGTGGAAACCGCGAAAAAGAGGGTTCATCATTGGCCACTTAATATGGGTAGAACCTACCACCAACAAACTTTTTTTATCTCAAAATGATGTTGACTATAGTCAAAGGACCTACTTCTTATGAGGAAATACATAAAGTTGGGGACACTCAATATGATTCTTTTAGGGATGCTTGCTTTGCAATGGGGTTCCTTGAAGATAATTAAGAATACATTGGAGCTATCAAAGAGGTCAGTCAACGAGGTTCAAGTCATTTTCTTTGAAAGCTTTTCATCATGATTCTTTTGTCAGGTGCAGTTAACCATCCCACTCATATATAGGATCAGACCTGGATTTTGTTGTCTGATGGGTTCTTGCACGAACAAAGGCAGATAACACATAATCCAAGTCTGTAGCATTAAACACTAATATAATTATACATACCTCTCAGTATTTATATCGAATGACTTTTGCCTTTTAACTAATATAATATTTTCACATTGACTCATATAAATACATTTTATACTTCCATTATTTTTTCAACAACTTTTACAGTATTTTTCAGTGCTAAATATGTTACAACTACATCGATATTATGAGACATATGCAACCATTTGGTTTAATATTGTCTAACATTGCAAATCTAATGTTTACTTTCCTTACAGACTTGCTTTTGAGTGATTCAGAATTGAAGAATTTAACCTTACTTGCGATTGAGACTTTACTTTAGGAAAACCGCAGAAGTCTCAAATTTTAAACCAATTCCATATCCAAATTGATATGTTATTCAAAAAATGGGAAACCGCCTCATTTATGATGAGCGGAACTATGATGTCCCAACCATGAAAGCAGAATTTGCTATTCTTTACAATGCTCTTACTGGTATTTCAATCTGTCTACTTTTTAAGTCTTTCCAAACTTATATATACTCACATTTCAGGTCTTAAACATCCAAATATTGTATCTCATTTTTACAAACATATTTTTCATATTTTGTTTAGATGAACAAATGAGTATATACAGTAAAATCATTGACGCGATCAATACTAAAAAAGGTGGAATTTTTTCCTGCATTGTTATGGTGGTACAGGTAAGACTTATATGTGCATAACACTTCAAAGTGCATTGAGGTCAAAACATGATATTTGTTTGACAGTTGCAACAAGTGGAATAACATATCTTTTGTTACCGAGAGGTAGAACAACATTTTAAGTTCAAAATACATGTCCCAACTTTGGAAAATTCTACTTGAAAAGTGGACTACGACGACGATGTCACAGAACTTCTAAGGCAAATCAAGCTCATTATTTGCGATAAGGCACCCATGGCTCATACGCATGCTTTTGAGGCACTTAACAAAAATTTGAAGAATGTCATGAGTACATATGCCAATTCAAATGATGTTTTTGGTGGCAAGGTTGTTGTTTTTGATGGGGACCTTAGACAAATTTTACCCATCATCCCTAGAATTAGTCGTTCAAATATTGTCCACTGTTCAATAAATGCTTCTTACATATGGCATTCTGCCAAACTTTTGACTTTAACCAAGAACATGTGTTTACATTATAGGCCCACTGAAGAAGACAAAATCAGATATCAAGCTATTAATTAACTTGAATCACAAATCATGAAGTTCACCATCGAGCTTTGATTTATCCAAAGGAAAGGGTAAAGATCGAAGAAAACCCTAAGTGCGTTATGTAACAAAATAGCTAGAGATCTAAAGTTCGGGGGTTGGTTATATCTAGGGAAGGTCTTAGCATCTTAAGTATCTATAGTACTCTACAAGAACCTCTTATTTGTATTTGTGTTATGCTAAATTTTGCTTGCTAAGGAAAAAATGCTAAGGTAAAGACTTAGGGTATATACAAAGTATGCTCGCCAAGACATCGCATCTCGTGCCTATGTATCCTGACTAGGATGGAATCAGAGTAAACGTAGTTCACCTAACTTGGGTTGAGGAACTCTTGACTATGGTCAAGGTTCCAAGGGGAAGTAAGTATTCATAACCATGATACTCACACAGAGTTAACCAACTCTCTAAGTCTAAGTTGAAAACTAACCTAGCTAGGGTTGACTTCAACCAAAGTCAAAGGGGAAAGTGAGTACTCGTAACCATGATACCCATATAGAGTTTACCAACTCTACACCTAATTCTAAATTGCAAGACCAATTGGTTCTAACCAAACCCAAATGAGAGAGTTAAATGTTAGTTGTTAGTGGTTAGAGGGCTCAACAAGATATCGCATCTTGTGCCTACGTATCCTGAATATGAAAGGGGAATCAGAGCCTCCGTAGTTCGTCCTACTAAGGTTGAGGAACTCTTGACTATGGTCAAGGTTCCACGGAGAAGTAAGTGTTCATAATAATGGCACTTACATGGAGTGCGTGCGACTCCAAACTTAAACTAGGTTAAACAAGCAAGACTCTCACAAGGTCTCGGGGAAAAGATGGACAAGGCTATCCAACATGACATGGCATTCAACTATGGGCTCCTTTCCTTTGGAATCGGTATAGGCATCAAGATGAATCAACAAGAGAAAGCGAGACTAAAGCATATAAACAACCAACCATATATTAGGCAAAGAGAAATAATGTGACCAAAGGATATGAACAACAACATAGTCGAGGTAAAAAAAAACAAAACTACAAGATCGACAAAGAGATCCTAAGCTACAAGTCACGCAAGTTAGTGGTTAGGTCGACTAAATTAACAAAAATCTAGATGATTAACAATCCTAAATAATTATTCTAAGAACAAAATAAAATAAAATAAAAGGATTAATTGAGAAAATTATTTTTGAGATTTTTAATTAATTAATAATAATAAAAAAACAATCTAAACCTACTAATAATCCTTAAAAGGTTAACTCCTGGACTATAGACATAAATCAAAAGTCCGAAAGATTAATTCACAAAGAAACTAATTGAAATTATTTTTGAAGTTTTTCTTTTAATTGAAAACAAGTAAATTAATTAAACTAACTAAAATTATACCTCTAAGAAAAAATATTAAAGTTTGGATAAACATAATTAAAAAGAAAAATAAATACACAAAACCACATTTAATTTAAAAAGTATACACTAATATATGAATTTAAATAATAAAAGAAAAAACAAAATAACTAAAAAGAACTAATTCAATTAATGCAAGTAAATGAATTTAAATTAAAATTTTAATTTAAAACTAAATGAATAAATAATAAAAGTGAAAAATGACTAAATTAAGAAAATTCTAATTCAAAGTTATAAATTAAAAAGTTAATTACATAAATAGCAACAATTTAATTAAATTAAATTTGATTAAAGACCAACTAAAATCTAATTATCTAATGTCAACTTATAAAAAAACTAATTAAAAGATTAATAAATGAATGATAGCAATTAATAAAGTTAATAAAAATCTAATTAACTAAATTAAATTAATTTTAAATCAATTAGCTAAGAAATAAATAAATAATTAAAAAGATGAAATAAAATCTTAATTACCTAATCAAACTAAATTAATTCTAAATTAGTTAAATGATATACTAAAAACAAATAAAATAAATAAAAGCGAATATAAAGAAGCTGAATTAAAATACTCGAAAACAAAAAACGATTGCGCCAAAATTATCAGCGTAGAATGAACCACTCAAAAACACAACGTTTCGTCCGATTTTAAAATAAATTTTACCCGCTGAAACAACTTAAATTGTCCAAAGACGCGATCGAAAGATCGTTATAGAAATTCAAATAAGCACGTTTGATTGAACCACGTGAAACGCAGATTAATGTTACTGACGTCTACAAACTTGATTTGAATCCTTCGTCCACCGATTTTACGCATAATTGACTTTTGATTTGAACGATTCGACTGTAATTCTGATGAATTCATTATGGCTGATAAAACAGACAGTATGCGAGAAATGATTGACCTAAAATGATATGCAAGAGATCAACGAACCTGAGAGTAAATTTGGGAGTATGACATGGCATTTTGCCAAAGTTTTGAGTTTAACCAAGAACATGCGTTTACATTCTAGGCCCACTGAAGAAGACAAAATGGAAATCACAACCTTTTCAAATTGGCTTTTACAAATTGGTGAAGGGAGAGTTTTTGAATCCAATGACAGTTTTGTTGAAATTTACGTGCCCCTTGAGATTTTAATAACAAACTTGACCAACCCTACTGTTGCCATTGTCAATAATGCTTACCCGAATTTCATTGATAGTTTTCAATCTTACAACTACCTCAAAGGTCGGTCCATACTAGCATCAACATTTGAAGTAGTTGATCAAATCAATGATCGTGTTTTTGCCTTGATGCCTACTATAGTTTCTAGTTACTTATTTCAAAAATATAACTTTTATATTTCTTTCTTTTCCCTCATAACTATCATTTTTATACACAAGTGACTTACGAGATTACTACAACTCTAACACAGTGGACCGATCGAAAATACACGACAACAACTTCCTTGATGTCATAAGCCTCGAGTTTCTTAGTTCATTGAAAATATCTGAGTTGCCTAACCATCAAATTAAGTTAAAGATCAGAACACCAATTATGCTTATGAAGAACATCAATCAATCTGAAGGTTTGTGTAATGGCACAAGACTAATCGTAACAAAGATGAGGAATCTTGATATTGAAGTGGCAATCATGTCTAGAAAAGGCAATGGAAAGTTGATTTACATTCCCCGAATGGATATATCCCCTTCGCAATCCCATTGACCTTTCAAGTTAAACATACGTCAATTCCCAATTATTGTATCATATGCAATGACGATTAACAAATTCTAAGGACAATCTTTGAATTGAGTAGGACTATATATATCAAAACACAAACCATTATAATATTTTATGATTTTCATATTGCACTCTCAAGAATCGCAACCAAACAATAAGAAGAGCAACACAAATAACGACAAACATTGTTTACAAAGAAAATTTTCATAATATTTATAAATAGACTCTTATTTAAAAATAATTTTTTTATATCAGAAAAACTCTTAATTTAGATCATAGAAAATATAAGTTTGTTACTGTTAATTTTTTTATTTTTTCTTTTAATATTTATATTCTGTTTAGAAAGAAGATATATTTAAACAAATGAGTGATATTTATGAAATCGCCCATCATGAATTTAGTCAGTCAACCCCTGACTAAGCGTGTCAATCATTATCTTAACTTGCTTTTTGTTTTAAATGCTACTAATAATTTTGCTTATTAAAATAAATAAATAATGAAAACCCCAAAATGCTTTTCTTTAAAAAAATCCTTTGAGGGTATTTTTGTCAATTTGCACTTTCAGTCCTAAAATCCAATCTCCTCTTCCTGGCGTTCGATTCCTTCTCTCCGTTGGCTTCACTCTCTCATGTTTGCTAATCTTATTGCACTGCCGCCACCTTCTCTGTTTCCACCCAGATCCTCCGCCGTCTCCGCCGTCGGTTCTTCTTCCCAGCGTCGCCGTCTTCTCTTCAGATTGGTTGGTAGTGGTACCTTAAAGTTCTTCTTTTCTTCTTTTAATCTTCTTCTTCCTCTATTCCTCACGGTAAAGTTTCTTTTCTTTCCTATTTCTCTGTCTTCTACTTTTTTTTTTTTTAAATTAAAATTTAATACTCTATTCCTTTGTTTCACTTTTAATAATACAATATTCCTCTGTTTTTTTATTAATACTTGTTGATATTGAATTGATAAAAAGTTTTTGATTTTTGATTTATGAATTTTGATTTTTTTTGCTAGTTGGTTATGTTAGTTATACCTTAGAATCACTATATAAAATGCATTCTACTCACATTGTAGCATCAATTTCATTCAATTAAAACCATAATCATCATTTCTCTTATTTTATCAAGGTACAAAAAGCTTGTAATGAGTGTTCCAGCAAACCCAAAGAAAACTGCTCCACCCCCAATTGTTAAGTTGAACAATGCCTTCAAACTGGTAAAATTGTTAGCTTTGTGTGTCTTGATTTTATGTTTGCTGCAAGTATTAAGAATTTCTTGTTGCTCCTGTGAGTTAGTTAGTTGTCAATTATAATGATGTTGATTGGCAGGCTGAGGTATGGGTAAAGAGTATGAGCGGATCCGTGGATGATGAATCAACAAATGTTAATACGGCGGGTAGACCTCATAAGTCAGTATAATCATCACCATAGTTAAATTGTTCGCGAAATAGCTCCTGCAAATCTATTTATATATACTTATGTTGTTATGTTGGCCGTTGGCAGGCTCGGTCTAGGTGCAAAAGTTCCTCGGCAATCCAATGTCGGGCTTTCAAATGACCCTGTTGAAAGGAAACTGCACGCCAAATTGGGTGCTGATAAAAGAAAAGCAGCCAATGTTGCCAAAGAGTCTAGTCCGTTTGTGAGTGATGACGAAGACGACGAAGATGAAAGCAGAACTAATGCTTTTGCCAAGAGAAAGGCAGCAGTTCCTTTGACACCGCCTATACTGGGAAATAAGAAAAGGAAGCTGCACACTAATATTAAACCTTTTTAACGTAAGGCTTTGCGCTATAGCATATTTTGCACCTGTCATGCTGGTTTCAACAATGCAGTACTTTACTTTTGGCTGTCATGACTGTATTTAAGCATTCCTCTTTCGGATGCATTATTTTGATTGAGGGCTTAATTGCCACTTCTGTAGACTAAAATATTGTTGTAAAACACTATGAAGCATTCTTATTTGAATCTTTCACATTTCTACTTGTTCTCTCGGATACAAGACTGTGCCAAGCTGAGTTCACATTTCATTATTTCCACACACACTCAATACAATAGGTTAACCAAAAAGCAAATATACAAAGTATTGTGTCGAACAAAAAAAAAACACACCAGGAAATGTGATCACCAAATCAAACTTTACAAAATCTACTATCAAACACCTTTACCCCTCACCCAAGTAAAACTGTTGCTTCATCTGTTGTCATGAAAACAAGTGTAATTAAGTACTTTTGCCAGAAGCAGCTGCAACTTGGCTTTTATGGTTCCTTATTGAATATTATCTTCATTCACATTCTACTATCCAATATCAGATTAGTCAGGTATGGTTAAAGAAGCCTATGACACCCCGTTATTCTTCCTGACCAATTTTTCGTCCCCTGCACGAACTTATTTAACAGCATGCTTGAGTGAAAAACCAATAAGTTGTCTTCTACATGTTAATGCTGTTATCATTGTCATTCACTTCAAATTGAAGCACTGAACATTAACTCTCTGTACTTTCACTCACAAGGCTCAATATTGCATCTTCCATCAGTTCTACAAGAATGGTGTCACTCATTTCAAAACCAACTGTTTCAGCATCGAGTCGAAGTTCCATCCATGTTCCATTTCTTGCCAGGTCTTTCCTAACAATTTGTTCCAATGTATGCGGTGGTGGCAATGGAAGGACATGCCAACACACTCCCTCCCAAACCTTGAGAATAATCTTTTTCATATTTGGTGTTGGTCTTATACTAGGATTTACAAATGACACACAAGGTGATACTCCAAAGTAATGCCAACAAACCTCCATTAGAACCTCGTTGATACTGTCGAAGAGGAGCTTCTGCTCGTGGAAAAGCATGTTCGAGAAGAACTCTACCTGATCAAACAAGGAAGGATCTAGTATCTTGTTTGAGGAAAGACATTTCGTCAATAGTTGATCTTGTGTCAAACCAGAGGCGTGGAAGACAGCATTTATGTAGTCATATATCAATTCATTTTCTTCAAAACAACATTTTCTTCTATGAAATCGATCCATTGATGAAGTGTCTTGTTCCTCAAATCGAATTTGTAGCGGTTGTGCTCGTAATTTAACTGAAAATCAAGCAAGAATGTGTTAAAACAAATATCTAAACCTACAGATTGTCTGAAAAATATTTTTAGATCATAAAGTACGAATTAAGGAACCACGTCAACCGAATGTTTTTCATTTCTTTTCTTAGTTTTGGATTTTGAAATATTCTTTTAAATTTGAAGAAGACAGCTAGAGGATTTTCAAGGTTCTAGTGCAGGAATTTTACCAGGCTGACATGTGGAGTAGCCAGGGTCATCATCGGAGAATGGTATATCGAGCACAGAAACTGGACTTGGTCGACCAGATACATCTGCACTAATTTCTAGCTCTTCAATTTTCTCTGTGATGGAAGAGTGAGAAGGGGAAGACAGTGGAGATGATGGTTGGTTCTCTTCTTTCACATCCTGTAAAAGAATCAAATGACAGTTTACTTTAAATAAAATCTTACAGTTAAAGAGACTTTGAAAGAAATCTTGAAGGGTCCATTATAACTGGTTATACTTCTGGTATTATAGCCAATTTATTCTCAAATAAATAATGTAGTGAGTGAAATTACCTCATTCAAACTTTCAGAAAATCTAGTATCATCAGGAATTTCTGAGGCATCGTTATTTTGGTCCTTCCGATCAATGCAGTCATTTGGATCCGAGGAAGATTCCAAAACATTTATATCTTTTGTGAGTTCGACATTACCTGCATAAAAGTGAAGAAACGATAAATGAAAGAATATATGTAAATGCATGCATGCACACACAGGCCAAAGTTTGTAGTTTATCATAGTATCTAATAATTAAATCATATATTTTGAACTCGTACCTTCAACAACAATGTCATCTCTAACAGGATAACTGGCTTCAACATTATCAACGTGACCAAGATCATGCGAGAAAGTTGACTTTGTCTTAATTTCCGGTACTTCGTTAGATCTTTCATTTTCATCACAAACACTTGACTGGTTCCCTGAAATGCTTGTTTCCTGATCTATTTGATCGATAGAGGTAACTTGCTTGGGAGACAAGTTATCGTCATTAACCTCGACTATTTTATCTGAAGTGGAAAATTTTGTACGTGCAATGCCAGTCACACAATGATGCTCCAAATTCCCTCCAGGACTTCCAAGAGGAGAGAAGTTGTACTCAGGAAGAGATAGAATTCTCCCAAGGGTTTTCGGAATCTGCCTGCTAGAAACGCCTGTGTCATCATCTCCATTTTCTAGCATCTCAGATAAGTGTTTCCTAGCCTCGATGTAAATGTTAGAAACTTTTTCCTTCTTAGAGCCACTTTCACGTTCCGCATTAAATTTGGAGTCTTTCAATGTACTAGTCTTGTTTCCTTTCACAACATCAAACATAGGTCTTGCGATTTTTTCAATGAAGAAACGGTCTTTATTAGGAGATTTCATTCCATTTTTATCTTTACCATTCACCTTGCCTGTTGAGCCGTTGATTTCACCTTCGGCGGGGAATTCGCGGCTTCCATTCTTCTCCTTTCCTATAGCATGTTTTAACTTCCTTTTTATCTCTGTAAGAGAAAAATGTGAACCAACTCTGATAGAAGAAGGACTTTTGTAAGGGACAATATCACGCGAATCAGGCGACGAAGCAATATTGTTTTCACTTTCTGAAATTTGCATGCCCGTTGTTGCAGGTTTCAGAATGACAATTCTATTTGGAACCTCAGTCTTCGCAATTACTTTTGATCGAGACTTTACCTTTTTCCAGAAGAATTTACGATGCTTTCGGTTGACAATCTCCTTGGTTTGTTTTAGACTGTGAAGGTCTTGTTCGGAGAAGTTGGAATCAGCAACAGAATTGAATTCTTTTTCACTTCTCCCTCGAGCATTCTCCAACTCCTGCATATATTTCAGTAAGTGTGAATTCGGATCTTGTAGAAGTTTAAGAAACAATTCCTTATCCGAGCTTATGACCTGAAGTGTTTCCATGAGTTCATGTGAGGAAAGTCGTTTCTTATCTTCTACACGATCTTTCCCATTCAATATCTTCTGCTTCACAAAATCATGAATTGCATCTCTTGCAAGTTCTTCTGAATTAGTGTTCTTTTGGTTTGATTGAGCATTAACTTTGCTATCATCATCGTCATCATGCATCAAGGAACAAGCACGTTCAATTTGACAAAAATCTTCCATTATCTTGTCTAAATCTAGATTATCTCTTGATTGTTGCTTTAAGTGCTGATTATCCGAGAATTCAGATTTCAAAGTTACACTCACATCATTAGTTACAGTCACATCATTAGTGTCCATATCTCGGCTTTTCTTGTGTGATTTTCTTTTTCTTTTGGAATCCGTCTTCAGGGAATCTCGAGACCCTAATTCGGTTCGCTTTGATCCTACATTATTACTTTGATCCTTTACTTCATCCCGGTCAATGAACATCTCTTCTTCTATGAGTCTCTTTACACTAAGCTTGTCAGCACCCGTTTTCACCGTTAGTCTCTTGCTCTCTCTGTCCTGAAACATATATGATAGTTACATCAACAAATGAATATGCTAAGAAAAATCATAATCTAATGTAACTTAGTGCTCAACTTTCATGAATTTAAACTCCGAACTTTTGCTGAAAGAAAAACCATCGAGATTCAGACAAGCATATACTGACAAACAAACTTACAAAATTTCCTTGATATTCTTCATCCAAATCGCTCAACGCCTCGAATTTGTTCTTCGTAGGAACAGCCTCTATTGAAACAAAAAAGTGAAAATCTAATTATACACTTTACATACATTACAAACATTAATTTGGAAGTAAAAAAACATTAATTTCATTAAGATATTACCAAGAGCCTGCTTGTTGTTGTGCCTCTTATCTGCAATCAACTTCCGAGTAAAGCGAGCATGTCGAAAATCAAACATACTAATGAATCCCCACATACAACCTGACTGATCTTTCTCATACTGCACAGGAAATCTTTGAGGCCTCTTTGCCATAATGATGATCGATTCAACACAATTGACTCCCTTCTTTTGAATCTTTTCTCTTTCTCCTTTCCTTATGATGCTAATAAGGTAATCTCGACTCTTTGTTGACTATGTTCATACAAAGCTCTTCAGCGGTATACTTTTGCATAACCTGATAGATGGACAAACACATTCAATAAACAAATTCAAAACTCATCAGCAATATATTTCGGCGGGCCAGAGTATCTGTGAAGAGGGCCGGTGTATCAGTGAAGTAAGAGGTGTCTGTGAATCCAAAAAAGGGTAACAACTCAACTTGTTGCCCTTTTCTCTTCTATTTATGTATAATCTTTATTATATATATATAATATACTACTAAAAATGCTTCATCATGTAGTTTGCGAGCAACACCCTAACCAGAAGGGACTAATGCAGACCATGCTAATCTCTTCATGCTAACAAGTTTGTTTAAATCAACTAAATAAAAAAACCTAGCCAGATTTAGACTCAATAACATACACCATCTAGACTCGAAAAGGTCATCAATCTGATCCATATTCGGACCAAATACGCCTTATAATTTCGCCTGAGTAGTTTATAGTTTAGTCATCTCAATCATCAACTCCTCATGGCACAAAAAATTGAGTCAGAAAATGGAAGAATATGAAACAAAATCAGACATATATAAAGAGAGACTGAAAATTATGACAGCTAAAACTAAGTACCTGTTTTAAAGGACTCTTTTTGTGTGATCAAGCTGAAAGAGTAAAAGACAAAGCATCTAAGAATTCAATTTTCAGTCCCTTAGTTTCACAAAAGAGTGAAACTCTATCTATGACAATATAAGTTTCTTTGGATAGAAAGGTGTCAATAACTTTTTTTGGTTCATGCACAGACCTTAATGATTAACTCAAGTTTCAAAGAAAAAGCTGAAAATTTCAGTTATCCACTATTTCCAGAAAAGGAAAGTGAAATTGAGACAATTACAACAGATTTACAGCTCACAAGTTCAGAGATTCCATCTCCACTTGTTTCCAATATGAAGAGAAAAAAAAGTGAATGATTAAACTTAATGAAAAAGATTGATAATCACAAAGAAAAAGCTTAACACACACAAAAGCTTGGCACCACCAACCAACTCAAACAGAACTCAATGATTTCTGCATAACCCAGATGAGAAAATAAAAAATGCTTGAGAAACAGAAACAGTAAGAAGCTGCAGCAAGGTTTGGCAGAGACTATAGAGAAAAAAAATGGAAGCTTTTTTCAACTGGGTTTTCTTTTGACAGCGAGAAAGAGAAGAAAAATGGAAACTTGCACCGACCCACCAAAGAAAAAAAGTGAAAGAGAGAGAGAGAGAGAGAGGGGGAAGGTGTTGAAGACAGACAAGGTTGGTATTGTTGAAGGACAGAAAAAGAAGAAAAGGCACTAACATTAAGGTGGTATCCTACGTAAGTGGGACCATGTTCCACATATAGCTTTTGTACAATTTGAATGCTTCATTCATGATGTTGTGATTGTAATTGTAATTGTAATTGTAATTGGATTCTACCTAACAAAATTGTTTACATTCAATTAATGTGTATAAATAAGTGTAGTTAACTTTAAAGATTGTGACTATAAAATATGACATATGATATGAAATTTGACTATAAATTAGGTAAGTTGCCAAAATTATCCATAAAGTGTATCTTAATATCTTTTTTCTAATTTGCTCTCTTTTGTTTTTATTTCTCATTTTCATGTTTTTTATTTATTTTATTTTTTTACAATTGAAAATTTTATATTTATTTTATTTTTTATTTAGATAAATTGACTTTGATTTAAGGATTTAAAAGAGAATGAATGTTTTAAGATATCTAGTTTTCCATACTATACTTCAAAATCACATGTAAAATTGTTATCAATTTGATAGAATATGTAATTAATTTAAATCAAGTTAAAAAATTAAAAATAGTAATTAATTATTTAATTAAATTAAATATAATAAATTTTTGAATTAAATTAATTATTTATTCAATTAAATTAATTATGTTTTTAAATATGATTAATTAAATGTTATAATAAATTTAAAATAACACTTATATATATTTTTTTTGTAGTTATTTTTAAATTATAAAAATGAAAGAAAATAAATTTTATATATCATTTAACTCAAATGTCTCTAAATTAATTTTAACTTATTTCTATTCTACATTCTTCATATAATTCGAACAAATAAATTAAAAACAAACGAGTATAACAAATGTTAGTAGTATATGTAATAGTCCCACATTAATTAAAAATATGAAAACTTAAATATTTATAAGTGGGAGAACTCATACATCTACCACCTTAAAATTTTGGGTGAGTATATAACGTGTCTCTCACAAAAGAGCTCTTACTCAACAAAAAAAATTCCACAATACTCAATGCTTCATAGTGAAAAACTTCCCCCATAACAACACAATTCTTGATTTTTTCACATATAAAAAAATAGAGTTTAAATTTTACTCAATTATTTTTTATAATAATGATCTTAATGAATATAATAAAAAATAAAGATAGTATTTTTTTAAATAATTCTCATATTTCAATTAATATCAACAAAATCACAAAAATGTTTTACAATATTATATATATATATATATATATATATATATATATATATATATATATATATATATATATATATATATATATATATATATATATATATATATATATATATATATATATATATATATATATATATATATATATATATATATATATATATATATATATATATATAATCAAATAACTAGCATTTGAAATTCTTCTATTCATATATTAATAATTTTTGACAATATAGTCATGAATACAAAAAAAATTATCTCATATTTATTAAAAAATAATTTTTAATATAATTACAATTCAATAAAAAATAAATAAAATTTAATTTACAAGTCTTAATCTAGTTATAAGTTATTTGTGAAAGAAATATTTCATACATAGAAAATGGGTCAAAGAGAACTTGATAAATTAGGGGCTAAGTAATTTATTGTTAAAGAATGTTACACTAGTACTAGTTTCGTTTGTTGGATAAGATAATCTCATTATTTGATTATCATTTTTTTTAATCATATCACTTTTAAATCATTTAATTTAATAACTGGTCAGACTTTTGATATGTTTGTCATTAAACAATGAGAACAGGCCAAGATTCAACAAATCTATTTTGTCTTATTCAAATTCAATAAATGTGTTTGGAGTAGACAATCCCTATTCTATCTTACCTATGTATTTGAAATTGTATATGAAATATCAGTTCAGTGATAGAATTTATAATTTTAATAAACATTGTTTAAATTCCATCTACAATTTTAAAGTAGGAGTATAGTAATATTATTTAATATTAATAATAAAAAATTCGTCTCAAACTAAAAAATTCAAGGAAATTTTATATTTAGAAAACAGTGCGCGTGCGTGGAAAATATGGTCAATGAGGAAAAAAGTTGCAATAGATAGAAATTCAATTTGAATGTTTTTTTGGAGGTTGTTTTTTATTTTTTCAAAAAAAGCTAAAATAAAATATATATTGACTACAAATACTTTACTTTTTAAACAACGTCCAAAATTGTTCCGTTTTATTATGAAAAATACACATGTTTCGTTCTTTTTACATAACTTAAACAACTGCGAATTATATAGTATCAAAAGTCAAATAAATGTTTTTCGAAAAATCACAAAGTCCACCAAACTAATAAATAATCTCAACCTGTTCTTTGGATTGCCATAGACTACCCTAACCAAATAGAAATAATATACCACAACCTATCGAAAAAATCACATGTTACAAACAAATGATTTATGTCTTCATCCACATCAAAATTTGCCATGCATTTTTTATTGTTCGTGGCAAGAATCCACCTCCTTGGCAGATTGTCTTTAGTCAGACTACGATTCAGAAACAACCGCCAAGCAAAAATAGATACCTTAAGCGACACAGTCTTCAACCATAAAAATTGAGAATTAGCCTGATTGTTGTTGACATCAACTTCAGATAAATTTTTATAAGCACTGTTGACCGTGTAGCAAGAAGAGGGTGTAAAATTCAAACCCAACGATCTTATATGTTCACTTGCAAAACTGTGAGGGCAAAGTTCCTCATGGTTAGCTATACTTGTTTTAATGATGTCAAAACTTAGATATGTAGAAAAAATGTACTTTGGACAGTATTATTGTGTTGCATATGCATACCTTATTCTTCTTGCGTCAAACATCGGTCAAAAACATCTTTTCATATAGAAACAGTACAATATATGCTCCATATAGGTTTGATCATGTTGGTCTAACTTGCAATATGGTGGAGTATCTCAAAAATTAGTTAAATACATGAAAATCTGCATTTTTGCATATTTTGTATCTTTGAGTCGACTCAAAGAATGTTCCGGTCGACTCATACAGAAGGCATTTTGCATGGTCTACTCTCAGGAGTGCTCGCGTCGACCCTCCGGTCGACTCATACTGTGTTCATTTCTGTCTGTCTAATTTTGTATGCTTTGCATCGACGCATGACCTGTTCCGATCGATGCAAATTGTTGTTTTCTACACAACCTGAAATCCGGGTGAGCTTAGGTCGACCCTTCCCTGTGTATAGGTCGACCGCTTGCACGTTTTTTAATACATTTTTGTTATGTGAAACTGTCAAAGTGTTTATTAAGTTAGTTAATTATTTTTGACTTGTATTTATATTGAGTTAGCTTATTCTTCAATAACAACAAGAAAAGTGAAAATAGACACTGATTTTGTTCTCATCATCTTCATCCTCTTTCTTGCATTTTCTCAACAACTACACATAATCATTTTTGTTGTGCATTCTGCATTGTTGAGGTGATAACATCCAAACATAGCATTGGTGTAATCAGGTTTGGGTTGAGAAATCAGTGGGGTTTTCTTGAATAAAACCGTTAGAGTTTTGTCCTCCAAGAATCTTGGATTTTGGAAGGGTTTTGCACGAATCGGTTCATCACAGATTCAACCGAGCGAAGGTAATCGAAGAACAGGTGGTTCTGTCGGTTTAGTAGCGGTAACCGGAGGATTGTGAGAGGAAAATTCGGGTTCGAAGCGTTGGTGATTGAAATCAGTCGGGCAAGATTTGAAGACCATAGGATTGTTCAAAGGGTGTGCCGTAATCAGAGGTTTATTCATCACGTTCGAAGGACTTGATTCAGCTTGAATCAAGGGAAGAAAAGGAATAGGCTCTCCAACAACAATTGGGTTTGATTGTTTGAATTATATTATTTCTCTTGTAAACATTTGCAAACAAGTTATATATATACAAGTCTCAATTCTATTTTTAGAATTGAGGACAGACGTACCTCGAGCGAGAACGACAGGGGAACTGCCTTAACAAATTGGTTATATAATTCAACGATGATTAGAAAGCAGTGAAATATATAATTCAAGAAACCAAAGGTTATTACAGAGTCAATTCAGGGGCACCCCCTAGCATTGGGGGGTTTAGCTACTCATAATAGTAAAACTAAACTCAACAATAAAATTCAACATTACAAGAGAATTGGTTGCTTTGATCTTCAATCGCTTCCGCTCATGAGGATCTTCCGTTCCCAAATCCTTGATCGCTACAATCTTTATCGTGAAATTTCTCTTTTGTTCCAAAAAATCCCGTCTCCTTTGTCAAAACACGTATCAAATAGTCTCAATTCAAACTCAGTACCAGGAAAATGCCCAAAATACCCTCCGGGATCACAAGTGTCAAAAATACAAGAAAAATAGGAGATGAAGCGTTTTGGCCAACACGGGCCGTGTCAGCTGACACGGGCAGCCGTGTTGGCTTCCTGATGTATTTTGCACGCGAATTTTCCAAGTCCCAGGTGTGCTGACACGGGCCGTGTCAGTTGACACGGGCCGTGTCAGCTGACACGGGCGGCTGTGTCAGCTCCCTGGTTTCCACTAAAACTTGTCTTTCTGGACACTTCCTGACACGGGCAGCCGTGTCAGGCTCCTGGTCCACTTCAAAGTTCTTCCGAATTCTTGTCGTTTTTCCCCGGTTTTTGCTCTGCTTCTCCTTTATTGTTTACCTGAACTTAGAAACAATGAAAACACCAAACCAACGCGTAAAATGCAATAAAAACACATAAAATGCGACAAGATAAAACAAATGATTAACATAAACAAATGGTAAAATCACGTGTAAAAATCACTGATCAAACTCCCCCAAACTTAAACCATTGCTTGTCCTCAAGCAAAAAGCTTGGATAAAAACTTTCAAATCAGACAGCACCTCAAGTGAAGGGATCAGGACGTAAAGCATGCTGATACTCATACGTGAGTCTTAGTTCTGATCGGCTCAAACCAGCTCTCTCGGTACTCATCCGTTAACGAAGGCATTACTTAAACATACTCCGCTGTACAATCACGGACCTAAATCCCCCTTTCGGTCACCTCTCCAACTATGCTTTGGGCTTAAGTCTTTTCTTCGATTTTCTACCCCTTTCATTCGGATAATCAAATTAAGGCATGTACAATTTTGCTCGAGACTTTTTTCCGTGGCACCTTTATTCTTTTTTTTTCTCGCTCACAGGCGTTTATAAGTCCACTTTGGGACGACTATAGAGATTCAACCGCCGTTAGGCTAAATAACCGGGTGAGGGTTACCCAACTTAGAAGGACAAGTTGTCTTTACCGTCATTATTCAACTTTTTTTTTTTGGTGCCACAAGTCATTCACAAAATCACTATGTACAATTCTTTCAAACATGCCGGACTATCACAATGAACTAATCGGGGAATACTTCTCAAATCCAAGTACTATGGCACAAATCTACACGTTGGACTCGTTTCCTTACTCCGGGGAACCTAGGGTGTTCAATTTATACCTCAATTCCCAAACTTTCCCAAGTTCCTTAGTTCAAAACTCCTCTTCCCTTGAACTCTAAATACTTTCTTGGCTACCTTACACACATACCAATCACAAGAAATTTTTTTTTACAGTCTTCGTAGGGGTGAATTCGACGTGATTTTTACCGAACTTAAAATAAAAAGGTACTTAAATTGACAATTCCAAACGGTAAAACCTCCCCCAAACTTGAACTAAACATTGTCTCAATGTTCAAGAACAAGAGAAGAAGAGGTGTACTCACAGAGATCCTCATAGAGGGGTCGACAGGTAATGCAACACCTTTGCTGCTCCCATGTTTTCCCTTGCACACTCTCGTTTATTCCTGCAAAAACAATAACTATAAAAAGAAACAACATCAATTCTTAAAATCTGTGGGTTGCCTCCCACGCATCGCTTCGTTTAACGTCACATGGCTCGACGGTCGACTCCCCATTGTTATGGGGGGTACTTTATCTTCCACACTCTCTTGCTTGACTTCTTCGCAACAAAATATGTGGCAGGTTCAGAGATAAGAGCAACATGAAGTGGTTTCGATCGTTCTCCCTTATTAATAGTGTTGATCTTCCCAATAGAAGGTTTAACATCTTTCTCCTTACCTTTCTTCCTAACCTCTAGAGCTTTTAAAGTGATTTCTTCATCAAAGAATTTCAAAGTGATCGTACCTATTTCCACAGCAGTATTGCACCGACTAGTAAGTAAGAACGGCCGACCAAGTATGATCGAAGTCTCTTCATCCTCTGGTATATCCATGATTTGGAAATCAACTGGGAACGTGAAGTTATCGATTTTCACCAGTACATCCTCTGCTAGCCCATATGCCATCTTAGTTGTGTGGTCGGCAAACTTCAAGCTTGTCCCCGTATCGCTCACTTTTCCAATATCCAACTTTTTGAAGATCGATAACGGCATGAGACTCACACTAGCACCTGAATCAATTAAAAATTTCTTAAAAGTTTGATATTTTATAGTACAAGGGATTACCACTGGTCCAGGATCCTTCCTCTTGATGGAGATTCTCTTTTGTTGTGATATTTCCTTACACTGCTCAGTTGTGGTCTTTGGTTCTTCACCTACTGATCTCTTTTTACCTAGAACCTCTTTCATAAATTTCTTGTACAAAGGCATTTTCTCGAGTGCTTCAAAGAACGACATGTTGATTTCCAATTTGTTGAACATATCACTGAATCTTCCAAAGTCTTTCTCTTTATGATCCTTCTTTGTAACTCTTTGAGGAAACGGTAGTTTGATTTTCGGTTTAACGTCCTATTTCTTTTTCTCTCCCGTTGGTTTTTCAGATAGTACAACTTCTTCTTGTTCTTTCACTTTTTCTCTAACCTCAAGTTCCACCTCTATGCATTCATCCTCCTTTTTTTCCTCGTATTCTATCATTTTCTGATTTCTTGTTGTGACAACATTAATACTCTCTTGATTTTTCGGATTCGGTACTGTCGCACTCGGGAGGGGTTCCTTGAGCGTGTGTTGAGAGGTGTTGGGCTATCTGTCCCATTTGCGACTCAAGATTTTTGATGGAGGCTGTGTTATTCCTTTGAACATTATGGGTCTCTTCTTGGAATTGGATACTTTGAGCTGCCATTCTTTCAATAGCTAACTCCCATTCTGCTTTTTGAGGAGCCTGTTGATATTGAGGTTGGTATGGTGGCTGCTGATATTGTTGCTGAGTTTTCCAACCTAGATTATATGTCCGGGAATATGGATTGTTCTGCCTCAACATATTAATTTGTTCCACCTGCTCTTGAGTTGCCACACAATGCATGGTAAAGTGCGGTCCACAACATATCTCACAACTCACAGCTTGGACAGGTTGAACCTAAGCTACAGTTTCAGTATCCACATTCATTCCCTTAAGCCTTCTTTCCACTTCAGCTTTGATTTGCTCTTCCATGTTCACAACTTGATCCGCTAGCTTCAAGTCAATCTTACCTTCTGGTTGGTTCATAGTGCGATCATACAACTCAAGATGCTCATTGGCAGCAATTGCTTCTATGATCCTCTTGATACCGGTGGCTGTTGAGAAATTAGTTGAGCCACCGACAGCAGTGTCTATAAGCTATTTTGTCTTGAGTCGTGATCCATTCACAAAGTTCTGCATCTGCTCAGTGGCATCCATGTTATGAGTAGGACATGCTGTCAAACACCTCTTAAACCTCTTATATGCATCTTCTAGCGATTCCCCTTCTTTTTGTTTGAAACTGACAATGTCGTATCTTTTTTGAATAAACACTGAAGCAGGGAAATACTCATTAAGGAATTCATTTTCCATCTCTCGCCATGTGGTGATACTCCCAGCTGGAAGTGAATAGAATCATTCTTCCGCATCATCAGTCAGTGTGAACGGAAACATAACAAGTCTCTTGGCCTCTTCGGAATGACCTTCTATCTTCAAAGATGTGGTAGTTGTTAGGAATCTCTGTAGATGTTTGTTTGCATCTTCGTTGATTCTTCCAGAGAAAGGTTTGCTCTCCAACTGGCGAATGGTGGAAGGATGTAGCTGAAAGTGTGCCACATTCACCGGTTGATTAACGATTGTCATCCGGTTTGGTTGAGCATTGGCCCCTTCATAGTCTCCCAAAAGTCTCTCCGCTGGTGGGGGATCTGCCACAGCTTTAGTGTCTGCTTCTGATTCCGAACCTGACTCTGAATGAACAGAAACTCTTTCTTCTTCTGAAGCTAATAGTCTAGCTTGCCTACGTCTTTCGTGCAGAGTCCTTTCAATTTCTGCGTCCAAATAAAAATTAGTTGAGGGGTCTCCTCGCATGAAAATGTTAGACGCAGATTAGTAGTAACAAAATAAAAATAAAAAAACTGAAAATAAAATTTTGGTCGCAGAGCAACAAAATATCAATTGAATTATACTCGAACTTATATTCTGGCAGTCCCCGGCAACGACGCAAAAAACTTGACTGGTAAATTAGCAAGTGTACTAATTGTACCGATGTAGTAATAAGGGAAAATTCCCCAAATATCGATCTCTGAGGACTGCGTGTAAATACAAGTTTTATAATAATGCAATTGAACAAAAAGTCATATGGCTATGGTTTGTTTCTTTAGAGTTATCAAGCCAGAAGGAAAAAGCAGTAAAATAAAGGTTTTGGACAGTTATGAGAAGCATGCTAGGGTAGGGTGTATGAAAAGTCTTGTAATAACCTTAATCCTAAATTTTTAGAAATCACTGCTCAATTCAATCGTTATCGGTTTTAAAGATTAGTTGACTCTAATTCCTTAGTAGAAAACCCTTTGGTATTCTCCCTATGCCTCAATTCCTTGGCGGTATAGGAACGATACCAAGCAATGTGTTTTATCTAAAACATTACGGTTACTATAAGGTATCCTCATTCCTAGGCAATATCTACTATAGTATTATCGTATAAACGCGTTAACAATTGTTTTTCCAAACCTAAGGTTAACAGTAAATCATATTCCCATTTTTCAAATCAGAAAAGCCGTAAAACATTATACGATAACAACGATGATTAGAAAGCAGTGAAATATATAATTCAAGAAACCAAAGGTTATTACATAGTCAATTCAGGGACACCCCCTAGCATTGGGGGGTTTAGCTACTCATAATAATAAAACTAAACTCAACAATAAAATTCAATATTACAAGAGAATTGGTTGCTTTGATCTTCAATCGCTTCCGCTCATGAGGATCTTCTGTTCCCAAATCCTTGATCGCTACAATCTTTATCGTGAAATTTCTCTTTTGTTCCAAAAAATCCCTTCTCCTTTGTCAAAGCACGTATCAAATAGTCTCAATTCAAACTCAGTACCAGGGAAATGCCCAAAATATCCTCCGGGATCACAAGTGTCAAAAATACAAGAAAAATAGGAGATGAAGCGTTTTGGCCAACACGGGCAGCCGTGTCAGCTGACACGGGCAGCCGTGTTGGCTTCCTGATGTATTTTGCACGCGAATTTTCCAAGTTCCAGGTGTGCTGATACGGGCGGCCGTGTCAGGCTTCTGGTCCACTTCAAAGTTCTTCTGAATTCTTGCCGTTTTTCCTCGGTTTTCGCTCTGCTTCTCCTTTATTGTTTACCTGAACCTAGAAACAATGAAAACACCAAACCAACGCGTAAAATGCAATAAAAACACATAAAATGCGATAAGATAAAACAAATGATTAACAGAAACAAATGGTAAAATCACGTGTAAAAACCACTGATCAGCAGGTTATGACTTCAAGGAATCCTTAAACTCCATGATGAAGAAACTCTATGGTGTCGACACTGTAGCAAGTGACCTCTTTCCGAAAACAGTCACGACTGGGAAACTGAAATCGGTTGATAGAATCCTGCAGTGGATTGTGTCGCACATTCTACATCCAAAGAAGGGTGGCTACTAACGAGTGGATCAAGCCGAGGTACACTTGGTCTACATCCTTAAGAAAAAGATCAAGCTTAGCTGGCCTCATTACATTGCTAGTCAAATCTATTCATTAAAGGATTCTGGTAGAGAAACCGCTCTATCATACAGGTCCTTTATACAATCAGTTCTCAACAATGTAAACATCTCTGTTCTAGGTATTCCTTATACATCCTTGACCTCTGGTCAAGAGTTATGTCAAAAGACTCTTACTATGATGGGCTATATCTGGGATCCAAAAGAAGGTCGCTATCAATTCATTGTTAAGGCCACTAGTACTCGGTTGGAAGAATCTGATGAGAGTGATGAACACATAGAAGAAGCAGAAGAAGAAAAAGAAGAAGAAGGTGGACATCCCATGGAAACCGATGACCGCTATGATAGTGGGTGTCTAGACTAATCACCCCACTTGGTGCATGATGATAACTAAAGGTGGGGTTCCTGGAAACACACTGGCTAGACATCTTTGGGTGCCAATCACATGCCACAAATGTCGAATTGGGATCATCAAGACACCCCATACTGAAGTTATGTACCCCCATCTCCTCCGAATCCCCAACAAAACACCGATGAACATGCAGCTTGAACAACGTATCTTCATGTCTGCCCAAGATGAGCGGTTCTCGCAATTGCAGAACCAATTTCAAGCTCACACAAAAAATTTCAATTCCTTTACATCAGCTGTGATGGGTAGGATAGATGGCATAGTTGAAACTACAGCAGGCCAACATCGAGCTCTCACTAACAACTTCAACACTCTCAATCGAGCTGTTTTGGAGTATACAGAACGGGCTGATGCGCAACTACCTCCACTTTCAGAATATCCCTTTCGAGGACGAGGCCATCACTTTAGGGGGAGGAGATCTTGAGGCTGTCTTGAACATTTCATTGTGCATCTCATTTCATGTTGTGTTCATTAACCTCTTTTGTAGAATTCTTCTTGTACTTACTTACTTTATGAAGACATGATTATTGTTGGTTATGAAATAGTGAATATTATTGTTCTTTTGAGTGTCTTTCTATTTATCCATTTATATGCTTTCATTGACTGCATTATATGTGAATGTGTGTTGATGTCTAACTTGTTGCAAATGACTTGAATTTGCTTATCTCTTTTATACTATACAATACATTAACCTCTATCTTCTTTCTTTTTGATGTTGTCAAAGGGGGAGAAGAATATCAAGCAGAAACATCACTTGTAAGACTTATTAATTATGCAGATTGTGTGTGGACAAATGCATCAAGTAACGGGGAGGATGCTACAATGCATTATACACCAAATTTCTACTGTTTTGCCATCATCAAAAAGGGGGAGTATGTGAGGGCAAATTTTCTCATGGTTAGCTATACTTGCTTTAATGATGTCAAAACTTAGATATGTAGAAAAAATGTACTTTGGACGGTATCATTGTGTCGCATATGCATACCTTATTCTTCTTGCGTCAAACATCGGTCAAAAACATCTTTTCATATAGAAACAACACAATATATGCTCCATATAGGTTTGATCATGTTGGTCTAGCTTGCAATATGGTGGAGTATCTCAAAAATTAGTTAAATACATGAAAATATGCATTTTTGCATATTTTGTATCTTTAAGTCGACTCAAAGAATGTTCTGGTCGACTCATACAAAAGGTATTTTGCATGGTCTACTCTTAGGAGTGCTCGCGTCGACCCTCCGGTCGATTCATACTGTGCTCATTTTGTCTGTCTAATTTTCTATGATTTGCGTCGACGCATGACCTGTTCTGGTCGATGCAACGTGCTGTTTTCTGCACAATCTGAAATTCGGATGAGCTCAGGTCGAGTGCTCGTGCGTTTTTGACAAAATTTCTGTTATGTGAAATTGTCAAAGGATTTGTTAAGTTGGTTAATTGTTTTTGAGTTGTATATATATTGAGTTAGCTTATTCTTCAATAACAACAAGAAAAGTGAAAATAGACACTGATTTTGTTCTCATCATCTTCATCCTCTTTCTTGCATTTTCTCAACAACTACACATAATTATTTTTGTTGTGCATTCTGCATTATTGAGGTGATAACGTCCAAACATAGGATTGGTGTAATCAAATTTGGGTTGAGAAATCAGTGGGTTTTTCTTGAATAAAATCATTAGGGTTTTGTCCTCGAAGAATCTTGGATTTTGAGGGTTTTTGCATGAATCGGTCCATCACAGATTCAGCCGAGCGAAGGTAATCGAAGAACGGGTGGTTCTATTGGTTTAGTAGCGGTAACCGAAGGATTGTGAGAGGAAGATTCGGGTTCGAAGCGTTGGTGATTGAAATCAGCCGGGAAAGATTTGAAGACCATAGGGTTGTTCAAAGGGTGTGCCATAATCGGAGGTTTATTCATCACATTCGAAGGACTTGATTCAGCTTGAATCAAGGGAAGAGAAGGAATATGCTTTGCATCTACAATTGAGTTTAATTATTTGGATTCTATTGCTTCTCTTATAAACATTTGCAAACAGGTTATATATATACAAGTCTTAATTTTATTTTTAGAATTGAGGGCAGACGTACCCCGAGCGAGGACGACGGGGGAACTGCCTCAACAAATTGGTGTTCTCTCTTTAGTTTTCAATTGCTTAATTTCTGAGTTTGTGTGCAAACAATTTAGTTGATCAAAATTCTGATGTGTGTAGTGCTGAACCATTTTTAGAAGCCTGTTAAAATCCTTGATTGTAATTGAACACTTAAGTACTTCTCTCACATTGGAATACACTTGTGGTGCCTTGCACACCAAATGTTTGACTAATTGTGTGAACACAAACACTTGTGCTGTCTTTTCAATTTGGTTATATTTTATATGTATTGGAAACAGTCCAACCTTATAGTGAATAAATCCCGGTTGATGTGTGTTCAAATTAGTGATTCTTAATCTCGTTTTTATCGGATTTCATAGGCTTTGCGTGTATCCGGTCTTTTCGGTAAAGGTTCGTTTTAGACGAATATAGTTCCTCGGCTGCTTCTGCCTAAAAACTTTTTAAAACCAAATATTGGTAAGCGCCGACTCTGTTTTTAACAAGTGATCTATTCAACCCTCCTTCTATATCTGCACCGTCGTCTAACATAAACAACTGAGGTTAAACGTTCAATACATTCCCCCACTAACTCCTCCACCCACGCAAACAACCTCCCTTGTCACTTTCACGTCTCACAGTTCTCCCCCACCCCAACTTGTTAATTTCTGCTACTATAACCTTTTTATTCTCAGCTAAATCAAATAGCTTACTAAATCTTACGTTCAACGACGTACCATCAAGTCAATGATCTATCTAAAACAGAGTAGAAAAGTCATCTCTTATTCGCTAATGAATGTTATCAGGCAACAACCCTCCCTCAACCAACTCGACCTCCCTTATGTTTTCAAGTTCCTCCACCAAACAGAACCACCGCTACCCAAAAACATAATTGCTTCCGTTCCTCAGTATACCGAACACACAAAATCTATACCAAATAATATTTTATACATTCATCCAAAAATATATTATTATTTTTCAATAAATCGAAAAACAATTAGATGACATAACTATATCATAATAATAATAATATAGATTAAAATAATTTGTCAACTCTCTCATTAATAATCTTATAAAAAAATTAATGGAATTAAATCTCGATAAAAAAAGATAAAGAGTACACTTTGAAATCAATATAAGAATAATCATCATTTAAATTTTAACTCATAAAGACCAAATTTATTACGAGTGTAAACTTTAAAAACATCATTAAAAGATATTATCCCGCAAACTAAAATTAAATTCATTTAAACTAAAGAAGACAATCTTGCTATATATATATATATATATATATATATATATATATATATATATATATATATATATATATATATATATATATATATATATATATATATATATATATATATATATATATATATATATATATATATATATATATATATATATATATATATATATATATATATATATATATATATATATATATATATATATATATATATATATATATATATATATATATATATATATATATATATATATATTATAGAGTTAAGTCATCTAGTAATGCGATTCCATAAAATAATTATCTTCTTAAATTCCAAGTTAACAAGATGAGAATCACATTCAAACAACAAAAGTTCTAACCTTTCTTATGAGCCACTGCGATAGCTAGCAAAACAATTTAATTGTATTTGAAGTGATGTTGAAATACTAATATAAAATGCAAATTGCCGTAAGTCTCATCATTATTATTTCTAAAACAGCATACTAACAATCATCATATGATTTATATATTCTTTAACACTCCTCCTCCATTTGGGTGATAGATGTCTATAATTCTAAAATTGGATATGATTTTCTCATATGTATTTTTCAGAAGAGCTTTGGTTAGAATGTCAATTGTTAGCCTATATGATGAGACATGATCAACCCTTACAATATCATGATCAATTTTGTTCTTTAATGAAGTGTCTGTCAATCTCCACATGTTTATCCCTATCATAGTTAATTGGATTTTTAGCAATGCTTATAGCAACTTTGTTATTACATAATATCTTCATAGTATGACTCACATAAATTTTGATATAATCTATCATCCTCTTAAGTCATATTCCATCACAAACCTTAACTCATCACTTTAAATTCCGCTTCTTCATTACTTCTAGCTACCAGAAATTGATTCTTGCTTCTCCAAGTCATAAGATCCCCTCTTACAAAGGAACAATAACATTTAGTTGGTTTATTGTCCATGAAACATCCTACCCAATATGAATATATGTAATTTTCAATGTCCATGTTTGAGTTCTTCTTGAAGTTGAGGTTTTGACCTAATGTGCCCTTAAGGTATTAAAGTATTCTCTTCAAAACTTTCATGTGACCTTTTATTGTATTTGACATGTACCAACTAGCCAAACTTACCGCAAATACAATGTCAGACCTATTATGAGTTAGATAGCTCATTTTTTCAACTAGGTTTTGATATCTATCTTTATCAGCAGATGGGAATCATCCTCACTCTTTCTTACCAATTCTATGGGAGTATTGACTTCCTTGCACCCAAGTTTTCCAGTTTCTTGAAGTAAATCTAGAGTGTATATTCTTTGTGATACATATATACCACTATTTGTTCAAGCAACTTCCATCCTTAAAAAATACTTGAGCTGTTCTAAGTCTTTAAATTCAAATTCCTCGGCCAAAAGTCCTTTTAAATTATTGAAAAATATAATTTCTTGTGATAACAATATCATTAGCATAAACAATAAACAAATCTACCTTTTATTCTATTGAGTGTTTGACAAACATAATATGATCTGATTGGAACTGGTTGAACCCATATTATTTGTCAACTCAAGTTAATATATCAAACCACGCCCTCAGAGATTTCTTGAGTTCATATAGGGATGTTCGGAATCGACACACCATATTTGAGGCACTGGTTTATTCAAGTTTCAAAGGGATTTGCATATAAATTTTCTCTTCCAACTTACATTTTAGAAAGAAATTATTTATGTCTAGTTGATGGAGTGGACAATCTAAATCTACAACAAGAGAGAATATAACTATAACTGAATTTAGTTTGACCACATGCATAAAAGTCTCTTCATAGTCCATTTCATATGATTGAGTAAATCTCTTTGCCATAAGTCAAGCTTCGTATCAATTTATGTTTCCATTTATGTTGTATTTCACAGAGAATACTTACTTGCATCCAACTGATTTATTCCCTTGTGGTAGGGTGGTGATCTCTCAAGTATCATAGTTAACCAAAGCTTGAACCTCTTCTATTACAGCTACTGCCCACTCAGAATTTTGGAGTGCCTAATGAATATTCAATTGAAATATTTGCGTTGTCAAGAGCTGCCACAAATGTCTTATAACTTTGTGATAATTTTTCATAGGATACAACCCTTTTAATGGGGTGTTTAGTACAAGATCTCTCATTTTTCCTTAAGGCAATAAGAACATCAATATCATTAACATTTACGGAGTTAGGAATATTACCTAAGGGAACATCATTTTCACTTGAAAATAGCTATTAAACAAAGTCAAGTCTCCAGACATGTGGTCAGAAGCTCCTGAGTCAATAATCCATGAATTTTATTTATCATTGCTAGTGTTTAGAGCATGAAAAACAATTACCTTTTTATGTTGCAGTAGTTGTACCAATGGTTTGTTGAAGATTTTTTTGTAAGGTTTCCCTTTGCTCCTTGTTGAATGGAGATGAGTTAGAATTTACCTCTGTTGAGTTCTATTTAATGTCTCAATTTTAGACTTGTTTTGCTTCATAGGGTTTTCTATGAATGATCTAACATGTGTCATTGGTGTGACCCAATATTCTGTAGTGGTCACATCAAGGGCGAATTTTCTTTTGGAAGGGACAAGACTGGTTTCCCCTTGCTGTCATTGTAGAGCTTTCAACAGACGAGGCTTCAATTGATTTTCCAAGAATTCTTCCTCCTTACTTCTGAGAATGTTTCCCAAAATTTTGGAAGGGGTTTAGTTCCAAGGATTCTCCCATGAGCTTCATCAAGTTCCATGTTCAAACCCAATAGGAATGTGTAAACTCTATCTCACTACACTAAGTCTTTGTACTTCTTCTTATCCTCATTGCAAATCCATTCAACTTTATCATATACATCTAGTTGTTGCGAATGACAACTTAGAGTATTAAAATATTTTGTGATTGAGAGGTCGACATATCGCAACTTATGAAGTATGCTCTTAATTTCAAATATTACAGACATGTTGTCTACATCAAAATAGGGTTTCTTCACTGCATCTCACATCTCCTTGGCAGTTTCATAGCACATGAAATTTTCTCCAATATCATTAGTTATGGTATGTTACCATGATATTACTGAGCTATTTTCCAACTGTCATTTCTTGAATTTGTGATCCTTTTTTTCCGAACTTTTGGAGTCTCCTATGATATAACTTTCCTTTCCTTTTCCTTGAAGTTAGATCTTGACTAACCAGACCCGTTGATTGTAATTCTGGCGATTTAATTTGTGATCAATGATAAGAAGAAAGTGTCTTTCAACCAAGCTGTTGGCTGAATTTTCTGGTTTGCTTTTTTCCATGGTGGCAACACTAAATTTAGAGATAATTTAGATCTTGTGCTCTGATACCATGCAAAATTTTGTAATTTATATTTATATATTTTAGAACTGAAACAAATGAAGTATATAACTTCACTTTACACTAATCAAACCTAAAAAAAAATAAAATTCACTAGTGTTACTACCTAAATGACATTAATTGAAAATAATTATATCAAGACTAACATTTTTAAATTTTTAACTTTTGCACAACTATAATTCTATAATAGCTAATACACTAATCAAACCTAAAAAAAAAAAATTCACTAGTGTTACTACCTAAATGACATTAATTGAGAATAATTATATATACACCAACATTTTTAAATTTCTAACTTTTGCACATTTATAATTCCATAATAGCTAAATAATAATCATCATATGATTTATACACTCTTCAACATTTCTATGAAAACTCTTTTCAATATAATGAGTTTGTCTTCTACATGCCATTGACCCAAATAAATTATGTACCTCTACTAGGAAGATGAATAAGATCATTGTTATTAGTCCAATATAAAAAATCCTCCATAAAAGATCTTGATGGTCTATGCACTCATCATGAGCTCCAAAGACAATATTGAAATCACCAATATAGCAAGTAACATTCACACATCTAAAACACTCATTCTAGTTACTTTAGTGGATCCAATGCTGTAAAGTTCATTGGAAAAAAAAATGGTCCAATTAAGGTGAAAATGACCAATCTATAGTAATCTTGTTCCAATGTTATTTAACTAATTTAAGCATGCCACAGTCAATAATCACAATTCATAACTCATTCTACCTGGCTTCAAATGCATTATATATTACATAGTATTCTGATACTGTTGCAGAAAGATATCTTAATACCAAGTGGGGACATGTTTTTATAGGTGTGAGGCATGCTGCAGATTAATAGTCTACATGCAACATGTGAGAAGCAGTTGGACCTAGAAATAGCAAAGTTGGGTCCACACTTTTCTTTCCCAAACTTCAAGGGCTAATTAATTCTTGCATATTTTTCACAATGATAATAAAAATGAATATACATGGTGGTTAACTAGTCATGAATAAATTAAATAGATTTAATTGAGAAGCAATGAATTATATATGTTTTTGTTGTTACTTGTATGAAGCTGTATCATAGTTCTGGAATCTATTGGAGTCATCAATGAAGGTTTTGTTTTGAGTAATTGGAAAAAGTGTTTAAGGGACCACAAGAGATGGAATCTAATCTTGTATCTAATTCATTAATTAGTTATATATTGTGAAATCATGACTTGGAGAAAGGGATGTGATACCTTGTATTTGTATACAAATTAGGCTCTATTTTTTAACTTGGTAGGACTTTGTGATACCTTGTATTTAGATAGTGGAACTTGTTTGAGTTAAGTGGGTCCTAATTGATTACTACTATTAACATTTTGAGTATAAAGAAGAATTATTTAATTTTTAATTAATATTTTAAAAGTTAAGTTAAATAATAAATCTTTTTGAAAGGAAAATAATTAATATATATAAAAACAAAAGTAAGGATGTTCAAAATACAAAAAGTAAGTTGGATAGGGTGCAAGTAGTAGCAAATCAAGCTACCACTACTAAGAAAAGTAACAAACACAACAAACAAACTAGAGAAAATAGACAACAAATAAAAACTATAACAAATAATCAAAATATAGTCCATCCAAAAAGTTAATTAGAGAAAAAATGGAAGAAAGTATCTATGAGAAAGTCCATTTAGAAGAAAAAAAAGGTTAGATCTCAGTCGCAAGGAACCTCCATCAATAATAGAAAATAAAAAAATTTCTGAAAACATCAAAAACACTCATCTAAAAGAGTCAATGATGTTACTTGAATTGTTGTTGACTCAACAAAGAATAGGTTTATCAAGCCAATCAGAGAGAGAATAACAGATAATCATTGACTTACCTAGAAACCATTTTCGCTCGAGTAAAATGTTCCTATCTTCCACAAAAAAGACACACTTGTAAAAGTAACATCATTCCAAGATTTTCAAAGCGACTAGACTATTGAGTGTCAAATTATGATGATTACATCTCTAATTCTAGAAGACTTGCCCAAAGATATAAAAAGCTTAAAAGAGTCGGGAAATTACCATGTAACATTTAAAATCACCATAATCATCTAAATATCTTACACCAAAAGGAGGCTGCCATCTCACAAGTCAAAAAAGATGAACTCATGATACAAAAAACACCCTACACTAAGAGGAATAACAATGACCTTCCTTGTAAATGGATTGAGTATAGTAAGAATCATATTCTGAAAGAGCTGTCAAAAACCACTATTATTTTAGAAAGATACAACTACTATAAATAAAAAGAAGTATTAAATCTATTATACTGGAGGATGAACTAGAAGGAGGATTCAATATCTCAAGAAAAGTAGAGTAATGGATGGTTGTATTGAAAATTTAGAATATAGAATGTTCTGACTGGTTGATTTGATTTTAATTAACCCTATAATTTAACAAGTTGATTAGAGTTTATTCAATTGACTTTTTAAATATATATATATATATTATTTATTTATAATTGATTTAATTTAGTTGAATCAATTAAATTATAATCTAAGAATCCGTCGATTTTAGTTTTAGAGGTGAATTTTAAAGCATAACTTATAATTTGAGAAGAAATGGAGAGAATTGATGTTTTTTTTTTGTTTTTCTATTATGGTGACGTTTAAGGTGGGAAAGATGAATCATTTCACATCTTTTAAGAGTTTGGAGTTTGCTGAACACTTCATAAAATGGACAAACGCAAGTGACCACCATCGTATGTTAGACATTGAAGCACCATATGTTATTTTCTCAATGAATAAGTGATGATGCATATTAGCCCAATCAACAGTTGTGTACCTTATTCACAGGTCTCAATTCTAGCAAAAAAAATCATGTTTACCTAACTTCTGTGATTTAATGATACATGAACATCCATTTCATAGTGAGTCATCATGATCCTGGATATCTATGTTGTTCCTTTTGGATTGTCTGCATTAGGAAAAACAACATATGTACAAGAAGTATTTTAGGCAAAATGTGAAACAAAATGTTTCCCACATCTGAGTTTGTTGCCAAAAAGAGTTGTTGGCTAAAATGCTTAATAGAACCGGTTAAGTAAGAGATGTTTGGCTAAAGTGTTTGACATAACTAGTTAAGCAATATGTTTAAGGTTTGGATTCTGATTATCTTCTGATGTCCTTCAGAAGTGTTGAGGTGCTGATTTCTTATGTTGATACAGAGTTTTGCTTTTGGGAATAAGTTTGTGATTTGGATTTGTTTCAGCCAAAGAAGAATTAATTGAATGTAAATTCAAGGAAGATTTGATTCAAGAACTCTCTACAAAGAAAACTTATATGAAAAAAGTTGATTTGGATATTCTAGTATAGAAGGGACACATGTAGGATGTGATATGACAACCTAGAGGTATGACATTTGGGTCTTGCTCAACAGGTTAAATTACTGTGTTTTGGGACGAGTTTTCTGTTGAAGATTCAGTTAGATTTCATTATTTTTATTTAACAATATGATTATATGATTTGTTTGACACTTGTTGAAGATCAAATCAATTTAAATAGAGATTTAAATTTGAATTTGAATTAATAAAATAATTATATCTTTTGTTGGAGAACTTTATGGAGCAAATTATTTCAACAAGATTCAGCCATTATTCTGAACGAAATTAAATCAGAAATCCAAGAAGAAAAGTTCAAGATTGCATTTCTATTTAAAGAGACTCAAACATCAATTTTGAGGTGTGTAAGACGTGAATGTTTTGAAAATACCTAGTGGTAGGGTTTATCTTTTGAGTATTTGTATGTGCATCACTCTAGTGTCTCCTTTCATATCTTAAGACATACAGTTTGGTATGTTAATTGAGTTGTAAATATTGTTCCAAGATGTTAAGTCTATAAGCTTGTGAACATTGTGTTTCTTATATTCTACTCTATTGTTATAACTAGATTAATGCATAATATTTGTGTACACCTCTACGTTTCAGTAGCTTGTCATATAAGGTTTGTCTTAGTACATTCAACATTATTATTAAGTTGTAAACACCAATCAGTGGTTGTGTGATTGAGAATAAAATGAGTAGGTTCTCATATTTAGAGGGAGTTATAAATAGAAAGTTATTGGGTAGTGTCAGGAAGAGGCATTGAACAACTTAGGACTTGTTGTTGCTTGTAAGACCAAGTGTACTAAACTACTAATAGTAAATTTTCTTTCTTGGGTAAAATGTCGTCTAGATGTAGGTGTTGTTTGCACCGAACTGGATTACCAATCTTTGATGTTCTCCTTATTCCTTTTCTGTTTCATCATCTTGTAAAAGTTAACATTTTTCATTGATGCCATACTGGTTTAACTTATCGAACTAGTTGTCAAAACATCACGTTCGACATCTGTCCTTCGAGGAACATAATTTTCACTATATTCAGTAAAAAAATTGTTTTTCTGTTTTTTTTTCATTAGGTAGATCAAAGACGAAGAAGGAAAGAATGAGAGATAAAAGAGAGAGAAAAAATAATTTAATGTGATAAAACACTATGAGATCCATAATTAATTTTTGGCAAAAATATACCCAGAGTCCTTTAAGTTATTTTTTTTAACAAGGCAAGACATTGCTTTATGTTTTTTTCGTTACAAACATGTCCAATTTGTTTTTAAATTGTAACAATCAGGTCCTTCAAGTTTTGTCTGTTGTACAAATTACGACCTTACTGTAATAAAACTGGTATAAAATTGCAACAAGTGTTACATGAAGGTACCAAAAGTCATATCTTACGACAGTAACATTAAAATTAACAATGATCATCACTTTCGAACCAAAATACACATCAACACTACAAAAATCAAAACTAACAACATTATGACATAGACTACCATCTTCAACATCTTCAACATGTTCTTCATCATCTCCTTAAATGATACATCAACGTCTTTTGTGTCACATAAGCGTTTTTGAAACAGAGTTTGTGAAAAATGTCAAAGGTGAACACGTTAGTTATAACATAAAAGATTAAATTTTAACAAAAAACACATAAAAAAACTGGCTTATTACAATAAAATAATTTAAAAGATTCAAAATATATTATTGTCTTAATCCTTATATAAAAGTTTAACAAATTAATTAAGTAATATGAGCCGTATAAATTTAATAATAATAAATATATTGTTAAAATAGATATTTTTTCATGATGGAAAAGAGTTTCCCTTTCCACCTTCCTCCCAATTAAATTTAAACTATTATGTATTATCTCACAATAACTAATTTATTTGTAATTAAATTATTTCAAAATAAATAATTTCTTTTGATTTACAATATAATATTAATTTCTTATTTTTTCAGTTGTACATTCCATTAATTTGTATCATTTGTAATTTAATCTCTTTTTTTTATGTTTAAAATAAATATAAATACATTAATACAAAAAATAAAGTACTTTAATGGATATTATTCAATCTACTATTTTAAAACTAAAAAAATAATTTATTTATCTTTTTATGTAGTATTTCTCAATTCCTGACACTGTCACATCAAATACTATTTTGAACCTACTTTCTCCCATTTTTATCACTTTCTACTTTCTCTCTTACAATTTTCTCTCCCCACTTTACTCTAAACCAAACCTAGAAATAATTAATTATTTACTTAAATTAAAATTAAAATAAAATAAAAAATTCTATAAATGTGGGCCAAGTTTGTGACCAGCTTTGAGTTCTTAAATGATTGTATATAATCAATTAATTAAGTATAAATATGCTAAAGTACTTAAAGATGGCGTGACATGATAAGATAGCTACTAAAAAGGAATAAAATAACTCTCCCTTTTGGTTGCACTATTTCTTCCATTGGAGCATAGTAAAATGAGAAAACATTCATTTCATTTTCTAGCTTGCCCCTAAAGGTAAAGTAGGGCTGGTAAGGTGGGTGCATGACATAATTGATTACCACAAAGAACTTAAAAAATAATCACTCACTCCTACTTCAATTATTCATGTTTTACCAAATTAATTTTCAATCCTAATTACATGCATGAAATATGAATACATGGAGTAATCTCATCATGTCCAAATTCTTGAATATGAAGCAATAATTCTGGTAAAAAAGATGTGACCTCATACATGCATGCTTGTTAATGGGATTAGGGTTGTCAAATTATTAATCATGATTAATTATGTTTGTGGTGGAACTTAATCTAGATCTTGTGGTGGGTGAGGAGGATTATGTTAATCATGTATGTGTTTGTCTTTGTTTGGTCATTTCTATATATGTTGGTGCATAGGACAAATAGGGTGGTAGTTAACATGTTATTATGTGACTTAGAGTCATTGATGGTTTATAATTTTTATTTAGAAAAAGAAAGATTCTTATTTTTAACACTTAAAGTATTAATTAAGTAACAATTAAATAATAATTCTGTTTAAAATGTGGATTAAAATTTTAAGTTTTGAGCTAATGGTGTAGTGGGTGGGCTAACTCCATTTACCTGTCTCTAGAAGAAAAATAACTGTAAAACAAAAGTTGCAGTGCATTATCTAAATGGCACAATTTGTATATGACAGGGTGAAGGATTTTAGATTTGGATGAAAGAATGTTTTGGGGAATGTTTCTTTGTAGTTTTTACTATTATTTATAGAATATGTTAATAATAAAATATATAAGAAGATACTAGGATAGAAATGTAATTTACTTAATCGATCTGTCCATAGAAAAGAAACAATAAACACTATGATCTAGTAACACACGGTTACAATATTCTTATAACATCTAAAAAATGGGTTGCTCATTAAATTTGATGGGATGTTTTTCACCATCGGGAGAAATCACAAATGCCCGTAATAAATGTTCAGAGATTTATTTTCAAATGTATATATTTTTTGAAAAATGCTATTCCTACACCATTTCCTACACCCAATACTTACACCGTATGCACTATTCACCGTATTTATACGGTGAACAGTGTTTTTTTTATTAAAATAATATATTTTTTTAAAATATTAATTTTTTTTTTTAAAAAGTTTTATTTTTAAAATTTATTTTATAACACAAATATAAGATTGCGCATTAACCAACTTCACAGTTGCATTAACCACAAAAATCTACATTATTAACCAATTATTTTACCTATAATTTATTAACCACTTTCACTACTTCATTAACCAATAAAATACACACTATTAACCATGTTCTGGGGAATTTGTTCAAGTATTTGTGAACAGTAATTGAGGTGTAGGGTGTAAAGATGGGTGTCAACATAGCAATCCTGATATTTTTTTATACATTTTTTCAGTGTAAATTAATGAGTTATTCTTATTTTGAAAGAATTTAATTTGAAGATATATCTCTGTATCAATATTACGGTGAGTCTGAAGATGTATTTTTATAAAAATTCTTAATTTAAAATTTAAGGAGTTTTACGAAGATCCATTTCCGAACGCGTTTATTTCATATACCTGCGTTAGACCATTCCTTCTTCTTTCTTCAATTGCTTCAAAGTCACTAAAACCACATTTAAGCTCTTTTGCTGCAAAGTCATTTCCAAACCCCATTTGAACAAGTTTCTTCAAGTTCACTCACTTCATTCTACTTCATTTACTGTAAAGTCACTTACCCATTCAAGTTTCTCATCCACAACTCTTATTTGATAAGTTTTTCATCTCATTGTTTTTTATAGATTTGAGTGATGTTTTAGATAACATAAGTCATTTAAGATGCATTAGATAGTAGTAAATTCAAAATAGGTAGCTGATATAGACATGCATTCTCAGTTGGTTAGAGTTCAGGGCACCTATGGAGTTTCTTCCATTTCTGCATGTCACGAGTTTATCCAGAGATGTATCTCCAGATTTTGTTTGAACGATTTTCAAAAATGTATCTCTAGACTTGACCTGATTGCATTTTGATGTGATTTTCTGGTTTTATTACAGGTACAAAGGAATGAAAACAACCAGGACAAATTAGGTTCGATCGTGTGTCCCAACACGCGTTTGTACGACATGAGAGGGCTAGGGGCAGGGCCACGAGTAGATGCCACATCTTTTGATGGTTCACAAGGTTGAGGTTTACAACCATTCACTTCTACTTTCCAAAGTCACCTGTCTCAGGCATCTACTTCACGTGAAGTCCATGGAGCTTATGAAGCCAATAAAGAGGAACCCGCTTCTGATGCTGATGCCCCATGTAGATAGTTATCCACGAGGCCTATTCAACACTTCCTTATTTCATCTCTATGGAAACCATGTTGTTATGCATGTCTAGGAAGGATAGGTGTTTTCATTTACTTTTGCATTACACTTGTTATTACATCTATTTTATAGTAATTTAATCACGATTAATGGTGATGTATTTGTTTACAGGAGCGTCCATGTTTAAAATCCATAAACCACAAAAGGAAGATTTTAGATTTGGAACAACCAGAAGATGACTGGTTCAAGAATGATATTCACTACTCTGGGCTTGCTGATTTATGTGTTGTTGTGTGCAAGACCATAAAACATGGCATGTAGGTGGCATTCACAAAGATATGGCATTTAGAGACATCATCTTTCCACCTTTCTCATTGTCGCTACTGCGAAAATCGGCGCCGGCTGAACAGAAGAGTCACCACCGTGCGTTATTTATCCCAACGGAGGGAAAGGAAACGCTCGAAGTAAACCTACCGCAAAGACGGGAAAGGAATGGTCATCGCAACCAAATCCTGGATTCGGGAGTCGATTACGCAAGGGGAAGGTATTAGCACCCCTCACGTCCGTCGTACTCGACGGGATCCACGCTTGTTTTCTAGTACGGATTGTTATTCTATCTATTCTACAGGTCAAGGGTTAAAAGAAAATAAAATGACTCGGCAAAGTATCGCACTTTATGCCTACGTATTTCCGTCTGGAACGAGAAATCAGAGTCAACGTAGTTCGCCTACCTACGGGAAAGGAGGGGAAGGTTGCTCGCTAGGATATCACATCCTATGCCTACGTACTTTCATACCGCATGAAAGATCAGAGTAAACGTAGTTCGGGCTACGGAAGACACAGATTTGTCTGTTTATCTTTTATCCTTCTGAAAAAGGTTTTCTCCTGATTACGGGTCCAAGCGGACAAAAATGACACTTTGATTGGTTTTCAGTCTTTTTACGCAAGAACTGTCTTTTATTGATGTTTGACCTCTTATTGTATTTTTGATTGTTTTTGAGATAGAAGAGAAAGAACTCTAAAACCTAGGGTTTGAAATGGGAATCAAAACTACCCTAATGTTGTCATACATGGATGAGAGCCTAATGTCTGTCATATTTCTCTCTTGCGCAGAGAGAAACAGAGATCCTAGGGGATAAACGGAAAAGAAACAGCAAATATACAGTAAAGCAGTAAAATGCATGAGATGCAGCAATACAAGCGAGGCAAGGGAGTCCCCACTCAACCTCGAACCTGAAAAACAATAGGCAAAGTGAAACAGCTTCACTTCAAACCTAAGGGGAAAATTAACAAACAATACAACAAAGAAAAATAAAACCCCAAAACCAGCTCTGACAGCCCACCAGCTCCTACAGCAGCAGCTCTGAAAAAACATCAAACTCTGACAGTTGATTAACTGCAAAACAACAACCTTCAACTGAATCCCAAAATCAAACTTCAATGGCCTCCAAGCTTTAGATAAGCTCCATCTTCAGGGCAAGCACTCCAGAAGAGAATCACTTAACAGAATGAGTTGGAATGATAAAACAGCCTATTGACAACCAAAGGAAGCCTATAAGTGTTTATCATCATGAGAGACTGGTTCCCTCAAAGTTCTACTTCTAAGATAAGCCACTTATCCCTCCAAAGGAGAGATGTGAATACCCTAGAGGGACTTTATGTCATTGGGAGGAATGGAAGCACAATAAGCTTTCCATGTTTATGAAAGAAATTAGTCTAAGTCTACAACTCTGCCTATTTTCCTTATTTTCTATGCCTTCAAAAAACATCTGCAAGCACAAGAATCTCCAAGCTCCAAGTATTGATACTTGCCTTCAGTCTTCTCACATGCTTCCCCATGCTCCACAAGCCCAATCCAAGCCCCATACCCCATAACAAAGCCCAACCCCAAGCAAATAATACAAAAGCCCATAATGGCCACACCAAACAATCACACTATTTACAAAAATCAAGTAAAATAGTAGTATATTATTTAAAATCCTAAAATTAATTCTAAGGGGATTTATACATCTACCATACACACCCTATATTTCCCAGCTCCTAACTCAAGCTAAAAAACCCAAAATCTAAGTGTTATGATGCACCTATGTCAAGTTTAACCCTAATTCTAGTCACCCTAATGTTGATGGTTCAAAACTAAACAAGATTAAATCACAAAAATGTGAGATAAATCTCTAAGGGAACCTAATTCTCTAATCTAACCATAGGAGAAAGAATCATATCAAAATATGAAAGAAAATGGCTAAACAAAATTCAACAAAATGGATATACAAACTAAAATGCAATAAAAGCAACTAAATGTAGAAATTCACCAAAAATAAAAAAAAATGATTAAAATGCTAATTTTATTTTTCTATAATTTTCTTGAGGCATTAATGAAAATGGAGCAAAAACTCCCATGTAAAAAGACTTATTTTTGAATTTAATATGATTTTTTGAGTGAACTATATGCAAACATGAAAATAAAAAGAAACAGTATGGCAAATAGCAATTTTTTTTACAATTCAGAAATGCATTGGGCCCAGGAGGGGGGTGCAGATATCACACTGCGCTGGGCCCATTAATATTCCAAAAAACAATACAAAATAATAAAACTGAAAAACAACTAGGGGGGCGACTAGCAACTATTCGTGTTGGTAAATGCATTGGCCCCCCACTGGGGGGTGCAATCAGCAAGTCTGGGCTAGGGCCCAAAGCAAAACGCAAGTAGGAGAGGGGGTGCGCCTGGGAAAACATGGGGATGGATCAGCAATCCCCTAATGGGCCTAAGCCCGAGTTCAATTCCTACCCAGCCTCAGTCGAACAAAACCTAATTCCCCTAACATTCCCCTCACAACCCTAACGGCGCAAAGAACCTCTCTCTGAAACACGCTCTAACATGCAAACTCTATCAAACAAACTCCTCACCAGAACTCGTTCCTCAATGTCCATCATCAACTAAACCAGTTAATATCTCAGTTCGGATTATTTTCCTAACCTAATCTAATCTTGTGTCCATCTAACGCATCAAACTGACCTAAATCTCCAACTAACAATCAAGCTATGAAGGCACAACGAGTTTAGAGAAGAAAACCTGGAGAATGCTGTGAAGATGTAGATTTCTGGAAATGGCTGATGAAGATTGATAAGTCTTGATGGCGATCTTGAAGTTGTTGATTGAAGATATTCAAGGAAACTTGAAGAACAACAAAGAATCTGTCAAAACAACGATGAACTCAATGGAAGATCGAACGAATCTGGACATATTCGAAAGTTGAAGATCTTGACGTTTGTGTTAGTGTCAGTCTGGTGAATTTCTGGAGAAAGGATGAGGTTGACGTTCTAGGTGATGAACGATCCATGACTATTCTGGAAATCTCATGAAGATTTGTGACGATGACGCACACGTGAAGATCGCAGATGAAGATCTTGGAGAACTAGTTGATGACGATTCTGGGGATGATATTGATGAACGATGAATCTTTGGATTTCTGATGATTTCTATGAAGATTTGAAAAGAAAGATGAAGATGTGATGACTGCAAGAGATGGATGGATGATGAATCTGGATCGAAGAGGAGGAACAGATGAATTTTCCGATGATTTTGTGTTTTCCGGTGGTTTTGGCCGTTTCCGGCGACAGTTAGCAGCTCCGGCGAGAAGTTACAGCGGATGGGACAGCGGCTGCATGGCCGGCGGCGAAGGGAACCGACGGGTTTCAGAGATTCAGAGATAAACGCGTGGCAGAGGGAGAAGGGAGAGAGAGACGCGTGGGGCCAGAAGGAGACTGAGGAGGGAACACCTGGCTCAGAGTGTGAGAGTGGAAGCGTGCGTTGGCAATTAGTGGATGAAGTGGCTAAACCTGAATTGCACGCGTGGCATGGCATTTATACGACATGTGGCAGTTGGACCTTGGACTTTTGATCTGGGCCTCACGAAATGGGTAATGGCCCAATTAGACTAATGACTCAGAATTAATGAATTAACCATGATTAAATGGAAATTAACTAAACAAAGATTAATATGAAACCCTAATTAAACTAAAACGAAAATATTAATTAAAAACCTAATTAAAAGCTCTAATTAATCCTAAAAAACAAAATTAATCCTAATTCCTAGAAAAAGATTATTTAATATCTATATCTATTTAAAAAAAAATCCAATTAAATCTGAAAAATCAATTAAAATCTAATAAAATCTAAAACATTAATATCTATTTAAAAAAAAATCTATTCTATTAAAAGAAAAGTAATATCTATTTATATCTATTAAAAAAACTATTCTATTTAAGGATAAAACTAATATCTAAAAAAAATAAAATCTATTAAATCTCTTAAAAAAAGGAATATCTATTTAAAAATCTAAAAACTATTAAGAAAATCTATTAAATTCTATAAACAAAATACTAACCTATTTACTATCTAAAAAAAGCAAATAACCCTATTAAAAATCTATTAAATGCATTAAAAATATAGAAAATAAAAGAGAAAAAACTAAAAAATGCCAGGAGGCCGATTAAATCGATTGGAGAACAAATGTGCAACCATAACGAAACCCGGGCACCGAGATGGCCTGAAAACCACAGGGAACGAGCACCAATTCTCAAAATACACTTATCCAAACCGGTCTGAATTGCCTGAAACACCAGGGGCTGCAATCCCGATAAAATCAATCTGACTGAAAAAATTGCAATGCATGCAGTATGCGAATGCGAATGCTAAATGCGTCAAAACATAAACCAGATATGGGAACCGGTTGGTCAAATTTCGGGGTGCAACACTCATAGCGAGATAACCATCTCCCTTAATGACGTCTCATGCCTCCTACATCTTCCAATTAGAGGAAAACTACTGGACCAAGGAAGGATGAATCGAGAGGAAACAAGCGAGTTGATGATCACATATTTGGGAGCTGACCCAACTGAGGCCACAAATGAGGTAGCTGGCACCTGAGGTGTGCATGCTAGATTTAAATTCTTAGAAGAACTTTATAAATACCATCTCCAAATGGTTGTGGATGCCGACAATGATGATATGCAGGTTGAGTACATTCGATAGTGTGTAGGGCTGAAAACCATAAAACATGGCATGTAGGTGGCATTCACAAAGATATGGCATTTAGAGAATCTTTCCACCTTCCTCATAGCGAGATGACCATCTCCCTTGATGACGTCTCATGCCTCCTACATCTTCCAATTAGAGGAAAACTACTGGACCAAGGAAGGATGAATCGAGAGGAAACAAGCGAGTTGATGATCACATATTTGGGAGCTGACCTAACTAAGGCCACAAATGAGGTAGCTGGCACCTGAGGTGTGCATGCTAGATTTAAATTCTTAGAATAACTTTATAAAGACCATCTCCAAATGGTTGTGGATGCCGACAATGATGATATGCAGGTTGAGTACATTCGATAGTGTGTAGGGCTGAAAACCATAAAACATGGCATGTAGGCGGCATTCACAAAGATATGGAATTTAGAGACATCATCTTTCCACCTTCCTCATAGCGAGATAACCATCTCCCTTGATGATGTCTCATGCCTCCTATATCTTCCAATTAGAGGAAAACTACTGGACCAAAGAAGGATGAATCGAGAGGAAACAAGCGAGTTAATGATCACATATTTGGGAGCTGACCCAACTGAGGCCACAAATGAGGTAGCTGGCACCTGAGGTGCGCATGCTAGATTTAAATTCTTGGGAGAACTTTATAAAGACCACCTCCGAATGGTTATGGATGCCGACAATGATGATATGCAGGTTGAGTACATTCGATAGTGTGTAGGGCTGAAAATGAGCCTAGTCGAGTCGAACTCTCTTCAATTCGGCTCGACTCGTTAAGAATTATTTTAGACGATAGACTTTGATTTATAGGGGGTGAATAAGTCACAAATTTAAAATTTAAACTTTTGGAAAAAATGATTTTCAAAATTTTTGTGGCACAACAGAAACAACCTGAATCAAATCGTCTAACCGAATATACTTTCGAAAAACTCGAATATGCGTAAAGTTACACAATAGAATGATAACAAACACAAATTGTTCAACAACGATTAATCACAAACTATTAAATGATAAGCTACATGTAAAGCTTATTTCCAAAAACCAAAAACCAAATAAAAGCACAAAAGACAATTTATCGAACACTTTGTGTGCAATCAATAATGTTTTGAAATTTAATTTGTTTTATTGATGTTAAAGCCAATCACAATCAAAGTGATTATGATTATATCAACAAACCTTAATTCAAAATGTAATCAAAAATTGATTTCCAAACGAATTAATCAAAACAATAACAAACTCGATAATTTACAAACACATAAATTAGAGAGAGAGAGAGAGAGAGAGAGAGAGAGAGAGAGAGAGAGAGAGACACACACACACACACACAAGGATTTATTTAGGTAGTTCTTCAATCGGCCTCGCTATGGGTACGTATGCCTTCAATTCAAATTCAAATTGAGATAGTTGTAATTAACCTTACTTTGCAAAAAGTGTATATACAAGAGATAAAGTACTCTAACCTTACAAACCTTATGGTTTGTTGTTGAACCTACCACCTCCAAAACCCTTGATCAAAGATTGATCAAGTCACTAACAATGCTGCTTCAATTCACTAGTTCTTGTTACTACCTTGCAAGACCTCCTATCTCAAGGTTTTCACCCGGTCAAATTAATTTCAAGTGCACTTGTTGAACCCAAATTTACAAACATGATCTACCGTTTCACGCTACTCCCTTGCGAGGAATCACCTTGTCCTAAGGCTTTCATCGATCAGATTCGTATTTGCATAATCTTGTCCAAAACCTTCAAATCCTCAATGATCTTGAAGGAAAACCCCAACATGGTTTTCTTATTTGATTCACTAAAATAACTCAACCCAATATTCTCGGCACATCAACCTAATTGGATGTTATCAATCCTAATATAGATGGTCACCCAATCAAAAAATGATAATGTGTAGTTTGATTGTGTGTATGCATAGAAGAGAGGTTGAAGATGATGAGCATGCTTTGAAATTCTGGTTTCGTATAGGTTTTACACTAGAACCTTGCTAGAAAATGATACATGTATGAGTGTGTGTGTGTGTGTGTGTGTGTGTGTGTCTATATATATATATATATATATATATATATATATATATATATATATATATATATATATATATATATATATATATATATATATATATATATATATATATATATATATATATATATATATATATATATATATATATATATATATATATATATGTGTGTGTGTGTGTGTGTGTGTGTGTGTGTGTGTGTGTGTGTGTGTGTGTGTGTGTGTGTGTGTGTGTGTGTGTGTGTGTGTGTGTGTGTGTGTGTGTGTGTGTGTGTGTGTGTGTGTGTGTGTGTGTGTGTGTGTGTGTGTGTGTGTGTGTGTGTGTGTGTGTGTGTGTGTGTGTGTGTGTGTGTGTGTGTGTGTGTGTGTGTGTGTGTGTGTGTGTGTGTGTGTGTGTGTGTGTGTGTGTGTGTGTGTGTGTGTGTGAGAGAGAGAGAGAGAGAGAGAGAGAGAGAAAGATGAAGCAAAGAGAATGGAGGACAAATGAAATTTTTGAAAGAGAGCATCATGTGCGTTGACCTATGAAAGCAATAGGTCTACCTACCAAAGAAATTGGGTCAACCTACGAAGTTCTTAGGCCGACATGTAGAGGTCTCGTGTCGACCTAAGTTAATCAGCCTATGGGACTTTATTATTGATGCATGGGGGTCGACCTGAGCAATTTGTATGTTGACCTATTGTGAGGGTAAATCCTCATATACAAGATATACATGTTTCGATGGTGTCAAAACGTTGCTTCATAGAAGAATAGATGTTGGGCGTTATCACCATGTTGCATGAGCATACCTTATTTCTTATGATCTATTTGCTTGCATAAAATATCTCGAGTGTTGCATATAGAGTTGCCAAAATATGCGTCATATGAGTTAAACTTCATTGCTCTATCATAAGTATCATCTAATAGAATCAAAAGTATGAAATTAGGCCTTTTCTGAAATTTCAGGTCTTTGAGTCGAACAAAACTCTGCTCCGGTCGACTCATGATATGTGTTTTAATCCTGCATTTTCTTCGGGTTAGGTATGGTCAACCTACCGGTCGACGCATACTGTTGGCATTTCCATTTGTCAAAGAATTCAGGCTATGAGTCAATGCATGCCTTGTTCTGATCGACGCATGGTTGTGTGTTTTGCATAATCAGTTTCCTCGGGTTAGCTCAGGTCGACCCTGCACTCTGCATGGATCGACCGCTCGCTGTTTTATGCATATTTCCTGAATTGTCTATTATTTTTGAAATATGGTTTTATTAGTTATAACCGTTTTTGTCTGATATAAATATTCAGTTGCTCTTTTCACTTCATATCAATCATATTGAGAAAAACAAGAAAAGTGAAATAGGTGTCAATTCAGTTCTCATCATCTTCATCTTCTTCATAGCATACCACAACAATCACACACAATAATCTTTGTTGTGCATTATGCATTATTAGAGGTGATAACGTTCGAAGCCGTTGATTGGGTAATATGGTTCGGGTTGAGGAATTGACAGGTTTTTCTTGAATAAAACCTCTAGGGTTTTGTCCTTCAAGATTCTCTGAATTTGGGGGTTTTTGCACGATTCTTCTCAACACATATTCAACCGAGTGAAGGTAATCGAGGAGCGGTGAGTTCTGTCGATTTAGTAACGGTAAACTGAGGATTGTGAAGGAGAGTTTCGGGTTCGACACGCGAGTGATTGAAATCAGCCGGGCTGGGGTTTGAAGACGGAAGGTTGTTCAAACATAGAGCTGTAATCAGAGGTTTATTCACAAGCTGTCAAAGGACTTGATTCGACTCAAATCAAGGGGCAAAATGAGATAGCATCTACAACAAAAGGGTGTTCGTTTGTTTGATTATTATTCAATTCTTGTATATACATTTCTACATCAGGTTAAATTTATATTATAAGGTCTCAATTCTATTGTTAGAATTGAGGGCAGACGTACCCCGAAGCGAGGACGACGGGGGAATTGCCTCAACAAATTGTTGCGTCTTTTGCCTTACATTTACATTACTTAATATTTTTGGATTTTAATGCACACAATTATATCAGTTTAGGACCTTTGAATAGTGCTAAACTGATTTTGAATCTAGTACAATCCTTGATTGTACGAGGAAAATTGAGCTACTCACTTAAAGCGGAACTCACTTGTTGTGCTCTGTACGCCAAGTGTTTGATAAATTGTCTGAACCAAAAACCTTGTGTGCTGCCCATTTATTGTTGAATATTTTAAGGCATTGGAAGTAGTCATACCACATTGTGAGCTAAATCAAATTGATAGTGTGACTAGCGTAGTGATTCTCATTACTCGTTATCGGATTCCATAGGCTTGACGCATATTCGGTTTTCTAGTAACTGTTTGTTATAGACGGTATAGTTCCTTGGCCAGCTTCCGCAAATTAAATTTTTTTAAAAAACCAATTTTATTTGGTAGCGCCGACTCTTTTTAAGCAAGCGATCTATTCAACCCCCCTTTCTAGATCCGCGCTATCGTCTAACAACTGGTATCAAAAGCACCGGTTCACTCTGTTCTTCAAGTATAACTTAGTAGAAAATGGCTAACGAGCCTAAAAGGGCTTACAATACCTGTTTTTAATGGAGAAAACTATAGTTACTGGAAAGAATGTATGTGTGTGCATATTAATTCCATTGACAGGAAGGTGTGGAATGTTATTCTTAACGGTCCAATTGAAATAACTATGACCGATGAGAATAACATGATTGTGCCTAAACCTGAAGCACAATGGAATGAGGATGACGAGAAGAAATATAATTATGATTGGAAAGGCAAAAATATTTTGATCTCCTCATTAGGAGTTGATGAATATTATAGGGTTTCTCATTGTTTAACGGCAAAAGCTATGTGGGACTCATTGCAAGTTTCCCATGAGGGAACCAATGATGTTAAGCTAGCGAGAATCAATACGTTAACGCAAGAGTTTGATCTCTTTCACATGGAGCAAGGGGAAACCATTGCGGACATGCAAAAGAGATTCACTTATCTCATCAATAGATTATATTCACTAGGTAGGCCAGTTGCCAATGATGTTGCTACTAACAAAATTTTGAGATGTCTTAACAGGAAATGACAACCGAAGGTAACCGCCATTAAAGAAGCTAACCATCTCACAATTTTATATCTCACAACATTTTTTGGAAAGCTGCAAGAGCACGAACAAGTGCTTCTAAGCCTAGAGCAATATGAAAAGAAGGAGAAAGCGAAAAATAGTGAAAAGAAGTCCATTGCTCTCAAGACTTCTTCCTCAAACTCCCAAACAAAAGAGAAAAGTGTTTACACTTCGAGTGATGACGAAGATGATGACAAGAGTGAGGATATGGGGCTGTTTGTAAAGCGATACAATCACTATGTCAAAAAGAACAGTATCCAAAACTCCGAGAAAAGTATTGTCAACTTTCGAAAACAATCAAGATACTCTAGAAATGACGACAATAAAGGAAACAAGACAAAAGGGTCGTGTTATAGTTGCGGAAAGACCGGACACTACAAACCGGATTGTCCCTTAAGGAAAAAGGACAAAGAGGAGGAAACAAGTAGGTCACATGAGAAGAAACCTAAGCCAAGGAGAGCGTATATCGCTTGGGAAAGCGATAGCGAATCATCCGAGGATGACAACTCAAGTGACGAAGACCAATCAGTCAATCTTTGTCTTTCCACCCATCAAAAGAACAAAAAGAAAAAGGTACGACATGCGAAGTATGCAAATTCCTCTAAAATGTCTCATTTTGAATTAGAAACTGCTTTTAATACTTTGCATTGTGAAGCAAAAGAAGCCTTTAAAAGACTTGCCTCAAATAACCAAATCTTTGCTCACCTAGAGCAAAAAATTCGTGATTCCGAAAAGAAACTAGAGGCATTAAAAGCTTCCATAGTGGAAAAGTATAAAAGTAGGTTGTGAGGACCTAAGAAAAAGAGTTGTTAACTTTGGGTGTGATACTTGTTACATTTGGCAAAATAAAGTTAGAAACCTAAATGCCAAACTTAACGAGGCTCTAGAGCCCAAAATTACTTTTTCCATCGACAAAGCTAATTTTAGAAAGAGTATGGTTAACCCATATAAAAAATACACATATGTTGTAAGAGATCACGATAGCAAAAGTTAACTTTTCTTGTTTGTATTGTTGCAAGAAAGGCCACACCATTGTTAAATGCCGTTTTAGGATATTTTTGGTTCCTAAAGGTGCTTATCAATGGTTGCATAAATGCGACCATGTTTTCGCTCACAACTTAGGAACCAATAAGCAGTTAGGTACCTACTCTTGTTAATTGTGTTCATAGGTACAACGTCTTGAGACTACCGAGAGAACATGGATTCTCGATAGTGGCTGCTCAAGACACATGAAAAGAGACATATCTCTCTTCATTGACTTTGTGATAAAGAAGAAGGGATTTGTAACCTACAAAGACAACAACCGTGGTGAAATACTTGGAAAAGGTAGTGTAGGTAATCCCTCTTCCACTACTATCTCCAATGTATTGCTTGTCGAAGGCCTTAAACATAATCTCATTAGCATTAGACAATTATGAGACAAAGGATACAAAGTATTGTTTTCAAAAGATTGTTGTCTAATTGAGCATAATGATGAATTAAAAGTTGTGTTTAAAGGTCTAAGAGTAAACAATGTCTATATGCTGAATTTGAATGAAGTATCATTGACAAGTGATAAATGTCTCATGAAAATGAGTGAGGACTCATGGTTATGGCATAGACGTTTAGCACATGTCAACTTTGACTTGCTGAACAAGGTAGTTTTAAAAGATCTAGTCATAGGCCTGCCAAAATTAAGTTTACCAAGGATCACCTTTGTGATGCTTGCCAAATGGGAAAGCAAACGAGGATCTCTTTTAAATCTAAAAATATCGTTTCAACTACGAGACCTCTTAAGCTTCTCCATATGGATCTATTTGGGTCATCTAGAATTAAAAGTTTAGGTGGTAACTATTATGGGTTTGTAATAGTCGATGACTTTTCGAGATTTTGTTGGACTATCTTCTTGGCTAGCAAGAGTGATACATTCACAACCTTTGAAAAATTTGCTAAGCTTTCTCAAAACAAATTAAACACAAACATAATATCAATTAGGAGTGATCATGGAGGTGAGTTTGAGAACCATTTGTTTGAGGAATATTGTGGTAAACATAGTATTGATCATAACTTCAGCGCTCCATGTACCCCTCAACAAAACGGGGTTGTGGAGCGCAAAGATCGTATTTTGGAAGAGTTAGGGAGAACCATGATCAATGAAAGTGCATTACCTAAGTATTTTTGGGCTGACGCCATAAGTATGTCATGTTATGTATTGAATAGGTTGCTTATCTGCCCAAGTCTAAACAAAACACCGTATGAACTTTTAAAAGGGCACAAGTCAAATGTGTCTCACCTACATGTCTTTGGTTGTAAGTGTTTCGTGTTGAATAATGGAAAGGAAAGCTTAGGTAAATTTGATTCCAAGGCCGACGAAGATATCTTCCTCGAATACTCTCAGTCAACTAAAGCCTATAAAATTTACAATAAGAGATTACTTACTGTTGAAGAGTCTGTACACGTAATATTTGATGAATCTTATCCGAGAGATGTCGGAAAAGGTAGTGTTGTTCATGGTTCAGGTGTATCTTCGGAAGACATACTCAAAAGTGCCGAGCTGGGAATTGATCAACCCGACCTAGCCAAAATTAAGGAGGAAAAAGATGACAGTCATGAAGAAATCGAGGTAGTTCATCCGTCTGAAAAAGATGATCTTCCTCCAGCTTGGAAGTTTTCTAAAGACCATCCCATCGACAATATCCTTAGTGATATATCAAAGGGGGGTGACGACTCGATCAAAGATAAGTAATTTCTGTTATCATTTTGCTTTCGTTTCTCAGGAAGAACCTAAAAACCCGAAAGAAGCCTTACTCGATGAACATTGGTTCTTATCTATGCAAGAGGAACTTAACCAGTTCAAGAGAAATGAGGTTTGGGACCTTGTCCCCCCTCCGCGAGGTCATCGAGTAATTGCCACTCGATGAGTGTTTAGGAATAAACTGGACGGAAATGGAGTAATAACTCACAACAAGGCGTGCTTAGTCGCACAAGGGTATAACCAAGAGGAAGGCATCGACTATGAGGAGACTTATGCGCTGGTCGCCCGACTCGAGGCTATACGCCTTTTACTTGCCTTTGCTTGTGCGAAAAATTTTAAGCTATTTCAAATGGATGTAAAAAGTGCATTCTTTAACGGCTATATAAATGAAGAAGTTTATGTTGCCCAACCTCCGGGTTTTGAATCTCATGAACATCGTGATCACGTATACAAGTTAAAACATGGCTTGTATGGACTAAAGCAAGCCCCTAGGGCTTGATATGAACGTCTAAGGAAGTTTCTACTTGATCAAGGGTATTCAAGAGGCAAGGTCGACACAACCCTCTTCATTAAGCGTCAAGGAAAACATTTAGTTTTGGTGCAAATTTATGTTGACGATATTATATTTAGATCAACTAACATGAATCTCGTAAGGGAGTTTTCTAATCTAATGCAGGGAGAATTCGAGATGAGTATGATGGGGGAGCTCACATATTTTCTCGGATTATAAATCAAGCAGCTTGAGGAAGGAACCTTTGTGAGCCAGACGAAATATTGTCTTGAGCTTTTCAAGCGATTTAACATGGCAAACTCCAAGGTCATTGACACACCAATGCCAACATGTGCAAATCTCAGTCGAGATGAAAGTGGTAAGGATGTAGAGGTAAAAATATATCGAGGTATGATTGACTCTCTTCTTTATCTTACTGCCTCTAGACCCGATATTATGTTTAGTGTTTGCATGTACGCTAGGTATCAATCCTCTCCTAAAGAATCCCATCTAAAAGCAGTTAAGCGCATACTTAGATACCTTTCGGGTACTCCAAAGTATGGGTTATGGTATTCTAAGGGAAACGATTGTTCCTTGGCTGGATTCTCCGATTCTGATTTTGCCGGGTGCAAATCGGATAGGAAAAGTACTAGTGGGACGTGTCACTTATTTTCAAACTCTTTGGTAAGTTGGCATAGCAAAAAGCATGTTTCTGTTGCTTTGTCAACCGCCAAAGCGGAATACGTCGCAGCCAGCAGTTGTTGCGCTCAAGTCTTATGGCTTAAGCAACAATTGCTCGATTTTAATCTCAAACTTGAGCATATTCCGATCTTCTGTGATAACACGAGTGCCATTAATCTTACCAAAAATCCGGTGCTACATTCACGCACCAAACATATCGAAATTCGACACCACTTCCTTATGGATCATGTGGAGAAAGGCGATGTGGTTTTTGAACATGTTGATACTAGAAATCAACTAGCTGATATTTTTACAAAACTTCTTGCAACCGAGCCTTTCTTTCATATCTGATGGGAACTAGGTATTCTCGATATTTCGGATCTTGTTTTGTAAAATTTGTTGCACATTATATATGTTTATGTATATATGTACTTTGTTCATCAGATATCTAACAATTGAAGTTGTTGAAAGTATATGTGTGTGCACCTAGCTATATTTGGAGTTGAGGTAATATCTTTCCTCAACTAACTCTCTCTCTCTCTCTCTCTCTCAATATTCATGTTCACAAAATGTATCAAATTATGTGTTACATTTGTCGTATATGTCGTGATCGTATGTATTTTACTTCATTGAATGCTTAAAATATGTTTTGGCTTTGTATCTATGTCCTTATGTATGCCCATATGATCAAAAATGTCAAAATTTGCTAGTTTTACCTGCATGAGTCGACCTAAGCAAGGTTAGGTCGACTCACAAATTTTTTTCTAATTTTCATTTGAGGCGGGTATGCTCAGGTCGACCTACCGGTCGACGCAAACCTCTTGTATTTTAAAAGTGAATTTTTCTTGTGTGTATTTTCCAGCAAAACTTACTATTTTTGTCTATGCATGATGATATTTATCTCTTTGTTCCTTGTTTATTAACTGTGTTATGTGTGAATGTATGTTAATGTTTATCCTGTTGTATGTGTTTTGATATGAGCATCTATTATTTAGTTTTATCATTTCTTGACAAGGATTTCTTTCTTTTTGATGTTGTCAAAGGGGGAGAAATGTCAAGCTGTTTAGTAGAACCACAAAGATCAAAAGTGAAGACGTCGCATTTATCGCAAATGAGTAAGTAGGAATGAAGGCATCAAGCAAGAGGGAGGATAATGCCGCATATCATACAGACAGGCTCTACGTGTTTTGCCATCATCAAAAAGGGGGAGTATGTGAGGGGAAAGCCTCATATACAATATATACGTGTTTCGATGATGTCAAAATGTTGCTTCATAGAAGAATAGATGTTGGACGTTATCACCATGTTTCATGAGCATACCTTATTTCTCATGATCTATTTGCTTGCATAAAATATCTCGAGTGTTGCATATAGAGTTGCCAAAATATGCGTCATATAAGTTAAACTTCATTGGTCTATCATAGGTATCATCTAAGAGAATCAAAAGTATGAAATTAGGCATTTTCTGAAATTTCAGGTCTTTGAGTCGACCAAAACTCTGCTCTGGTCGACTCATGATATGTGTCTTAATCCTGCATTTTCTTCGGGTTAGGTATGGTCGACCTACCAATCGATGCATACTGTTGGCATTTTCATTTGCCCAAGAATTCAGGCTATGCGTCGACGCATGCCTTGTTCCGGTCAACGCATGGCTGTGTGTTTTGCACAATCAGTTCCCTCGGGTTAGCTCAGGTCGACCCTGCACTCTGCATGGGTCGACCGCTCGCTGTTTTATGCATATTTCCTGATTCATCTATTATTTTTGAAATATGGTTTTATCAGTTATAACAGTTTTGTCTGATATAAATACTCAGTTGCTATTTTCATTTCATATCAATCATATTGAGAAAAACAAGAAAAGTGAAATAGGTGTCAATTCAGTTCTCACCATCTTCATATTCTTCATAGCATACCACAACAATCACACACAATAATCTTTGTTGTGCATTATGCATTGTTAGAGGTGATAACGTTCGAAGCCGCTGATTGGGTAATCCGGTTTGGGTTGAGGAATTGGCAGGTTTTTCTTGAATAATACCTCTAGGATTTTATCCTCTAAGATTCTCTGAATTTGGGGGGTTTTTGCACGATTCTTCTCAACGCATATTTAGCAGAGTGAAGGTAATCGAGGAGCGGTGGGTTCCGTCGATTTAGTAACGGTAAACGGAGGATTGTGAAGGAGAGTTTCAGATTCGACACGCGAGTGATTGAAATCAGTCGGGCTGGGGTTTGAAGACGAAAGGTTGTTCAAACATAGAGCTGTAATCGGAGGTTTATTCACAAGCTGTCGAAGGACTTGATTCGACTCGAATCAAGGGGTAAGAGGAGATAGCATCTACAACAACAAGGGTATTTGTTTGTTTGATTGTTATTAAATTCTTGTATATACATTTCTATAACAGGTTAAATTTATATTATAAGGTCTCAATTCTATTTTTAGAATTGAGGGCAGGCGTACCCCAAAGCGAGGACGACGGGGGAACTGCCTCAATAAATCGTTGTGTTTTTGCCTTACATTTTACATTGCTTAATATTTGTGGATTTTAGTGCAAACAATTATATCAATTTAGGACCGATTTGAGTAGTGCTAAACTGATTTTGAATCTAGTACAATCCTTAATTGTACGAGGAAACTTGAGCTGCTCACTCAAAGTGGAACTCACTTGTTGTGCTCTGCATGCCAAGTGTTTGATAAATTGTCCGAACCAAAAGTCTTGTGTGCTGCCCATTTATTGTTGAATATTTTAAGGCATTGAAAGTAGTCATACCACATTGTGAGCTAAATCTAATTGATAGTGTGACTAGTGTAGTGATTCTCATTACTTGTTATCAGATTCCATAGGCTTGACGCATATCCGGTTTTCTAGTAACCGTTCGTTATAGACGGTATAGTTCCTCGGCCAGCTTCCACAAATTAAATAATTTTTAAAAAATCAATTTTATTTGGTAGTTCCGACTCTTTTTTAGCAAGCGATCTATTCTACCCCCCCCCCCCTTCTAGATCCGCACCATTGTCTAACACCTATAATGAAGCAAAAGCTTATATAGGTCGACCTACACGTGTATGTGTCGGCCTATCCTGTAGTGTCATAATAAAAAAAAAATTTCAATGCATTTTTCACAAAACCTTGTTTTTAATGCATGTATGATGTATGATCCTTTTCCAAACTATTTTAATGCTTTCTAATGCTAAGATTCACATCTAAAATCAGAGAATACCGTCCAATATACATTACTACACTATCCTAGTTTTGAAATCTCTCAAAATAAATATTGAACGAAAAGAAGCACTCACAAATTAGTTCATCTCAAATTTCGGTTCGAGTTCGAAACGAACTTTTTTTAAGCTTAAACTCGACTCATTATAAGTTCACGAAGAATTCGGTTCAACTCGTTAGATTCATCTCACTTGGTTCACGGACTTAAAAGCCATTTTTCAAGTCTACTTTTTTTTTATATATTTGAATTTTTAAATTAATATTTTTTAAAAAAGAAAATATTGAAATAAAATAAAAGTTATCAAATTGAAATTGAAATTTGTCTAAAAAACCTACTAATTCAAAAACTACACATTTTTCAAGAGATACATTTGAAAGTCTAATTTAAAAACTACTCAATTGAAGTTTAAATTTGTCATAAAAATCCACAACTTTGTCTAAATATTTAGGAACCTTACAAATTTAATGAAATAGTTCCACAAAAATTACTAGAAATTGATACATTTCCATCACAGGATGATTACACCACTTGCAACCTTCATTACACATGTTATTTTAGCAAATGTCATTATGCCTCCAACAAGGATGACTCAAAATGCAATTGTTAGCTTTACTACCATAACTAGAATGGAATTGACAAATTTAGGGTTAAGATTTAGAGTGAACCTTTAAATCTACTCTTAAATACAATATAATCCTTCTCGTATATAATCGAGTTGACTCATGAACCTAACGAGTCAAACTATGTATAGTTCAAGTTCAATTCATTTAGTTAACAAATTTAGTTTTTTGCTCATATTCAGCTCATTTGGTTCATGAACCTAGTTCAATGATTTAATTGTTGAATCAAGTTTTGAACTATTTTTGAGTTGGTTTAGCTCATTGCTAGCCCTAGTAGTGTGCATTGAGGTGTTACATCTTATTCATGTTTGACACATCCATGTTTGTGGGCAAAATGTTGGTGTAATCCCTAGAGGCCATTACTTTTGGTACTTGTGTCGAATTATTTATTTATTTATAATAAAAGGCATTTCTTTATTATGGTTGTTTTTCTAGAATACTAAAGTCCCTAGAATAGCTATTTCGTTTAATGAAATATTAAGTGTGACTTAATCATGAGATCCATTAAACATAAGAAAACTATTCTTAAAGCATCCGTAGTCAAGCTTTACTGTGAAGTGAGATATTTTTAAAGCATTAAGATTATTATGTAGATAGACTGATGATCACATCTCGTGGATCATGGAAAAAGAGTTATCAAGTCTTAACATAGGTATGAATGTTAGGAGTAATATTTATACTGGATTGACTTGCTATGAGAGTACTACATAAAATGTTATGTAAAGTATTATAAGTTACTCTCATGATGATAGTGGTGTATACCACCCTTCGGCCTGAAACCACTAAGGATCCTAGATGTAGAGTCGAGTACTTTATTCTTGATCTAACATTGTCCTTAACTGCATGACCATAAAGATAGTTGATGGGTACTCCGTAAAGCATGCCGAGGGACATGAGTAACCTAGATGGAATTTGCCCATCCTGCATAATAGGATAAATATCTAAGGGCCCAATATTGAACTGGACAGGAATGACACGGTATATGCCTTGTGTTCAATATAGACCTAAAGGCAAAAGGGTAATTGTACACATAAGTACTATCACAAAAGGTTTTGTTAGATCACATGACATTTTTGTTACTTGGGTAGCAGTGATGTGTTGCTAGATACCGCTCACTGTTTATTATATTAAATATATAATTTAATATAATTATCAATGTCACAAGAACCTACAGGGTCGCACGTATAAGGACAGATTGATGAGAGATAGAATAAATAAGAAACACTTTAGGTACAATATACTTGAGAGAATTATGGAACACTATAAGGGACGACGTACTTAAGTGAAATATGAAACATTGTATAATATAATAATAAGAGTTAATAATAATAATAATATTATAATAGTTATTATAATATAATAATAATAAAATATGTTTATTATAATAATGGTTATTATTATTATTATATGGTGCACTTCAGTTGGGCTTTTTAGCTTGTAAACTACATAAGTGGTTCTATAAATACAACCCTTGTGTAGAACTTTTAGAACTTGATAAAATTAAGTTGGTGAAACCCTGACCGTTTTTCTCTTTCTCTCTCTCTCTCTCTCTCTCTCTCTCTCTATCTATCTATCTATCTATCTATCTATCTATCTATCTATCTATCTATCTATCTATCTATCTATCTATCTATCTCACTCACTCAAAGTCTTCATTTATAGCAGCTAGCATTGAGATTGAATGCACTTTAGAGATTGAATGCACTTTATTCGTGTGGACTGAGTAGAGGCGTTGCTATTCATTCAACATTCGTGATCATTCATCCAGATCTGCATCAAAATTGTTAATCACCATAAGAAGAAAATTTTTCTATCACTGATCATGCATATTCGTAAGGATCACTAAAGGGAAAATTTTAATTTCTGCTGCATTTTGCATCGCGATTTCCCTTCAGTGGTATCAGAGCTACTTATGAAATCATGAATCTTGTAGATGTTTAGTTTTGTACTTTCTGATTTAATTCGATCAAAATATATAATAAATTAAATAATAAAGAAAATTAATTTTTGACATCATGTTGTGTACGATTTGAATGATTCGATGTTGACTATGCTTCAGAATCTGACTTTTGTATGGTGAAGCAACATTACATTGATCATTCATAAGTTACAAAAAAGTGATTGATCAATTTCATATAAGATATGAATAATTCGGATGCAATGATGGTATATTTGATATGCCTTTTATTTCATCGATTCAGTTCCTATGATGATTGTATTTCATGTGATTGGTTAATATTCTTTTACTTCGGAATCCGACATTTGTATGGTGAAGCAATGACATTTCGATCAATCGAATTGAATAATCGATTGTTAGGATTTTGATAGTATGAATGAGTTGTATTAGAGTTTTTGATGGCACAAGAGTTATTTTAATATTTACAAAATTTTGTATAATAATAATAATAATAATAATAATAATAATTATTATTATTATTATAAGTATTTTATTTTGTTTTATAATTTAATAACAAATGTTGTTATTGTTATTATAAAATACATACACATGTTATGTTAACAGTAACGAGATGTTGCCTATATCATACAATAATTATAATAAAAATCATTACCAATATTTATATGTAATATGTATTATACATTACTGTGTATGTAAAATCCGATTTCTTGTACCGAAATACTTATTCACGGTTACCTCACAGTTACTGTGTCTATGTAGAATGAAAATTTTTTAACAGAATATAATAAAGTATCATGTTATTATTTTAATTAAATAATAATAAATTGTTTTTATTATTTATTTTAAGATAAATTGGTATACGCTAACAACCGGATAGTAGAAACGCCAATTAACTCATGATCAATCGCCAAAGTTTAATTTAATTTATTTAATTAATAGAATTTAAATTCATAATAATAATAATAATAAATGTGTTTATTATTGTTTTCTTGTGGTGAACAGTTATGCCTTTAGTCTTCTTTTATTTTGTTTTGGTATTTTTGTATACGGCCTGGGTGTCGTGTCTTTCTCTATACACTCTTTATGTAACTTCTTTTCTCATCTCACTCTCTCGTATGTAAAACGAGTATTCTTTAATGTAATGTAATGAAGAAAAGAAGAAGATAATATCAAAGGAAGACAACCATGGAGGTCTAGCTTGGAGAAGCATATATCGTTATTAGGTTTAACTTAAGTTCTCTCATTGGCTTGAGAGAACAATTGCGCTAGGGGCCATAACTGTTTCATATTTTATATGTATGTTGATGCATGTGAGAGACGATTTATATGATAAAGAAGCTGGTGAGACTAAACTAATTTAAATTTCTCTTAAAATTGAATATTAAGTTTATGCTTTCTAAGTTTTAGAACTCATCAAGACTAGATCAATTAATGTAGGTTTCACCTAACGCGAGGTGCATGTTCTATATTGGTAAGGTGCGATGAGATAAATGTAATATCCAATTTCTAAAACAATGAGTCAAACTCAAGTAAACAAATTATAATAAGATTATATACATTTAGAAGTAAGAGTTGGGAATGATTCATATGATGGATTAGAATAAGGAGTTATTTACCCAACTGAAAATATTCGAGAATTGTATTAGATACAATTGAAAGGAGTTCCTACCTAAATAACTGAGTTTTGTGTAATCAGCCTAACGCTGACTTAAAATAAAGTGAAATATAGATCTTGATCCATTAGAAAATCTTCCAACAGGATTTTTTTGAATCAAATGGTGAGGGTTATTTGGTTTGAGTAAAATAGTGGGAACATATTTAATTAAAGACCGAATTGAATATGTTGGGTTTAATTGATACTAATATCTTCACAATCTTTTATGTAGATTACCATGATAACAAGCACCTCTAATAATATTTTGCGATCAACCCCTGATAAAGAAAAATTGTCTGGGACAAATTTTATGGATTGGTACCGAAACTTGAGGATTATCCTCAAACATAATAAAAGGCCCACGAAGCAGGGTGGTAAAGGGAAAGGCAAGGAAGTTGTCATACCCAAACCTACTCCTCATGCTTTTAAACCTAGAAGAGGTATAACAAAGGCGGACACTTGCTTCCATTGCGGTAAGACTAGACACTAAAAGAGAAACTGCCCAAAGTACTTGGAAGATAAGAAGAATGGAGTGGAGACTTCAACTTCGAGTATTTTTGTTATATAAATAAATTTATCTACTTCTGCATCATGGGTATTAGATACTGGATGTGGTTCTCACATTTGCACTAATGTGCGGGGGCTAAAAAAGAGTAGAGATTTGGCAAAAGGTGAAGTTGACCTACGAGTTGGCAATGGAGCAAAGGTTGTTGCTTTAACTGTAGGAACTTATGTGTTGACTTTACCTAGTGGTTTAATAATTCAGTTAGGGAACTGATATTATGTACCTGCAATTAGCAGGAATATTATTTTCGTTTCTTGTTTGGACAAGTTTGGTTTTTCATTCATAATAAAGAACAATTGTTGCTCCATTTATTTGAATGATATATTCTATGCTACTGCACAAATGAAAAATGGATTGTATGTGCTTGATCTTAAAATGCCAATTTATAACATTAATACTAAAAGGATGAAACCGGACGAGTTAAATCCAAGTTACCTTTGGCATTGTCGCTTAGGCCATATAAATGAGAGGCGCATCTCCAAACTCCATAAAGATTGACTCTTGGACTCTTTTGATTACGAATCATATGATACATGCAGATCTTGTTTAATTGGAAAGATGACAAAGTCCCCATTCACAGGAAAAGGTGATAGGGCTAATGATCTTTTGGCCCTCATACATACTGATGTATGTAGACCACTGAACATACCAGGCATATGAGGTTCTCAATACTTCATCACATTTACTGATGATTCCAGTAGATATGGTTATATGTATTTAATGAAACAGAAATCTGAATCCTTTGATAAGTTCAGAAAGTTCAAGAGTGAAATACAAAACCAACTAGGTAAGAATATTAAAACTCTTCGATCAGATCGAGGCGGTAAATATTTAAGCCTAGAGTTTGATGACCATCTCAAAGAGTATGAAATTCTATCCCAACTCACCCCTCTTGGAACACCACAATAGAATGGTGTCTGAGAGAAGAAATCGAACATTATTAGACATGGTCCGTTCCATGATGAGTCACGCCGATCTTCCAAACTCCTTTTGGGGACATGCACTTCTGGAAGCAGCTTACACACTTAACCGTGTTCCATCCAAAAAGATTGAGAAGACACCATATGAGATATGGAGTGGTAAGAAACCACATATGTCTTACATGAAGATTTGGGGTTGTGAAGTTTATGTGAAACGAAAAATTTCAACTAAGCTTGAACCCAAATCTGACAAATGCTTATTTGTAGGGTATCCTAAAGAAACAAGAGGGTATTACTTTTACAATCCTTCTGAGGGCAAAGTGTTTGTTGCTTGAACTGGAGTTTTCTTGGAAAAGGACTTTATTTTCAAAGAAATTAGTGGGAGGAAAGTAGAGTTTGAAGAAATTCAAGAGTCACAAAGCATTGATACACCTATGGAGGAATTAGAGCTGGAATCACAAGTAGTTGTGGAAGAGCAACTTGCTCAAGTAGAACAAGACCAATGTTGGTCGAGCAGGATACATCACCAACCACAAAGATATGGATATCTTGTAACTGATCAAGGTGATGTATTACTCATGGATCAAGATAAGCTTGTAACCTACTAACAGGCCATAACTGGTTCTGAGTTTGAGAAGTGGCTAGATGCCATGAAATGTGAAATGAATTCTATCTACACAAACCGGGTTTTGACCTTAGTAGAGCCTCCTGTAGGAGTTAATCCTATAGGATGCAAGTGTGTCTTCAAAAAGAAGACTGACATGGATGGTAAGGTACATACCTATAAGGCAAGACTGGTTGCTAAAGGCTATAAAAAAATTCATGGGGCAGACCATGATGAAACCTTTTTACCAGTTATAATGCTTAAATCTGTTCGAATTTTACTTATTATCGCTGCATATCATGATTATGAAATATGGCAAATGGATATCAAGATTTCTTTCCTTAATGGAAATTTTCTTGAGGACGTGTACATGACACAACCTGAAGGATTTGACATACCAGAAGAAGCCCAAAAGATATGCAAGTTACAACGATCAATTTATGGATTGAAGTAAGCTTCCAAAAGCTGAAATCTTCATTTTGATGAAATTGTAAAACAATATGGATTCATAAAGAATAAAGATGAGCCTTGTGTATACAAGAAGGTTAGTGGGAACATGATCATCTTCCTGGTATTATATATAGATGACATATTACTCATTGAAAACGATGTCCTTACATTGCAACAAGTGAAAACTTGGTTAGGGAAATGCTTTTCTATGAAAGACCTTGGTGAAGCTACCTATATATTAGGAATCAGGATCTATAAAGATAGATCACAAAAAATTCTTGGCCTAAGTTAGAGTACATACAGAGACAAAGTGCTGAGACACTTTAAGATGCATGATTCCAAGAAAGGATTCATACATATGCAACATAGCCTATGTCTATTAAAAACATAATTCCCTTCAACTAAGGAAGAAAGGGATCACATGAATAAGATTCCATATGCATCTGCAATAGGATCTATCATGTATGCCATGTTACATACTCAACCAGATGTCTCGTATGCTTTAAGTGCAACGAGTAGGTACCAATTTGATCCCGATGGTACTCATTGGGTAGCTGCCAAGAATATCCTTAAGTAATTGAGAATGACTAAGGACTCATTCTTGGTATATGGAGGTCAAGAAGAGATTATTATAATCGGATATAGCGATGCTAACTTCTAGATAGATAAGGATAACTTCAAATCACAATCTGGTTATGTGTTCGGCTTAAATGGTAGCGCTGTGAGCTGGAAAAGTTCAAAGCAAGAAACACTTGTTGATTCTACAACAGAAGTCGAGTACATTGTTGCCTCAAATGCAACAAATAAAGCTGTTTGGATCAAGAAGTTCATTAGTGAACTTGGCATAGTCCCTAGCATTGTGGATCTCATTGATCTCTATTGTGATAACAATGGTGCTATAACACAAGCTAAGGAGCCTAGATCTCACCAACGATCTAAACACATACTTAGGCGTTATCACCTTATTCGAGAGATAATATATCAGGGAGATGTGAAGATATGCAGAGTACCTACACTTGAAAATATTGATGACCCACTAACAAAGCCTCTTGCGCAGCAGAAGCATGATGGCCATACTAGATCTATGAGTATTAGGGGTATGCCTGATTGGCCTAGTGCTAGTGGGAGATTGTTGGTGTAATCCCTCGAGGCCGTTACTTTTGGTACTTGTATCGAATTATTTATTAATAACAAAATCCATTTTTTATTATGGTTATTTTTCTAGAATAATAAAGTCCCTAGAATAGCTAGTTTGTTTAATGAAATATTAAGTGTGACTGAATCATGAGATCCATTAAACATAAGGACAATATTCTTAAAGTATCCATAGTCAAGCTTTACTGTAAAGTGGGATAATCTTAAAGCATTAAGACTATTATGTAGATAGGACGATGATCACATCTCATGGATCATGAATAAGGAGTTATCAAGTCTTAACATAGGTATGAATATTAGGAGTAATATTTATACTGGATTGACCCGCAATGAGACTACTACATAGAATGTTATGCAAAGTGTCATAAGTTACTCTCATGGTAATATTGGTGTATACCACCCTTCGTCCTGAAACCACTATGGACCTTAAATGTAGAGTCGAATACTTTATTACTGATCTAACATTGACTGTAACTGGACGACCATAAAGACAGTTGATGGATACTCCACAAAGCATGCTGAGGGACATGAGTGACCTAGATGGAATTTTCCCATCCGGCTTAACATGATAAATGTCCAAGGGCCCAATATTGAAATGGACAAGGACGACACGATATATGCCTCGTGTTCAATATAGATATAAGGGAAAAAGGGTAATTGTACACAAGTACTATCACAAAACGTTTTGTTAGATCACATGACATTTTCGTGACTTGAGTAGCAGTGATGTGTTGCTAGATAGCGCTCACTGTTTATTATGTTAAATATATGATTTAATATAATTGTCAACATCACGAGAACCTACAGGATGTAAGGTACAGTGTACTTGAGAGAATTATAGAACACCGTAAGGTATGGTGTACTTAAGTGAAATATGGAACATTGTATAATATAATAATAAGAGTTATTATTATTATTATTATTATTATTATTATTATTATTATTGTTGTTATATAATAAAATATGTTTATTATAATAATGGTTATTATATTATTATTATTATTATTATTATTATTATTATTATTATTATTATTATTATAAGATGCACTTCAGTTGGGCTTTTTAGCTTGCAGCTCACATAAGTGGTTCTATAAATACAACCCTTGTGTATAAGTTTTAGAACTTTATGAAATTCATTTGGTGAAATCCATGCCGTTTTTTTCTCTTTCTCTCTCTCACACTCAATGTCTTCATTCGTAGCAGCTAGCACTGAGATTGAAGGTACTCTGTTCGTGTGGACTGAGTAGAGGCGTTGTTCTTCATTCAACGCTCATGATCATTCATCCGGATCTGCATCAAAATTGTTAATCACCATAAGAGGTAACCATTTCTATCACTGATCATGCCCATTCGTAAGGATCGCTAAAGGGAAAATTTTAATTTTCGTTGCGTTTTGGATCATGATTTCCCTTTACAAAAATGTAACCTACATCAATGTGGTATACCTAAAATACTTCATCGACTTGATGGTAATTCACAAGTACAACTTAGGGGGAGCCTGTTTGGTTTACCTGTACTCGAAGTTGGGCGAAAGTTGTCTTTGGAAGACAAAGCAATTAAAAGGAAGTTGCATGTTGTTTATGGTAATTTACTATTATTGATCAAACTCTTTTTGTTATACTTGTTACTAATATTTTATTCAAGCCATTTTCAAGGATGGATCATCTCCCACTTTCCTCACATTTTCGGGTGCGAACATATGCCTGACTATACTAAGGATTGACCACGTGCTTGCGCCTTTACGCTGCTCAGAGGGAATCAGGCGACTAAGACTTTGCGGGTGTATCTTGACCATCATGTAGTAGATTAAATTATCTTTTACCCATACGAAGGTCACCATGAGACATGTTAGATAAATGTTATTTCATTATACTCCTGATGGCTGGCTTGTGGGTCAAGCTTTGATGTATGCGTATTTGCCCGAGCAAGTGATGTGCCAGTTTGGCTATTTGTAGGTTATTCCGAGACACCCCTTATAGTCTGCTCTGCCCACTGTCCGCCATAGGGATTTTGATGCCATACTTGAGAATCTTGATAGTCATTTGGTAACAAAGGACTATCGCAGAGTGCTAGCTTCTGTATAATATGCTTATGTAGAGAGCTACATCACATGTTTCTATATGGTGTCCCATTTTATCATGACACTAAACACTTTTAGAACACCACTCAGACCATCTAATCAGGAGGTGCTAGAGGTTAGGGATGATCACACTTAGGATGTATTCAGCGTCTGTCGGTATATTATGGATACGTCGAGATTGGACATGGAGGAAATAATTTTTAAGGAAGGCATCCCTAAGTTGGCCCTCTTAGAAGGTATTATTCCCGAGTACCGAGGACCGGAATTACTTGCAGTATAGGTGGAGAAGCTAGGGGGTTAGAAAAACACAATAGTTTATGTTTGGTTTTTTTTTTGTTGCATTTTTAGACAAATGTTATGATGGTCGATACTTTTTGAATTTACTTTAATTGATATATTAATTTTTAATGCATGTGTAGTATGTTTTAATCAATTAATGTTACATTTTCTAATTATGGCCTAAAATAACCTAAATTATAAGTTGGCCTCATAAACAAAGTCAAAGTTAGGACAATATTTCTGCCTAAAAAGCATTTAAGGGGGATTTCCGAAGATGCATATCCAAAATATCTTCTGTTATGTGAAATAAACATGCACCTAATAGCTTAAAATGGTTTCAGGGGGATTTACGAAGATGCATCTCCAGACACACCCGAAATAATTTTCAGAGATGCATCTCCGGACCATATTTTGGAAAAATGGGTGTGTGTCTGAATTATTAGAGCTGATGTGATTTTAGGTGCGTCCGGAGATGTATCTCCAGACACAATAAGGGCATTTTTGTATTTTTAAAGGTGTGGCATGTGTAACTCCCCAGACTGCTTTCAGAATTATCGATTTACCCCACAAACCAACACGGGTCTTTTCAGCATGCTTTTCCCTCACTCACACGCTTTTCAGGAAACTTCCTAGAAGGCCACCCATCCAAATACTACTCCAAGTCAAGCACATTTAACTATGAAGTTGTTATTTATTAGGCTACCGAAAGGAAGATGCATCTTGTTGGTATATGTAGTACCAATCAATCCTTATAAGTTTTCCTTCAACCATGAAGTCTCATACCTGCACAGCTTCAGGATCCTGTCATTTCGATATGAATTCAGGTGACCAGTCCCCTCCCTTTTTAGCCTCAAGTGTTACAACCACTCCATACCATCTTCGGTCTCGGGTGTTACATGCCCACCAGTTTCCACTTGGTTCTCCCTCGAACCACATCGTACTGAGAAAGGTATGCTCTGATACCATTTGTAATGCCCTAAACTGCTTTCAAGATTACCTACTAACCCCCACAGTGTATAAGGGGAACAATCTTACAAAGTACATTAAGTTTAGAGACATACTATGATGAGCTATAATGACAGTTAATGGCTAATTATGTATAAGATATGCTGCCATGATATGAATATAATTGCTATTCATGTATAAGATGTGTTATCATGATATGATCTAATAATCAAGGAATCGTGTCTCTAAGTCCCCCCTTTAAACTGGTGGTGAGTGAATCACACTAAGTTTGTCTCTAAGTTGAACAAAATGTGTGGGACTTAATGGTTTGGTGAGACAATCTACAATTTGATCCATTGTATGAACATAAGCCACAACAACCTTGTTTTGTAGTACTCAGTCTCTGATATAGTGTCATCAATTTCAATATGTTTAGAACGAGCATGCAATACTGGATTAGAAGCTAGTGCCTTGGCACTCAGGTTATCACACCATAGTATGGGCTTCCTTGGCAATGTGAGTTTAAGTTCGGTAAGTATTGAACAAATCCATGCTATCTCAGCAGCTAGGTCAACTAGAGCTATATACTTTGACTCTATACTTGATCTTGATACTACCTTTTGTTTACCTGAGGACCAAGAAATGAATATTTCACCAATGAATACACATTGACCAGCCATGAATTTTTTGCCATCAAAACTAGTAGCCCAATATGCATCAAAAAAACATGTTATCTCCAAGTCACTGGATGGCTTGATATGCAAGCAATAATTGATGGTGCCTTGGAGATATCTCAAGATTCTTTTTATGCCTTGCCAATGGTCAATGGTGGATGAACTCATGTATTTGTCGCACCTCGAAAAATCACGGAGACATTTCGGAGAAACGACCCTCGCGCGAAAGGCGCGGAAATGCGGTTCGACAGAGTCGCCACCGAACTTTATTTTCCCGAATAAACGAGAGAGGAAAATATCGAGAAAACCTCTTAAAAACGAAAGGATAGGAACAGGGCTGTCGCAACCATGTTCCGGGTTCGGGAGTCGGTTACGTGAGAGGAAGGTATTAGCACCCCTCACGTCCGTCGTACTCGACGAGAACCTCTTAAGGTATTTATGGAGAGTGTTGTTTAGGTTTACTTGTTTTCTTCTCGTTGATAAAGGTAGAATTGGTAGGATAAAAGGTTAAAGACGCTAGTGGGAAATGGGTGGTTAGAGGATAGAGTGCTCGCCAAGGATTGGGGCCCTTGTGCCTACGTATGCTCATTCGGACGAGAATGAGAAATCAGAGTGTCGTAGTTCGACTACGGGAAAGGATGGAGGAAAAGGGAAGATGGATAGAAGTGTGGAATGGGGGAGAAAAATGGAAGTGTGCTCGCCAAGATCATCGCAATCTTGTGCCTACGTATCTTATATTCAAGAATGAATAAAGAATCAGAGCGTCCGTAGTTCGTGGTAACAACCACGAAAAGACGAGGTTTGAATTGGTTTGACGTTGAGTTGAGAGACGAAAGAGTGACTGACAAACAACCTAAGGGCGTGCCTCAAAAGCTTGTCACTCAAGAATTCAAGGAATGCGAGATCCCAATAACTCAGTTCTTTCGGAAATTGAGTTGAATAAGTTGAAGATAAGAGTTAGATGTTTTGAAATCAAAAGAATGAACTAATAACAACTCGGGGGCGCGCCCAAGAGTTACTCATTCGAGTATTCAAAGAATGCTAGATTCTAGGAATATCCCTCTTTCGTAAGTTTAAAAAACGTTTGTGAAAAGGTCGAATCGAAAAATGGCATGCGAGGCCAAAGGAAGTTGGTTTGAAAATGGCTCGACGACGTGTCGAAGATTTGATTGAAAATGAAACCGACTTGACGACGTGTCAAAGGTTAAGATTGTGAGAAACGATATTAGTCCCTAAGGGTGCCCCTAATATCGAAACCACGAGGAATTGTGAAGTGTGTGCGAAATGTCGATGGTTACGAATGCATATGAACACTCGACTTAGGATACGTTTGAAAATGTTTGAGTTTGAAAAAAAATCGAAAGGTTGAGTGAATAACAATTCAAGAGCGTGCCTCGAGAGCTATTCACTTGAAAATTCAAGGAATGCTAGATTCCAAGAACCTTCTTCTTTCGGTCGAGAAAGATATTTTGAAGAATTGAATCGAGTGTATGAAAAAGAGTTTGTGGTATGAGAGGTGAGAATACGAAATTGAATTTGAAAATGTACAGGAGAAATGACAATTATTTATTAAATGAGACGTCGGTCTCACAACTAATTAATCGGGGTATTATCGAGATGCTAGATCTCGACGACACTTTTTTCATTAGAAAAATATTGGGATGAACAACGGAAATATTACACAGAATGCTAGATTCCTATGATATTTCTCTATCCAAAAGAGAATGCTAAAATGAAAAGTCGACCAACACATTATTTAAGGTGTACACCTCAATAATGACCGTCAAAAATCCAAGAAGTGCTAGACTTCAAAGATTTAGTTTTTCGTAATTTGATTAGAAAATAATTTTATTAATGGAAAATAAATTGAATTAATAAATAAATATAAAAAATTAATCATATTTGAAAATGAGTTTAAAAATAACACAAAGGTTATTATTTTTAAATTGTTTTTAAGAAAACAAAATACTTATTAAATTGAATGTAAAAGTGACTTTGATTTAAATAAATAAATTAATGATTATTGAAAATTTAATTCATGAAATATGCTGGGAATTGTTTCTGTGTAATACCATACGCCATAATGAAAACGAGGTGAAACCGTTATACTCAAAGCCTGTGACATGTAAACTTTAACATGATCAATCAAAGACACCAATTCTTACAATCTATTTCCAAGAGTTTTTTATGCATAAAAAGTGAGATTATTGAATTATTTAAAATAAATACATTTAGAGTAAAAACAGAGTTTAACCAAAGTTATATATTAAACAAAATCAGTAATGAATTCAGTAATGATTTACAAAACAAAATTGATGTCATCCTAAACTTTGACAGTAAAATGCAGTAGCAGCAATCCCTCAGTTCATGCCTACAATGCTATATGAACATATTTTAGTAAGAACATTTAATCAGCCATAACACTCAACACCAAGCACAGAATAATTTGAAAAAAAATAACAACAGTTGCACCAAATTCTAAACACAGGCAGAACATAAACAAAAACACAATATTGCAGCACATAAAAAAGAAAAGAACGGATCTGATGCAGCTTGACAGAATGCAGGCACCATTGGCTCAAAGCAGAAACCAAAAAAAACCAGTGCGATAAACATAACAGTGAGTCTAACATAAAACTAAATATTCATCCAATCAAAAGCTAATACGAAGACTTGCAATATTATCCAAACAAGATCGCAACCATGCTGCAAAAAGATAACCACACCAAAACTTCAACAGAAATTAAACCAAGAATTATATAACATCTGAGTTTTTATAAACTCACTCATAGTGTATCCACCAACAGAAATCGAAACCTGCATAGCATGTACACTAAGACCACAATACCAACCAAACATCTTTCGCTATTCATGGTGTACACTCAAGCTGCAATAAAATAGAATATGAAACAATAACGCCAGAAAAACGAGCAGTTTAATATCATCGTCCCATTCTCAGAATCCAAATAAAAGTGAATTTATCAACATTCATGAAAAAGTAACAACCTCTAGTAATGATATAATGCAAGTGTTAACTCAAATAAATTAACAGAACAAAGATCCTTAACAACAAAAAAAAACCTGAATATTAACGACGTCACGTCGGATATTCGGCAAAGTTTTTAAAACAACAAAAGAACAACCACAAAATGCCTTAAAAGCAATGTTTAAATACATTGAATACTAATACCAACCAAGCCTAAACCGAGGCACTAAGTAGTATCGAACCAAAAGATACAAACATTTACCGACGCCGATTTCGAGCTTTGGCCTCGTACGGATTGGGTTGTCATGATTTTGGACCTTGCTTGTCACGGCTATCACTCCTCATCTTCCTTTTCATTCTCGCACCCGCAAGTGTTAATGCTCCTGCTTCTCAAATGCAACTACTAAATTTTCTCTAGCAGTTGTAAATGGACTATCCATAGCCAGACTCCGAAAATAACGATAAATAACTACCAGCTCATCACCAGAATATGAAGCCAACAAAGCAAGCTGATGGTGGGGATTTCCACTTGAAGGCCAGATAGACGCAACTTGTAAATAGTAACTAGAAGCTGCTGCGAACTCACGCTTTTTTGAGTCACCTTCACCGTACAATCCTTTGTAGCGAGCAAGATCACCCGAGTATATCAAACAACGATGACAAGATATCAAACTTTTCTTCATCTCAGCAGATTTCTTTCCATCTTTCTCCATCACAATCACATTCTCTGAGTCCTCAAAGTAACCCAGAGGAAGCCCATTCTTGGCTTTGATTTTCATGATAAGATCATGGTAAAACCCAGTTGCTTCTGAAAGGAATGTCTTCAACTCTTGCCTTATTTTAGTTATCCGCTCAGGTCGTACAAAACCTTTCCCACCCTGAGGTCATTTTGAGCTTGCAGACGAAATAACAACATTGAAATGTGCCCTTAACTCTTCAATCCGTTTATAATGTAATACCTAAAGAGAGTACTCAATATTGTGCTGCTCAGAAAAAGCATGATCCTCGAGAATTATTGCTTCAAAGTTCTCACGCTGCTGTGGCCAAATACTGGGATCTGACGGAACATGCGCCTGAGCTGATCTACGACGTTTTTTTCTCCAATTCAAGGTTCTGTGTGAAAGGTATGGAGGATTGGGTGGAAGGTGGTGTTTCAATGGAAAACGGAGTGGTTTCGAAGGGTTTCGTATGAGGTTTAGCGGAAGAATAATAACTAGGGTTTGGGAGTTTTGGAGCGGCCGTTTTGCTTAGAAAAGAAGAATGAACAGTGACTATTAGGGTTTCCATTAGCTCTGAACTCCTCCCTTTTAAACGTGACAACCTCAACCCTAACGGGCCTCCAAGCAATGGGCCCAATCTGACTCTCACCTTCTTTTCCTTTCAAATTCTGATTCCTTCTTTTAATTTCTTTTACATTTAATTTATTAACATTAAAGCTAATAATTATAATATAAACTAACATAACTCTAATAAATAAAATACTAACAAATATAATTAAATATAAACAAATATGAATAGAACAAACTAAAAACAAAACAAATTTTAATTACTTAAAAATATTATTAGCAATATTTAAAAAGAAAAAAAAATTTAGGAAACTAAAAAAAAATCATTAATATCTACAAAAACGTCTTTAGGCCATGTGTCACTCTCTTATTGGGCGAAAAGGGCAAAAATTTGAGAAAATCAACTGATTGCAAGCAGACACGCGTCTAAATGACGCGAAGTTAAGCGGGAAGTGCAAAATATAAAAGAATAATAAAAAACGAAAATATTTGAAAATGGGTAGGACAAATTTAGGGTATGATAGATGCCCCTATCTAATCAGGTTAAACCTAGGGAAATGAACTGCTGCAGCGTTCATTTTCCTGAGGTAGAAGTTAATTAGATATGAAAAAGACCCTGAATTTGTCCGAAAAGAAAAGAGATGCTTGGGAATTGAAATACTGGAAAATGTAATCCATATGAGTAAACTGTTGATAACTGGAAAAAAGGCGTCATCACCAAAAGGATGATGGAATGAAACACACACGGCTACTACCACCAAAAGGATGGTAGAGCAAAGCACAATCGCACAATCTGACATTAATGACCATGACAGACCCCCCCACCAAAAGGATGACGGAGCGAAACACAAACATAAATAAATAAATATCGCACAATCTATCACCAATCCAAGCGACAGACCCCCACCAAAAGGATGACGGAGCGAAATACACAAACAAACTATCGCACAATCTGACACCAATTCAAGTGACAGACCCCCCACCAAAAGGATGAAGGAGCGAAACTCACACAAACAAACTATCGCACAATCTGACACCAATTCAAATGACAGACCCCCCCACCAAAAGGATGACGGAGCGAAACACAAACATAAATAATTAAATATCGCGCAATCTATCACCAATCCAAGCGACAGACCCCCCACAAAAAGGATGACGGAGCGAAACTCACAAACACTATATCGCACAATCTATCACCAATTCAAGTGACAGACCCCCTACCAAAAGGATGACGGAGCGAAACACACGCAAACAAATATCGCACAATCTATCACCAATTCAAGTGACAGACCCACCACCAAAAGGATGACGGAGCGAAACACAAACATAAAAAAAAAATCGCACAATCTATCACCAATCCAAGCGACAGACCCCCCACCAAAAGGATGACGGAGCGAAATACACAAACAAACTATCACACAATCTGACACCAATTCAAGTGACAGACCCCCACCAAAAGGATGAAGGAGCGAAACTCACACAAACAAACTATCGCACAATCTGACACCAATTCAAGTGACAGACCCCCTACCAAAAGGATGACGGAGCGAAACACAAACAAACTATCGCACAATCTAACACCAATCCAAGTGACAGACCCCCCACCAAAAGGATGACGGAGCAAAACTCACACACACTATATCGCATAATCTATCACCAATTCAAGTGACAGACCCCCCACCAAAAGGATGACGGAGCGAAACACACGCAAACAAATATTGCACAATCTATCACCAATTCAAGTGACAGACCCCCCACCAAAAGGATGACGGAGCGAAACTCACACAAACTATCACACAATCTATCATTAATGATTATGATAGACCCCCCACCAAAAGGATGACGGAGCGAAACACAAACAAATATCGCACAATCTATCATTAATGATTATGATAGACCCCCCACCAAAAGGATGACGAAGCGAAACACAAACAAATATCGCACAATCTATCATTAATGATTATGATAGACCCCCCACCGAAAGGATGACGGAGCGAAACTCACACTAACAATATCGCACAATCTATCACCAATCCAAGTGACAGACCCCCCACCAAAAGGATGACGGAGCGAAACACACGCAAACAAATATCGCACAATCTATCACCAATTCAAGTGACAGACCCCCCACCAAAAGGATGACGGAGCGAAACTCACACAAACTATCGCACAATCTATCATTAATGATTATGATAGACCCTCCACCAAAAGGATGACGGAGCGAAACACAAACAAATATTGCACAATCTATCATTAATGATTATGATAGACTCCCCACCAAAAGGATGACGGAGCGAAACACAAACAAATATTGCACAATCTATCATTAATGATTATGATAGACCCCCCACCGAAAGGATGACGGAGCGAAACTCACACTAACAATATCGCACAATCTATCACCAATCCAAGTGACAGACCCCCCACCAAAAGGATGACGGAGCGAATATTCACACACACAAGTTGCTATCACCAAAAGGATGATAGAACAACATAAATTGAAGGTTATCCACACCAAAAGGATGCAGGCTAGGTTGAACTGACGGGGTTCGACTATCACCAAAAGGATGATAGTAAGGCAATTGACAATGGTCACGCTTGCTGGATACGACTTATTGGGAAACACCCAAGAGGAAGATTGGATTGAAATGAAACAACGGGGTACGCCCACCATCTTGCTTGGAGATCATAGTTTTGCTGAAATGATTTCATGGTTACGCCCATGAATTCTGAAGAGGATGCCCCTGACTGGGCTGAGTTTGTCTTGATGTCTTGTCTTGCTCAACAAAAGGCTGAACAACTTCATGAGGTACGCTCACGGTTTTGCTGAAGATGCCCCTGTCTGGGCTGAATCTTGCACTGAATGTCTTGGGTTTGCCCAACAAAAGGTTGAACAACTTCATGGGGAACGCCCACGGTCTTGAACGATATGCCCCTGGTTGGGCTGAGTCTTGCTTTGAATATCTTGAATTTCGTGGGAGAAACCCATAGTATTGCAAAAGATTCCCCTGACTGGGCTGATGATTGCTTTGAAGCTCTTGAATTTCGTGGGAGAAACCCACAGTCTTGTGAAGGATGTCCCTGACTGGGCTGCCAATGGTCTTGGAAATCTTTGAGATTGATCCTGGGCCTTGACTTGCATATGCGATGCTGGATGTAAAATGATATTCCATAACGAATGGAAGTGCAAATGCAAATGCTAACGTGCGGAGATGCAAGAGCTGGGGAAGTATGATATGATTGGAGTATGCATATGATGCAAGATGCTTATGAGGTCGAATGCGACACGCGTGATGCATATGATTGCAGACGGGTAATTGGAAATGCAGGTGGAGATGCCAGCGTGATGGACTTTCGGCAGTTGTCTATGCGGATTGGACTTCGGGTGGTGGGAGGGATTGACTTCCTCGACACGCAGTTCGTTGAAGACGTCACGATTGAAGCAAAAGATGATGCTCTGGATGTCCCAAGTCTGGGATATTTGGGTGACTGTGAATTTTCTTCAGAGAGAATTGCAACTCTGCTTGATGGTCAGGACGACCTGGTCTTGCCCCAGTCTAAACTTGTTAACTGGTCCGCCCCAGATTAACCAGCTCTGACATATGGAGGTTGAACTCGGACGACTTGCCCCTGCTCGAGCTGTTGAGTGATTTGCCCCAGCCTGTGGGTTCTGAGGTAGTCTTGTTTCGTGTCGGCCACTGGGAGTTAAATTCTTCCTTGATTGCCCCTTGTTGGAATGTCTTTGAATACCTAGCTGTTGCACCCCAAAATTTGACCAACAATTATTTATCCATCAAGTGTTTGCAGGTTGATACCTTCCTCAGAAAGTTCAAGAGATCCTCAGAGAAATGGTTTGAAACCAGGGTTGTGTGCTTCACAGTTTGAGAGTTGTGGGTGCTCCTCAGATGATTCTGAGACTTTGAGAAAGAACTTGATGTTTTGAGAAAGCCTATGAGATGTCTTGATAGCTTTCATGAAGCCCAGAGAAGTCATTATGCAAGAATTCTGAAGATTCAACCATGAATGGTAGAATTAGGGTTTTGACTGGGTCAACCCTAGATCAGCTGGAGATTTGGAGAAGGTTGAGACTCAATCCAAGGGCCATGAGATCATGGAATGATATATAGAGATGTTATAAAGATGATTCCTAGACCAACTCATCATGATTGAGGAGTTTGAGAAGTTTCAAGTCAGGGTCTCCAAGGATTGTCAGTGAAAAAACCCTAGTTTAATCCCTATTTTCCAGGCAGTTTTAGCTCTAGATGTGATTGATATCTCATCTTCCCCACAACATGAATGTTGTAGAGCTTGTTCTAAGCTTTAATTTGAGTGGTGGAAGTCCTTGATAGGAGTTGCAGAGCTCAAGTTATGGTTTTGACAAATTACAGGTCAGCAGAGGTGTGTGAATCTGGGTCCTTGAAAGTCACCCAACTTGCAGACAACCTTTGCCCTAGTAGGAGGATTCCTATGATTTCTTGGTCAACATGAATGTTGAAGAGCATCTTCTTAGCTTTAATTTGAGTGGTAGAAGTCCTTGATTGGATTTGTGGAACTCAACTTATGGTTTGAACAAGGCAGGGGTATTTTGGTCATTTGTCAGTTATAGGTCATTTTAGCCAATGCCTAAAACTCCTATTTCCAAGCCTCAAATGGAAAAACTCAAAACATGAAAGTTGCTCAAAATGTGATTTTAAGTCTAGAAAGAAGGTCACAAATTGTTGGAAAAGCTCATAGCATGAGATTACATGATTGGTCCAAAATGAACTAAAAATGGCTTATAACTTTGAAAAGTTGAAATTGAAAAGTGATTTGGGAGATCCACAAATCCAAAATAGGTCATCCAATATATCATTTTGATTGTAAAAACCATTTTGAGAACATTGGTTTAGCTAGAATTTTCATTTGAGGTCTAAAAATGGGTGATGCTTTGAAAAGTCATTACTTGAAAAAGAAGGCAATGTTGAAAAACCCTACATAAGCCAAAAATGAACTTGTTTTTCACTCATCACTTCTCAATAACTCATGTAAGGACATTTTGAGACCAAATTACAAGGCATGGAGCATGGGAGATGAGATTTCCAATTTGTCATCATATGAGAATTTCAAGAAGTTTCCACCACATTCTAGATGAATCTAGAAACATCCAATGATTATTATAAAGAGAGTGCATCAGAAAGTGTTCAAGGTTGGTGATAGAGAGCATTTTCAGAGGGGAGAGAGAGGGAGAGATAGCCATTGAAGCAATTTCTTCAAGTTCAAGCAACTCAAGAATTCTTCCACCACAAGCCTTCTCTTTCACAACAAGTGCAAACAGAAACTTGTACATCCTCAGAGGATCTCATTGAAGCCATTTCAAGCCTTGGAACCATCTCCACGAGCATCTACCACCTCTCTTTGACAGGTTGGTTTTTCTCTATGATTCCCCTAATTTATGCACTTTTCAGTAGTTTCCTAGGTATATAATTGATGCATTAGGTTAGTTGATGTAACCCTAAGAGTTAGAGCAAGATTTGTGAGGTTTCACACCAGAGCCATGGTTCTTTAATCTTCAATAACTGGCTGTTTAATGAGTTTTAGGTAACATGAATTAGGTTAGAATGACCAGGATAACATCAAGAACATGATTGCATCATTAGACTGAAGTTTGGTGAAGGTCGATACCAGTTGATAGCAAGTGAACATGGTTGTACCAAGACATTGCAAGATTCTGTTAGAACAACCTAGGTGGAATCAAGAAAAACTAATCGTACCATTTTATTCCTCTCATTTAGTAGAGCAATTTTCGTGTTTGGATCGTGTGAAACCATGGCTTGAGTAGAGAGGTAGAGGAGCTCGAATTTGAGTGCATGGAAGGAGGGTTCTGAAAACCCTAGAGTGTTTGGGGACGATGAAGATGATCCGTTGGATCAAGCTCAGAGTTTGACAAATTCATTAAATCCAATGGCTGTGATTAAACCTGAGAAAGAGAAGGAAGATTCAAATATATTGAAACGCTGCGTTTCATTTAAAACCAGCGTTGGGCTCAATGTGCTATCCCCACCCCCCTTTTGCTGGCCCATCTCATTTAACTGGCGCGCCTTGCTTTTCATACCCCCCCCTCCCTTAATTGATTTTAATTATTTTATTTTCTTCTTTTATTTTTCTGTTTTGTTTAATTCATTAAAAAATGGTAAAAAATGATTTTTTAATTCTTCTTTTTTCTATGATTAGATCAAAATGTGTAGAAAATTATAAAAATAAAAATGGGATTTTATTTTTTAGTTTAGTATTTTAATAGATTTTTCTTTTAAAATAGCTTTTATAATGTTTAGTTTTGAATCATGATTTTGTAGGAATTGTTTTAGGACTTTCCCTTAGGGCTTTTAATCCATTCTTTTTTGTGTAATTAGATGATGAATCATAGTTCCCCATAGGATTTTTTCTAGATTTTTAGAATTAAATTTTGATTAGTTTAATTAGGGTAGATTTAGGGTATCCTAATTAGGGTTTAGATTGTGTTTAGGTGATGAATCATCTTTCTTTGATTGAGTTTTGTCTTGATTTTTAGGTAGAGGCCTATGTAGATGTTATGAGTAGGTGTTGAGGACCCTTGTGAATAATTGTTAGATTTTTCCCCATTAGTTTAGTATTTTTAGGTATTTTCTGAAGTTGCCTGATGATTTTGTCTCCCCTGTGGTTATCTGTTCATCTTTGGGGGTCATTGTGGGGAATTTGTTGTGGGGCTTGTGTTGCCTTGAAGATCTTGATGGAGAGCATCATGAGGTGAAGATTGTAGATCAAGATTCAGAGACCCAGAGCTTGTCTTGTTCCCTGTCTGTGAGGTTTGAGATCCTGAGGTTTGAAGGAAGTTCATGGTACTTTCCTGAGGAAGGCACTATGAATGACTTTCATTCTTTCTTCTCACCTCTTTCTTAAGTATCCAATGATGTTGGAGCCAACTTGTGAGTTTAATTTCTCCTGAGGAGGAATGTAAACTGATCACATGTTGTTGAGCCACATGGGATACAACTCCTAAGTGGAAGCCTCCTAGTACTTTCCTGAGGAAGGTCCTATGAGTCTATTCACTTAGTTCCCTTAGTTTGTCTAGGATTTCTCAAGTATCCAATGATGTTGGAGCCAACTTGTGAGTTTAATTTCTCCTGAGGAGGAATGTAAACTGATCACATGTTGTTGAGCCACATGGGATACAACTCCTAAGTGGAAGCCTCCTAGTACTTTCCTGAGGAAGGTCCTATGGGTCTATTCACTTAGTTCCACTAGTTCAGATAGGATTTCCTAAGTATCCGGTGATGTTGGAGCCTGCTTGTGAGTTTAGTTTCTCCTGAGGAGAAATGTAAACTGATCACAGTGGTTGAGCCACATAGGGTATGACTCCTGAGTATTCACCTCCTAGTGCTTTCCTGAGGAAGACACTATGAGTCTGCTTACTTAGCTCCCTGTCTTTGGTAAGCTTGTTCTGAAGCTTGAAGGCTGGGATTGATTTCTCTTGTTTATGGTTTTGCTTGAGAGCTTTGCTTAGATTAATTCAGGATTCTGTTAGGATTAGAGAGTAGATGATTCTTTCTCAAGTGTGGTTTGTTTGCCTGATGGCCCTTCATTTCCTTTATCTGTTCGTTGCTTGATAGCATGTCGTTTGTTTTCAGTATGATTGCTGTTATTTCATGACTGGCTTGAGGTCGAGATGAGCTTGTGGAGGCTGAAACCCCACACACATTTCCTCCCTCACTTGCATTGCATGCATTTTACTGTTAAAGCTGATGTTTTTGTCTGTTCTGTGTATCATTGACATGATCCCTTAGGACTCTCATTTCCTTTGATAAGGATTTGATGATAGACTTTTAGGTTGAAACCTATGCATGACAACGTCTAGGAGTTCCCTATTCAAACCTCAACCATAGGATGAATCCATGGCATGATAACAGTAGGACTTGATAGTCTCCCTCCTAGTTGACCCATTTTACCCGTAGTTTCCCGAACTACGTTTGCTCTGATCTTTCATACCAGATGAAAGTACGTAGGCATAGGATGCGACGTCCTAGCGAGCAACCTTTCCCCCATAACCCGTAGTTAGCCGAACTACGTTGACTCTGATTTCTCATTCTCTGATGAGAATACGTAGGCATAAAGCGCGACGCTTTGCCGAGTCATTTTTCTTTTCTTTTTCAGCCAGCCTTGATAGGTAGATAGATTATAACCAACCCGTCCAAGTAAACAAACAAGCGAGGATCCCGTCGAGTACGACGGACGTGAGGGGTGCTAATACCTTCCCCTTGCGTAACCGACTCCCGAACCCAGACAATGGTTGCGATGACCTTGTCTTACCCTTATTCGTCAGGTTTTTCCGATCGTTTCCTTTCCCGCTCTGAGGGATAAATAACGAAAGGTGGCGACTCTTCTGTCATGCCGGCACCTTATTTTCGCGCAAGCGACAGCTGGCGACTCTGCTGGGGAACGCACCCAGAATCTCTGGTTCTCCGGTTCCCTATGAGAGTCAATCCTATCGTTTGTGTGTTTGCTTGTTGGGTTGCGTTTATTTATCGCATTTTTACATCTCGCATTTTATTTCCCGCATTTTATTTCCCGCATTGTATTTCCAGTTTGATATGATTATCTGTGCTGCTGTGGGAGAGGGATGTTACTGTGAGTGAAAAGCCGGACCTGGGCTTGAGTACACACCTAGATATAGTTGCGGAGAAGTAGTAGACGAACCTGTCTGCTGAGCAGGCACAGTTCCCTACGAAAATCTGCGCTCAGACGAGATTCTTGCAGAGGTGCTCCTTTCCGGTCCTGAGGATCTGAGGGGAGTCCAGACGTGAGGATTGTCGACTCTGGGGACCGATCATTTGGAAGTCAGCTAAGTGAGGCCTCTTCATGACTTGATGATGCCACTCCTTCTGGGAATCGCATCGTCACTCATGAAAGTCTGTGACGCTGATGACCGCATAGGATGCCGTACCTTTGTCCGTGTATTAGGTCCATCATACCTGTGAGTGGGGTTGGGATATTGCAGGAAACTTTGACCTCCAGACTACCTGGTTTTCTTGACAGTGAATCAGTTATGTTGGGTTCTCAGTTGCAGAGATGTTCTTGATAGAGCAAGGGTTTTTGATCAGAGGATTTTATCATCGGGTGTATATCTGTTCTTGATAGAGCAGGTTCCGATCAGAGTATTGTCATCAGAGGTTTGTTCCAGATAGAGCAGATTTTGAGTGGGGTCTGAAGATCTCATCGGCAGTTGTTATTTGTTCTTGATAGGGCAGATTTTGAGTGGGGTCTGAAGATCTCATCAGCAGCTGTGTGTGTATTCTTGATAGGGCAGATTTTGATTTGGGGTCTGAAGACTTCAACAGATGTTCCTTGATCTCGCACCCGGGGTCCTTATTATCGGGCACTTACTCTTGGCAGAGCGGAATTTTGATCTCGATCCTATCAGATGGTTATTCTCAGTAGATCAGATCAGTGATTTTACACCGGGGTCTCCTTCTCGTCAGTGACTGTTGATACCGAATCTTCACAGCAGCCACTTGGATATACTGTTGCATGCCTGCATTTTGCATTAGTTTGCATATCCATTTTTGCATCCCATTAGCATGTGTCTGTGCTACAGGCGCGTTTCGTACCCTGAGTCTGGTGTCCCGAGCAAGATGAGATATTTTCTTCCATGAATGGATCCAGTCTTATCATTGCAGTGACACTATGTTGGCACGTCGACACCAGAATTAGGGGTGATCTCCTAAACGTACAGACACCCATGGCATTGGCATAATTCATCTTGCATGGCAGAAGCCGGGACTTGTCTTCTAACCCTTGTGTTTGCAGGTTTGACTCAGAATCGAGCAGCTCAGATTGATGGAGCAGGTACAAGCTGAACTGGGGAAAATCCAAAGCCAGCTGGGGCAGGTCATGAATGACATACGGGCAGTGCGTCTGGACCAGCAAGTACTCAGAGAGGAGAATCAGCAGCTGCAGAATCAGTTGAGCTTTCTCATGGGAGTGGTAAGAAGTATGCTAAATAAGGAGAGTGGTCAAGCACCCAAGGAGGAGACCAAAGTGCTTCCCCCATTGCCGTCATTGCCACCTGTGCTGAAGCCAAGTGGACCTCATGGACCCTCTACACGGCATGAAGCTCGAGGCCTGTCTCGTCATCAGCCGCGCCGAGCATCTCAGAGTAACCCTGAAGGTTATGGTCAAAAGAAGAAGCTACTTGATAGAGCTGTGGACCCACTACCTGTGAGTTATGCCCAGCTGCTGCTGCTGTTGGTTCAGAACCGTGTTCTCAAGCTTCGGACCTCAAATCCACCAGATGACGTGTCACCAGACGTTGATCTAAGCATGCGTTGTGATTTCCACTCAGGAGCACCAGGGCACCATGTTGAAACATGCAAGGCTCTCAGGAATAAGATTCAGGACCTTATTGACTCAAGAGCGATTAGGCTTGTGTCGGGCGGCATAAGAGCATCGGGAAAGTTCATCCCTTACCCTGCGGAAGAGGTGGATGATTCCACTCCTGTGTCTGAAGCTGAGAAAGATCTGGAATATGTCCCGCGACCTTTGGTGACTGAATCGCCTCGCTCGCAGTTTCTACCTGGATCAAGCTCAGGGACGCAAGCGCCTAAGCAAGGGACCATTGCCAGTCAGAAACGACGACTTCTTGGGCGGAAAGAATACCAGCCCCAGGATCACAAGAGACCTCGCAACCACTTAGAACAAAGGAATGCTTCTTTCCAGCCAGTGCCTGTGCCGTATAGCCAGATTCTTCCACAGTTGATTCAGAACTCCTTGGTGGAACCGAAAGCTCTCAAGCCCGTGCCAGAGCCTTACCCGCCAGGGTACGATCCTCATGCTCAGTGCGGTTACCATGGTGGATCTCCGGGGCATTCAACTGAAGAGTGCAAGGCTTTCCAGGAGAAAGTGCAACAATTGATCGACCAAGGGTGTATTTCCTTTCCGGATGGAGTCTTGGTTGTGCGTGACAACCTCTCAGCTGTTTGAGCTCGTAGATTCAGAGGGTTGTTTCCAGAAGCCAATGATCCAGACAGGCAGACGTCCTCAGCATTGGCAGTCCTCGGGCTTTTTACCATTTGCGTTTGTAGTTTCTTTTCTGTTAGTTACTACTTGCTGTTAAACGTTGTATGTTTCAGATGGTAATGATAATAAAGTGACTATGCATTTTTTCTGAATTAGTTATGTCGTTGTCACTCATTTACTGCATTGCACTGACACTTGCATTTTATTTACTCCGATTTCTTACTATGATTAGCAATGAGCGGAGGGAGGATGATGAAACTGAATACTCATAGCCAATGATCATATTGCTTTCTGATAAAACCTAGCCGATGACGTACAAGGCATTGTTTCAAATCCCCTAAACACCGGAGAGATAAGGAAGAGAATCCCTTGTTAACCACTTCGAGCCGAGAAGTAGGAGTTTCTTTCGGAATTTTTAAACCCTCGCATCTTAACCCGGGGCAGGGTAGTTGTCAGTTAGCTTGATCGAGCGTTCAAGTCTTATAGAGGAGTGTTGTCCTTCGAGGACCAATCACATCATATTCCTCTCCAGAGGTCGTACCTCATCCACAATGGTTAAACCTCACCAATCAGGAGTGAGACAGTTACAAGCCTTTCGAAGCAATCAAGACAACCAGTGTCGCACGACTTGTTCCAAAAGAAAAAGGAATAAGAAAGCCCGCTAAGTAAAAAAGAAAAGCTAGAAAGCAAATACTTAGGCAAAAATCAGGGCATCCCGCTGGACTTCAAAAGAAAAATCGAAAAGAACTCAAAAGGAGTCAGTCCAGGCAAAAATTAGGGAATCAAAACAAAAGAATGAAAAGAAAGGATATGAAAAAGAAAAATCCTCGAACAAGGACAAAGTCGTGTAGACACAGACACCGAAAACGAAAAAGGAGTAACTGTCACTCCGAAACACCTTGCGAATTCTTTAACCAGTTGTTCCCAATGTTCAACATACCTCTCGAAGAGGCGGGCGCTCGACCCAAGTTGACTGAACTTTAGGATCGGAGAACATCACGTAGAAGGGGTGGGTACAAATCATAATTTGAGCCAAATATCCTTTGTTTCACGAACCGTGAACCCGACCACGATACAACCCTTAAAAGACCTAATTGAGGCAGGGTTTATTCTGAAAGCGCATTACGATAAGGTTGAGTAACCTGACTCCTTCATGATTTGCTAATCATATCCTTATTGCATTTTCACTGATCGCATCAGCACTACGTTTGAACTCTTTGGTTCATTCGTCACTCACTAGCATGACACGTAAATGAGTGACAGTACAACATTTTTTCGAAATTTGCATGAACACTGCATTAAAATTACTGTTCGTGAATAAACAATTTTAGTTGCAGGTTAGTAGCTGATACGAAGGAACTTCAACAGAGAGTAGTCAATCAGGACTGAATCGTCAGAGGTCTGGATCAGAATGGTATGCTGTGAAACCCTGTGAATCTGGGGCATCAACTTCCGGTGAATTGGGAATCGGTTTGTCTGAGGGCAAGTCCCGGAGCATCAGTTGATTATGGGGCAGTTCATGCAAGAAGCAGTTGATCGGAAGTGAATCTCCTCGAGACCCAATCAGGGGCAGTTATCCAGAATCCTTGCGATTTAAGGGCAGATCCCTCCAGTGTTCGATCAGAGCATGTTGAGTCGCTCATCGCTCGTTCAGGGGCAAAATACTTCAGAGATATTGAAGCCGACCATGCTGAAAGTTGATTAGTTGAGGATGAATCCTCCCGTTGTGCAGATGCTGGGGCAAGCCCTCTGAAGATTGTCTTGTTGCCAGTTGTTTTTGGCTCAGAATGAATTATTCCCAAAGGTCGGATTGGGGCAAGTTGAAATGCACTGGGGCAAGTTGTTCAAATGAGTTTGTTCACCCTAGCAAGAATTGAGTATCGGGGAACCGTGTCATTACCCCGTCAAAACCTGAACCTTCTGAAGAAGCCTTGCGGTCATTGGGTTGCTATCCTACAGCATAACCTGTTACTTGACTCCATGATTGGTAGCCTGTATTCCCTGTGTTGGCGTTGTTGAATCAGGATTGTTTCTCCGCAGAGATGTACGGTTCGAGGTTGTTCCCCCGTACAGTTGGAGACTGCAGCAGATTGAGATGGTGTTTATCCCTTATCAGATTAGGGTCAAGATTACCCTCAGCAGACCAGGATTGACATCCCCGAAGCAGGGCGAGCCCTCCTTCTCCAGCAGAGTTCAGTAGTCTCTCCTCCGCAGAATCTGAACACAAAATAGTGAGCATTGATATGTCTCCCCAGGCAGAGAGGATTCTCGTCCCCAAGCCGACGCATCCTGAAGGAGCGTCACCTCATCAGCTGAGCCAAGCACCGAAGACTGATGTCGCCTCTCCCCAGCACCGGGTCACAAGTGCAGAGTTCATAGAAGTGTTTGGGTACCGAAGCTCGTGTTTTCCCCCAGTAAAGTCACTGAAGCAGGATTTTCCCCCGCACCGGGTCACAAGTGCAGGTTTCGCAGGAGGTTGTTCGTATGCCGAAGGATGCAGTAACTGATGGTGCCAGACTGAAGTCTCCAGCGGAGTTGAGATTCCCCACCAGAGTTATATTCTCTCCTGAAGTTGGATGATTCCCTCTTCCCCAGTAGAGTGTTGGAACGACTGATGTTGCATCCCCCTGCTGAGTTGTACTCTCCCCCGAAGTCAGACGATTCTTTCTTCCCCAGTGGAATAGAATTCCCCACCAGAGTCGCACTCTCTCCAGTGAAGCGGAACGATTTCTCCTTCCTCAGCCGAGGTTGCAGATGTCCAAGAGATCCGAATCCTTGGGAGTTGATCAGATCATGATTGGTTTTCCCCAGTGGAGTGTTGGGACAGCTGAAGTTGTTTCCCCACAGAGTTGTTATCCCCAGAAGAGTGGCCGAGACGGCCGCACAGTTCATTCTCGCGATCGATATCAGCAGATCCAAGTTCTCGTAGAGCTTCATCCCCTGCAGTAGTCAGCTGAAGTTGTTCCCCTGCAGCAGTTCACGGAAGATCAATTCCCCAGACAGAGCCTAATTGATATTGGCGTGTTCACATTCTCCTCAGCAGGATGACTCCTCTACCTGAGTGGTTCTTTCTCCTTGACAGGAAGATTTCCCCCTTCGGCATTTATTTTGCTGACGGGATTGCATCATTGTGCATGATTGCATAGCATTGTGCATGATTGCATGGCATTTAGCATAATCGCATATCATTCCCATGTGGGGCGTAGCGCAGAAGCATACGCATCATAAGCATGACCTAAGTCATTATCATCCTTGTTGTACAAGTGTACTACTGAAAGACCGGTTGCTCAGGACGATTCTTGATGTTCCCCCCCCAGCAAGGTTGTTTTCTTAGATGATTCTAAAAAACCCCGGTATGATCCCCGCAGTCGCTCGCTCAAGATGATTTTTGAGATCCCCAGCGAAGTCTTCGGTTCAAGATGATTCTCGAATTCCTCAGCAGGGCCATTTGCTTAAGACGATTCTTAAGACCTCAGTACAGCTTCCCGAGTTGTTCGCCTAGTATGATACTTGAGCTCCCCAATAGCGCCTCCAGCAGGAGTTGCCCAGGAAGGTTTCTGGGATGCCCAACCGAATGTTTGCTCCAGAAAGGTTGTTAGTTCAGGACGATTCTTGAAGATGCCCGACGGATCTGGTTGTTCAAGTTGATTCTTGAAGTCCAGAGCAGCATGATATGTCTGCTCCAACAACGATGTCTGATCTGAAGATGGATTTCGTAAGCGCCCGATGGCGATATCAGAAGGTTCCGGTGAGTCCAGATTTCCGTGTTGATGAATCAACGGGTGGATGAAGACAAGGTTCCAGGGTTGTAGATACAACAGAGTGATTCGTGTGAGTCTGAAGACCAAGTCAGTTGTCCTGAGGAGATGATTGATTGCGGTCAAGTGGATAGTTTTTCTTCTGACTGAAGTCGAAGATGTTTCTCCAGCTGAAGCGGAGTTTTGCCTGAAGGCAAAGTGTTTGAATCCCCGTAGAGTCATGAATGGCTCAGGATACCATCTCTTTGACTGAAGTCACAGATTTCCCAGGCTGAAGCGAAGGTGCCTAAGGGCAAGGTTATCCCCAAGGTCATGAATGACCTAGGATTCATTTTTCGGACTGAAGGCCGAAGTATATCCCTGACTGAAGTCACGGATGCTCTATAGCAGAGGCGGAGTTGCCTGAAGGCAGATCCATGTATCCTTGAAGGCCAAGGGCCATTTCTTCAGACTGAAGTCGAAGATACCTCCTGCAGAGTTGCCGACAGGCAAAGTTCACATCCTTGAAGGTCAAGGATGTTTATCTTCAGAAGAACTTGAAGATTCTCCAGCGAAGTTGGAAATGGCCAGGGGCCAGGGTTTCATATATCTTTAATGTTGAAGATCTACGGCGGGCAGTGTGCAGCAGTATTCCGATATTCGTTATGGTTCTGAGGGTGAACCCCAGATCAGAGCGGGCTCAGTTAAGTCTCTCATTCCCAGCGGAGTAGTTTCAAATACGCAAGTGTACCATTTGTTTCATTTACCAGGGGTGAGCCCCAGGTCAGAGTTGTTCAGTGTTGTAGTTCTCCAGCGGTGATGCAGAGTATGTTTGTGTTTGACGGCGAGGTTGAATGTTTGTTTGACGGCAATGTCAAGCTCTTTAAATCCCCAGCAGAGATGATGTTTGTACGACGGCGATGTCGAGTGTCTCTCAGAACGATGTTTGCTTCCGACGGTGATGTCAGATTTAGTTCTCCAGCGGTGACGCGGGGTATTTTGATTGTCCGACGGTGATGTCAGATTTAGTTCTCCAGCGGTGACGCAGGGTATTTCGATTGTCCGACGGTGATGTCAGATTTAGTTCTCCAGCGGTGACGCGGGGTATTTTGATTGTCCGACGGTGATGTCAGATTTAGTTCTCCAGCAGTGACGCGGGGTATTTCGATGGTCCGACGGTGATGTCAGATTTAGTTCTCCAGCGGTGACGCGGGGTATTTCGATGGTCCGACGGTGATGTCAGATTTAGTTCTCCAGCGGTGACGCGGGGTATTTTGATTGTCCGACGGTGATGTCAGATTTAGTTCTCCAGCGGTGACGCGGGGTATTTCGATGGTCCGACGGTGATGTCAGATTTAGTTCTCCAGCGGTGACGCGGGGTATTTTGATTGTCCGACGGTGATGTCAGATTTAGTTTTCCAGCGGTGACGCGGGGTATTTTGATTGTCCGACGGTGATGTCAGATTTAGTTCTCCAGCGGTGACGCGGGGTATTTCGATGGTCCGACGGTAATGTCAGATTTAGTCCTCCAGCGGTGATGCGGGGTATTTTGATTGTCCGACGGTGATGTCAGATTTAGTTCTCCAGCGGTGAGGTTGGGTATTTTGGTTGATTGACGGTGATGTCAGATTTAGTTCTCCGGCGGCGATGTTGGATGTTTGTTTCCCCGAGTTATGGTTGTTTATGACGGCGACGTCAGGTGATTTGGTGTTCCAGCGACGATGTTGGGTGTTCCTCAGAATTTTGTCCGCTTCTGACGGTGATGTCAGGTGGTTTAGTCTTCCAGCGGTGATGTTGGATGTTTTGGTTGTCGGATGACAATATCAGAAGAATTTAATATGGATAACCGACGGCGATGTCAGATCAGTATCTCTCCAGCTAGCGGCCGTGCAGCTAGCATTGCAGTGTTCGAAGGTTTGTTCTCCGCAGAGTATCATGTGCTCGTGCAATTGGCAAATTTTTGGGTTTACCGGTATTCAATCGTCTCGCACCTTGATTGGCTGAGAGCCGTTCGCTTCTCACCCAGTCAGGTTCAAGCCGTTTGAATAGGGGCAGCTGTTGCACCCCAAAATTTGACCAACAATTATTTATCCATCAAGTGTTTGCAGGTTGATACCTTCCTCAGAAAGTTCAAGAGATCCTCAGAGAAGTGGTTTGAAACCAGGGTTGTGTGCTTCACAGTTTGAGAGTTGTGGGTGCTCCTCAGATGATTCTGAGACTTTGAGAAAGAACTTGATGTTTTGAGAAAGCCTATGAGATGTCTTGATAGCTTTCATGAAGCCCAGAGAAGTCATTATGCAAGAATTCTGAAGATTCAACCATGAATGGTAGAATTAGGGTTTTGACTGGGTCAACCCTAGATCAGCTGGAGATTTGGAGAAGGTTGAGACTCAATCCAAGGGCCATGAGATCATGGAATGATATATAGAGATGTTATAAAGATGATTCCTAGACCAACTCATCATGATTGAGGAGTTTGAGAAGTTTCAAGTCAGGGTCTCCAAGGATTGTCAGTGAAAAAACCCTAGTTTAATCCCTATTTTCCAGGCAGTTTTAGCTCTAGATGTGATTGATATCTCATCTTCCCCACAACATGAATGTTGTAGAGATTGTTCTAAGCTTTAATTTGAGTGGTGGAAGTCCTTGATAGGAGTTGCAGAGCTCAAGTTATGGTTTTGACAAATTACAGGTCAGCAGAGGTGTGTGAATCTGGGTCCTTGAAAGTCACCCAACTTGCAGACAACTTTTGCCCTAGTAGGAGGATTCCTATGATTTCTTGGTCAACATGAATGTTGAAGAGCATCTTCTTAGCTTTAATTTTAGTGGTAGAAGTCCTTGATTGGATTTGTGAAACTCAACTTATGGTTTGAACAAGGCAGGGGTATTTTGGTCATTTGTCAGTTATAGGTCATTTTAGCCAATGCCTAAAACTCCTATTTCCAAGCCTCAAATGGAAAAACTCAAAACATGAAAGTTGCTCAAAATGTGATTTTAAGTCTAGAAAGAAGGTCACAAATTGTTGGAAAAGCTCATAGCATGAGATTACATGATTGGTCCAAAATGAACTAAAAATGGCTTATAACTTTGAAAAGTTGAAATTGAAAAGTGATTTGGGAGATCCACAAATCCAAAATAGGTCATCCAATATATCATTTTGATTGTAAAAACCATTTTGAGAACATTGGTTTAGCTAGAATTTTCATTTGAGGTCTAAAAATGGGTGATGCTTTGAAAAGTCATTACTTGAAAAAGAAGGCAATGTTGAAAAACCCTACATAAGCCAAAAATGAACTTGTTTTTCACTCATCACTTCTCAATAACTCATGTAAGGACATTTTGAGACCAAATTACAAGGCATGGAGCATGGGAGATGAGATTTCCAATTTGTCATCATATGAGAATTTCAAGAAGTTTCCACCACATTCTAGATGAATCTAGAAACATCCAATGATTATTATAAAGAGAGTGCATCAGAAAGTGTTCAAGGTTGGTGATAGAGAGCATTTTCAGAGGGGAGAGAGAGGGAGAGATAGCCATTGAAGCAATTTCTTCAAGTTCAAGCAACTCAAGAATTCTTCCACCACAAGCCTTCTCTTTCACAACAAGTGCAAACAGAAACTTGTACATCCTCAGAGGATCTCATTGAAGCCATTTCAAGCCTTGGAACCATCTCCACGAGCATCTACCACCTCTCTTTGACAGGTTGGTTTTTCTCTATGATTCCCCTAATTTATGCACTTTTTAGTAGTTTCCTAGGTATATAATTGATGCATTAGGTTAGTTGATGTAACCCTAAGAGTTAGAGCAAGATTTGTGAGGTTTCACACCAGAGCCATGGTTCTTTAATCTTCAATAACTGGCTGTTTAATGAGTTTTAGGTAACATGAATTAGGTTAGAATGACCAGGATAACATCAAGAACATGATTGCATCATTAGACTGAAGTTTGGTGAAGGTCGATACCAGTTGATAGCAAGTGAACATGGTTGTACCAAGACATTGCAAGATTCTGTTAGAACAACCTAGGTGGAATCAAGAAAAACTAATCGTACCATTTTATTCCTCTCATTTAGTAGAGCAATTTTCGTGTTTGGATCGTGTGAAACCATGGCTTGAGTAGAGAGGTAGAGGAGCTCGAATTTGAGTGCATGGAAGGAGGGTTCTGAAAACCCTAGAGTGTTTGGGGACGATGAAGATGATCCGTTGGATCAAGCTCAGAGTTTGACAAATTCATTAAATCCAATGGCTGTGATTAAACCTGAGAAAGAGAGGGAAGATTCAAATATATTGAAACGCTGCGTTTCATTTAAAACCAGCGCTGGGCTCAATGTGCTATCCCCACCCCCTTTTGCTGGCCCATCTCATTTAACTGGCGCGCCTTGCTTTTCATACCCCCCCCCCTCCCTTAATTGATTTTAATTATTTTATTTTCTTCTTTTATTTTTCTGTTTTGTTTAATTCATTAAAAAATGGTAAAAAATGATTTTTTAATTCTTCTTTTTTCTATGATTAGATCAAAATGTGTAGAAAATTATAAAAATAAAAATGGGATTTTATTTTTTAGTTTAGTATTTTAATAGATTTTTCTTTTAAAATAGCTTTTATAATGTTTAGTTTTGAATCATGATTTTGTAGGAATTGTTTTAGGACTTTCCCTTAGGGCTTTTAATCCATTCTTTTTTGTGTAATTAGATGATGAATCATAGTTCCCCATAGGATTTTTTCTAGATTTTTAGAATTAAATTTTGATTAGTTTAATTAGGGTAGATTTAGGGTATCCTAATTAGGGTTTAGATTGTGTTTAGGTGATGAATCATCTTTCTTTGATTGAGTTTTGTCTTGATTTTTAGGTAGAGGCCTATGTAGATGTTATGAGTAGGTGTTGAGGACCCTTGTGAATAATTGTTAGATTTTTCCCCATTAGTTTAGTATTTTTAGGTATTTTCTGAAGTTGCCTGATGATTTTGTCTCCCCTGTGGTTATCTGTTCATCTTTGGGGGTCATTGTGGGGAATTTGTTGTGGGGCTTGTGTTGCCTTGAAGATCTTGATGGAGAGCATCATGAGGTGAAGATTGTAGATCAAGATTCAGAGACCCAGAGCTTGTCTTGTTCCCTGTCTGTGAGGTTTGAGATCCTGAGGTTTGAAGGAAGTTCATGGTACTTTCCTGAGGAAGGCACTATGAATGACTTTCATTCTTTCTTCTCACCTCTTTCTTAAGTATCCAATGATGTTGGAGCCAACTTGTGAGTTTAATTTCTCCTGAGGAGGAATGTAAACTGATCACATGTTGTTGAGCCACATGGGATACAACTCCTAAGTGGAAGCCTCCTAGTACTTTCCTGAGGAAGGTCCTATGAGTCTATTCACTTAGTTCCCTTAGTTTGTCTAGGATTTCTCAAGTATCCAATGATGTTGGAGCCAACTTGTGAGTTTAATTTCTCCTGAGGAGGAATGTAAACTGATCACATGTTGTTGAGCCACATGGGATACAACTCCTAAGTGGAAGCCTCCTAGTACTTTCCTGAGGAAGGTCCTATGGGTCTATTCACTTAGTTCCACTAGTTCAGATAGGATTTCCTAAGTATCCGGTGATGTTGGAGCCTGCTTGTGAGTTTAGTTTCTCCTGAGGAGAAATGTAAACTGATCACAGTGGTTGAGCCACATAGGGTATGACTCCTGAGTATTCACCTCCTAGTGCTTTCCTGAGGAAGACACTATGAGTCTGCTTACTTAGCTCCCTGTCTTTGGTAAGCTTGTTCTGAAGCTTGAAGGCTGGGATTGATTTCTCTTGTTTATGGTTTTGCTTGAGAGCTTTGCTTAGATTAATTCAGGATTCTGTTAGGATTAGAGAGTAGATGATTCTTTCTCAAGTGTGGTTTGTTTGCCTGATGGCCCTTCATTTCCTTTATCTGTTCGTTGCTTGATAGCATGTCGTTTGTTTTCAGTATGATTGCTGTTATTTCATGACTGGCTTGAGGTCGAGATGAGCTTGTGGAGGCTGAAACCCTACACACATTTCCTCCCTCACTTGCATTGCATGCATTTTACTGTTAAAGCTGATGTTTTTGTCTGTTCTGTGTATCATTGACATGATCCCTTAGGACTCTCATTTCCTTTGATAAGGATTTGATGATAGACTTTTAGGTTGAAACCTATGCATGACAACGTCTAGGAGTTCCCTGTTCAAACCTCAACCATAGGATGAATCCATGGCATGATAACAGTAGGACTTGATAGTCTCCCTCCTAGTTGACCCATTTTACCCGTAGTTTCCCGAACTACGTTTGCTCTGATCTTTCATACCAGATGAAAGTACGTAGGCATAGGATGCGACGTCCTAGCGAGCAACCTTTCCCCCATAACCCGTAGTTAGCCGAACTACGTTGACTCTGATTTCTCATTCTCTGATGAGAATACGTAGGCATAAAGCGCGACGCTTTGCCGAGTCATTTTTCTTTTCTTTTTCAGCCAGCCTTGATAGGTAGATAGATTATAACCAACCCGTCCAAGTAAACAAACAAGCGAGGATCCCGTCGAGTACGACGGACGTGAGGGGTGCTAATACCTTCCCCTTGCGTAACCGACTCCCGAACCTAGACAATGGTTGCGATGACCTTGTCTTACCCTTATTCGTCAGGTTTTTCCGATCGTTTCCTTTCCCGCTCTGAGGGATAAATAACGAAAGGTGGCGACTCTTCTGTCATGCCGGCACCTTATTTTCGCGCAAGCGACACTAGCACTGATTTGCAATTAAAATTGTACACCCACAAATGGTAATATTAATGCAAAGTTCAAGGCAAGTTTTGAAAAAGTGTTTTTTTTATTGAATGTGTCGTGATAGTGAGACGAATGAACTGTTAGTCCAAACTTTGTGCTAATTTTGATTAGTGCGAGAGATATAGCAAGGATAATGACACCAATGCTGATGATTAGAAATCATGTGAGGAGTCAGGTTACGCAACCTTGCGATAGTATGCTTTCAGAATAAACCTCGCCTCAATTAGGTCTTTCGAGGGTTGCAATGTAGTCTGGTTCACGGTTATGAAACAAAGGTTATTTGGCTCAAAGTATGATTTGTACCCACCCCTTCTTCTTAATGATCTCCAGTCCTACATTCAGTTAATTTCGCACTTGTCTTGACAGTATAACCTTGATGATTCAAGGTTTGCTCGACGTGGCAATCACCTTATTTTAATGGATATCAGTGACCCTATTTGAATGGCCACTGAGTCTTATTTTATTTTTGTTGAGGGTTTCGGGGTCCTCTTTTGCTTTTGTTTTTGTTGATCCCTAACTTTTGCATGGATTGATTTTGCTTGTCAGATCCATCGGGATTGCCTTGATTTCGCCTAAGTCCCTTCTAAGGTGTTTGACTTAGCGGGCTTTTGATTTTCTGAATTTTAGGAAGTTTGTGACTGCCATGTCGTAGGCCATTGATGAACAACCGTCTTTTGGATTTTGCTTTGTTGATTCGAGTGCGGGGTTAGATTAACTGAACACTACCCTGCCCCAGGTTGAGTGTAAAAGGTTTGAATATCCGAAGGAAACTGCTACTTCTAGGCTCGAAGTGGTTGACTAGGGATTAACTCCTTATATCTCCGGTGTTTAGGGGGATTGAAACAATGCCTGTACATCATTGACGAGATCCTGTCTGAAAGCATACGGTTTGCAATTATGGGTATCTCGTTTTCATCATCCTCCCTCCAATCATGCTAAACAACAGCGGATAGAGTGAAGTGAACAAATGTGTCGGTGATAAGTGAAAATGAGTGAATACGACATAACTAATTCAAAACATGCATAAACAATACATTAATGAAAACCAAATACGAATGGAAATAGTTCAAAGCATACAATACTTAAACAAACAAAGACAAATATAAGAAATGCGTAATATGAAATGGCGACATGACGACCTTCTTCGAGAAATGAACTTGACTCTGCTTGATCTGATGTTTGCACTAGTTGGCTGGTGGCATCGGATTGTTGATGACATTTGGAGACTTCCCATTGAAGTTGATAGCATCCCTGTCGATCATGTCTTGAATTATGTGCTTGAAAGCTCTGCAGTCCTCAATGGTGTGACCTGGAGCGCCCTTATGAAACTCATAATGGGCATTTGCATCGTAATCGGCAGGAATGACAGTTGGAGGAGCCAAATCTCTCGGAACAATAGCCTTTTTCTCCATCAACTGAGCAAAGATACTAGCATATGTCATTGGCAGGCGATCAAAAACTCTATCTGGCCTCCATGTTCTCTATTGACGCTGTAGGCGAGTACCTTGTCGTTGCTGAGTAGCTTGTATTTGTTGTTGCTGAGGAGGATATTGGTATCCTTGCTGATTGTAGGGTTGTTGCTGAGGAGCCTGTTGCTGTGGCATTTGAGCTTGCACTGCTTGAACAGCTGGTTGATAAGGCATTGGAGCGTATTGCGCAGCAGCAACATACAGATACTGGTAGTAAGGGATTTGATAAGGCATAGGAGCGGGAGCTTGTTGAGAAGCTTGCCCTTTCTGCAAAGAGATGGCATTTGTTTCGCCCTCTTTCTTCTTGTATCCGTTGAAAGGCTTATTGGCATTAGCCTGGCTGTTAGGACCTTCTGGAATCTTTCCACTCTTCAGCCCTTCTTCAATTCTCTCACCGACGATCACCAAGTCAGAGAATCCAGCGGAGACACTACCGATCAGCTTTTCGTAGTATTGGCCTTGTAAAGTACCCATGAAGATGTCAATCAGTTCACGGTCAACCAAAGGTGGATGCACCCTTGCGGCTAGCTCTCTCCATCGTTGCGCGTACTCCTTGAAGGATTCGCTGTCCTTCTGAGTCATACTCTGAAGCTGAGTACGGTTTGGAGCGAGATCGGTGTTGTACTTATACTGCTTGACAAATGCATCGGCTAGCTCGGCCCAAGTGCGCACACTGTTACGTTCCAGCTGCATATACCATTTGAGTGATGCCCCAGACAAACTGTCTTGGAAGCAATGAATCATGAGCTTTTCATCTTTGGCATAGGCAGCCATCTTGCGACAATACATCTTCAGATGAATATTTGGGCAACTAATACCTTTGTACTTCAAAAATTCGGGCACCTTGAACTTGGGAGGAATGACAACATCAGGCACCAAGCACAAATCCAAAGCACTGGAAGAATTTGAGTTATGCCCCTCCATGGCTCGGAGTTTCTCGGCTAGATCTCGACACATCTTCATGGCTTCTGAATCCTGAGCGGTAACAGGACTGGAAATGGGGATAGCAGCATGATAGTTCTGAACGTCGTCGTAATGATCCATCAGGGTATCTTCAGTATGGGGAGCTGGGATTTGCATGACAGTAGGCTAAACCTGCGGGATAGCTCCAATGGCAACTCCGGGCGCTGGGATTGGCTGAGGAGTGTTTCCTTCGGCTGCGTTATTGAAGTTCAACGACATCCCATGAGGATTTGGAATTGGAACCAAAGGGATGGCAGTAGACCCCTGTTCTTGACCATTGTTGTTGACGACAGCGGCGGCTTCACGCTGTTCTTCCTCTCTTCTGGCCGCGAGGATGGCTTTGAGGATCTGGTCGATCTTTCCTTTCATAGAATCCAACTCTTCCCTGAAGGCAGCTTGCTCCTGCTGAATCTGCTCCATCATTCGTCTTGTATTGGCTCTAGTTGCATACTGGTGTCGAGGAATCAGCTTGATTTACTGGAGAGGAAGGAACGAAGACATAAGATTCTGTTGAAGGACTGGAAATGCAAAATGTACAACATATGAAATGCAATGCAAATGATATGTGAGATGCAATGCAAGACACAAGATCCAGGATTACAGGATCACAATCAAACAATTTTGGAGCTGATAACTGTAACAGATACACAACCACAATTTCCGACCAAAAAAACTGACAGGTACAACCTATACGGGAAGATCTAAAAACTCTACCCATAAACCCACTCACAGGATGGTTTCTACGTTTGGTTCCTAGGATCACGGACACTAGTCGTATTAGCGTCACGCAACAGGCTGGCTGTATTACGACGATAATGACGATAAGGTCTCTCCTGAGCGGGGTCCTCATGCTAGGCGCACAAGGAGCAAGTCCTTGGAGACTAACACTACACGACCACCAATATCGGAACTGGTGCTAACAAAAGGTTCCCAGAATCACGGACCCTTCATTAATCAAGTCGTGCAACAGGCTAGCTGTGTTACAGCGAGATCTACGAATAGGTCTCCTCTGGAGGAGCTTTCATGCTAGGCACACAAAGAGCGAATCCTTGGTGACTAACACTACTCGACTACCAATTATAAACTATGTGTTCTCTCTGCTTTTACCAAAGCTCGGGTGTAGAGCTTTACTCGTGGTGTCATCCCAAGAACCAACAGGCAACCAAGATAACAAGCGCAAATAAAATCCACAAGTCCACAAGAGAACAAATACATAAATGAAAAGGAAACAAATAAAAACAAACACTCCTCACAAACCAAAAGATAGGCTCGACTCTCTCTTTGCATGGAGCAAATGTCCCCAGCAGAGTCGCCAGCTGTCGCACCTCGAAAAATCACGGAGACATTTCGGAGAAACGACCCTCGCGCGAAAGGCGCGGAAATGCGGTTCGACAGAGTCGCCACCGAACTTTATTTTTCCCGAATAAACGAGAGAGGAAAATATCGAGAAAACCTCTTAAAAACGAAAGGATAGGAACAGGGCTGTCGCAACCATGTTCCGGGTTCGGGAGTCGGTTACGTGAGAGGAAGGTATTAGCACCCCTCACGTCCGTCGTACTCGACGGGAACCTCTTAAGGTATTTGTGGAGAGTGTTGTTTAGGTTTACTTGTTTTCTTCTCGTTGATAAAGGTAGAATTGGTAGGATAAAAGGTTAAAGACGCTAGTGGGAAATGGGTGGTTAGAGGATAGAGTGCTCGCCAAGGACTGGGGCCCTTGTGCCTACGTATGCTCATTCAGACGAGAATGAGAAATCAGAGCGTCGTAGTTCGACTACGGGAAAGAATGGAGGAAAACGGAAGATGGATAGAAGTGTGGAATGAGGGAGAAAAATGGAAGTGTGCTCGCCAAGATCATCGCAATCTTGTGCCTACGTATCTTATATTCAAGAATGAATAAAGAATCAGAGCGTCCGTAGTTCGTGGTAACAACCACGAAAAGACGAAGTTTGAATTGGTTTGACATTGAGTTGAGAGACGAAAGAGTGACTGACAAACAACCTAAGGGTGTGCCTCAAAAGCTTGTCACTCAAGAATTCAAGGAATGCGAGATCCCAATAACTCAGTTCTTTCGGAAATTGAGTTGAATAAGTTGAAGATAAGAGTTAGATGTTTTGAAATCAAAAGAATGAACTAATAACAACTCGGGGGCGCGCCCAAGAGTTACTCATTCGAGTATTCAAAGAATGCTAGATTCTAGGAATATCCCTCTTTCGTAAGTTTAAAAAACGTTTGTGAAAAGGTCGAATCGAAAAATGGCATGCGAGGCCAAAGGAAGTTGGTTTGAAAATGGCTCGACGACGTGTGGAAGATTTGATTGAAAATGAAACCGACTTGACAACGTGTCAAGGGTTAAGATTGTGAGAAACGATATTAGTCCCTAAGGGTGCCCCTAATATCGAAACCATGAGGAATTGTGAAGTGTGTGCGAAATGTCGATGGTTGTGAATGCGTATGAGCACTCGACTTAGGATACGTTTGAAAATGTTTGAGTTTGAAAAATAATCGAAAGGTTGAGTGAATAACAACTCAAGAGCGTGCCTCGAGAGTTATTCACTCGAAAATTCAAGGAATGCTAGATTCCAAGAACCTTCTTCTTTCGGTCGAGAAAGATATTTTGAAGAATTGAATCGAGTGTATGAAAAAGAGTTTGTGGTATGAGAGGTGAGAATACGAAATTGAATTTGAAAATGTACAGGAGAAATGACAATTATTTATTAAATGAGACGTCGGTCTCACAACTAATTAATCGGGGTATTATCGAGATGCTAGATCTCGACGACACTTTTTTCATTAGAAAAATATTCGGATGAACAACGGAAATATCACACAGAATGCTAGATTCCTATGATATTTCTGTATCCAAAAGAGAATGCTAAAATGAAAAGTCGACCAACACATTATTTAAGGTGTACACCTCAATAATGACCGTCAAAAATCCAAGAAGTGCTAGACTTCAAAGATTTAGTTTTTCGTAATTTGATTAGAAAATAATTTTATTAATGGAAAATAAATTGAATTAATAAATAAATATAAAAAATTAATCATATTTGAAAATGAGTTTAAAAATAACACAAAGGTTATTATTTTTAAATTGTTTTTAAGAAAACAAAATACTTATTAAATTGAATGTAAAAGTGACTTTGATTTAAATAAATAAATTAATGATTATTGAAAATTTATTTCATGAAATATGCTGGGAATTGTTTCTGTGTAATACCATACGCCATAATGAAAACGAGGTGAAACCGTTATACTCAAAGCCTGTGACATGTAAACTTTAACATGATCAATCAAAGACACCAATTCTTACAATCTATTTCCAAGAGTTTTTTATGCATAAAAAGTGAGATTATTGAATTATTTAAAATAAATACATTTAGAGTAAAAACAGAGTTTAACCAAAGTTATATATTAAACAAAATCAGTAATGAATTCAGTAATGATTTACAAAACAAAATTGATGTCATCCTAAACTTTGACAGTAAAATGCAGTAGCAGCAATCCCTCAGTTCATGCCTACAATGCTATATGAACATATTTTAGTAAGAACATTTAATCAGCCATAACACTCAACACCAAGCACAGAATAATTTGAAAAAAAATAACAACAGCTGCACCAAATTCTAAACACAGGCAGAACATGAACAAAAACACAATATTGCAGCACATAAAAAAGAAAAGAACAGATCTGATGCAGCTTGACAGAATGCAGGCACCATTGGCTCAAAGCAGAAACCAAAAAAAACCAGTGCGATAAACATAACAGTGAGTCTAACATAAAACTAAATATTCATCCAATCAAAAGCTAATACGAAGACTTGCAATATTATCCAAACAAGATCGCAACCATGCTGCAAAAAGATAACCACACCAAAACTTCAACAGAAATTAAACCAAGAATTATATAACATCTGAGTTTTTATAAACTCACTCATAGTGTATCCACCAACAGAAATCGAAACCTGCATAGCATGTACACTAAGACCACAATACCAACCAAACATCTTTCGCTATTCATGGTGTACACTCAAGCTGCAATAAAATAGAATATAAAACAATAACGCCAGAAAAACGAGCAGTTTAATATCATCGTCCCATTCTCAGAATCCAAATAAAAGTGAATTTATCAACATTCATGAAAAAGTAACAACCTCTAGTAATGATATAATGCAAGTGTTAACTCAAATAAATTAACAGAACAAAGATCCTTAACAACAAAAAAAAAACCTGAATATTAACGACGTCACGTCGGATATTCGGCAAAGTTTTTAAAACAACAAAAGAACAACCACAAAATGCCTTAAAAGCAATGTTTAAATACATTGAATACTGTTGCACCCCAAAATTTGACCAACAATTATTTATTCACTGAGTGTTTGAAAGTTGATACCTTCATCAGACAGTTCAAGTGATCCTCAGAGGAATTGGTTGAAGCCAGGGTTGTGTGCTTCATAGCTTGAGAGTTGTGGGTGCTCCTCAGATGATTCTGAGACTTTGAGAATGAACTTGATGTTTTGAGGAAGCCTGTGAGATGTCTTGATAGCCATCATGAAGCCCAGAAAGATCATTATGCAAGAGTTCAGAGGATTCAACCATGAATGGTAGAATTAGGGTTTTGACTGGGTCAACCCTAGGATAACTGAAGATTTGGAGAGGGTTGAGACCTAATCCAAGGGCCATGAGATCATGGAATGATGCATAGAGATGTTGTAAAGATGATTCCTAGACCAACTCATCATGATTGAAGAGTTTGAGAAGTTTTGAGTTAGGGTTTCTGAGGATTATCAGTGAAAAAACCCTAATTTGATCCCTATCTTCCAGGCAGTTTTAGCTCTAGATGTTATTGATATCTCATCTTCCCCACAACATGAATGTTGTAGAGCTTGTTCTTAGCTTTAATTTGAGTGGTGGAAGTCCTTGATAGGAGTTGCAGAGCTCAAGTTATGGTTTTGACAAATTACAGGTCAGCAGAAGTATGTGAATTTGGGTCCTTGAAAGTCACCCAACTTGCAGACAACTTTTGCCCTAGTAGGATGATTCCTGTGATCTCTTGGTCAACATGAATGTTGGAGGGCATCTTATTAGCTTTAATTTGAGTGGTAGAAGTCCTTGATAGGATTTGTGGAACTCAACTTATGGTTTGAACAAGACAGGGGTATTTTGGTAATTTGTCAGTTATAGGTCATTTTTAAGCAAATGCCATATCTCCTATTTCCACGCCTCAAATGGAAAAACTCAAAACATGAAAGTTGTTCAAAATGTGATTTTAAGTCAAGAAAGAAGGTCATGAATTGTTGGAAAAGCTCATAGCATGGATTTGCATGATTGGTCAAAAATGAACTAAAAATGGCTTATAAGTTTAAAAAGTTGAAATTGGAAATTGGTTTGGAAGATCTATGGATCTAAAATAGGTCATCCAATATATCATTTTGATTGGAAACATCATTTTGAGAACATTGGTTTAAATAGAATTTTGATTTGAGGCTTTAAAATGGGTGATGCTTTGTTAATTTGAAACTTGCATTATAAGGCAACTTGAGAAATCTTAACACAAGGCAAAACCAAGGCTTGTAATTGTGCACTCCTTCTCAATATCTCATGTAAAGATATTTTAAGACCACATTGCAAGGCATAAGGCATGAGATGTGAGATTTTCAACTTGTCCCCACATGAGATTTTCAAGAACTTTCCACCATATTCTAGATGAATCTAGAAGTGTCTAATGATCATTATATAAAGGAGGCATCATAGATTGGTAAGGGTTGGTGATAGCAAGAGAATTCAGAGGGGAGAGAGAGAGAGAAGCATCCATTGAAGAGGTTTCTTCAAGTTGAAGCAATTCTGGTTTCCTTCCATTGCAGACCTTCTCCTTCATCACAAGTGCAAACAGAAGGCCATTGATCATCCAAGGATCCTTTTGAAGAAGTTCCAAGGCTTGAAAGCATCCACACGAGTCCCTACCATAACCTCTTGACAGGTTCTTTTTCCATCACCATTCTCTTAAATTATATAGTCTTGATTAGTTTTATAGGTTTAAAATCAATGTACTAGGGTAGATGATGAAATCCTAGGAAGTATAGCTCATTCCATGACAATTCACAACAAGTCCATGAAACTTTAATCTCCAAGAAATGACTGGTTTGTTAGTTTTAGTTATCAAGATTTGGTTTAGAATAGTTAGGGAGACGTGTAGAGTAACTGTATGCCATTAGATTCAAGGTTAATGAAAGTTGACATCAGGTGAATATGTTTGGACCGCGACCTTGCAGGCTTCTGTTAGGATTATCTAGAGAGAATAAAGAAAAAGTGTACGCATGGTCTTGTTCCTCTCAGTGAGTAGATCATTTTTCCCTTTTGAACTTTTGAAAATCGTGACCTGTAGAGAGAGAACGAGGGGAGGAAAGATTAGTGCATGGAGTGAGGTTTTCTGCAAAACCCTAGGTTGAGCTGGGACGATGATGGTTGTCCGTTGGATGAGTCCCCAGCCTTGACTAAAATCTCCTCATCTAACGGCCTGGATTCAAACTCGTGAAATGGAGGGAAGCCACATAAGTGAAACGCACCGTTTCACTTAAACGGTGGTCCTTGGGCCTGACTCTCATGCTATTCACACTCCCCCAAACTGGCCCATTTCATTTAACACGCGTATTTCCTTGCTATTCTCACCTCTAGCGTTTTTTTATTTTTTGATTGTTTCTGAATTAAGTTGGGCCTAAAACGCTTTACTATCCCCACCCCCCTAATTTCAGCCCATCTCATATAATAACTAGCGTGTCCTTCTATTTGCACCCCCTCCCCTTTATTTTGTTTTCTTTTATTTTTAATTCTTTTAATATTTTCTTGTTCTTTAAAAATTCATAAAAAATAGAGAATTTAATATTTTTCAATTCTTGTTTTTTTCATGTGTTAATAAAGGTGTCTAGAAAATTCTAAATAAATAAAATCTCCATTTTATTTTCTTTTCATATTTTTAATAGATTTTTCTTTTAAATAGCTTTTATAATGTTTAGTTTGATATCATGATTTTGTAGAATTTCTTTTAGGGCTTTCCTTTAGTCTTTTTAACTCATTCTTTTTTGTGTGATTAGATATTGAACCATAGTTTCCCATAGGATTTAATTCTTGATTTTTAGATTAGAATTTGATTAGTTTAATTAGGGTAGCTTAGGGTATCCTAATTAGGGTTTAGGTTGTGTATAGGTGAGGAAATTCATTTTCTTTAGATAGTTTTGTCTTGATTTTTGGGTAGAGGCATATGTAGATGTTATGGATAGATATTGTAGACCCTTGTGAATAATTGATAGATTTTCCCCTCTTGTTTTAGTATTTTTAGGTATTTTCTGAAGTTGCCTATTGATTTTGTCTGTTCTGTGGTTATTAGTTCACCTCTGGGGTTTATTGTGGGGAATTTGTTGTGGGGCTTGTGCTGTCTTGAAGATCTTGTTGGAGAGCATCATGAAGAGAAGATTGTAGATCAAGACTCAAAGACCCAGAGCTTGGCTTATTCCCTGCCTGTGAGGTTTGAGATCCTGAAGTTTGAGGGAAGTTCATGGTACTTTCCTGAGGAAGGCACTATGAATGACTTTCATTCTTTCTTCTCACCTCTTTCTCAAGTATCCAATGATGTTGGAGCCAACTTGTGAGTTTAATTTCTCCTGAGGAGGAATGTAAACTGATCACATGTTGTTGAGCCACATGGGATACAATTCCTAAGTGGAAGCCTCCTAGTACTTTCCTGAGGAAGGTCCTATGGGTCTATTCACTTAGTTCCATTAGTTTATCTAGGATTTCTTAAGTATCCAATGATGTTGGAGCCAACTTGTGAGTTTAATTTCTCCTGAGGAGGAATGTAAACTGATCACAGTTGTTGAGCCACATAGGATACAACTCCTAAGTGGAAGCCTCCTAGTACTTTCCTGAGGAAGGTCCTATGGGTCTGTTCATTTAGTTCCACTAGTTCAGATAGGATTTCCTAAATATCCAGTGATGTTGGAGCCTGCTTGTGAGTTTAATTTCTCCTGAGGAGGAATGTAAACTGATCATAGTGGTTGAGCCACATAGGATATGACTCCTGAGTATACACCTCCTAGTGCTTTCCTGAGGAAGACACTATGAGTCTGCTTACTTAGCTCCCTTTCTTTGGTAAGCTTGTTCTGAAGCTTGAAGACTGGGATTGATTTCTTTTGGTTAGGTTTTGCTTTAGGGCTTTGCTTATATTTGATTCAGATTCTGTGTTAGGGTTAGGATTAGCGGGTAGATGATTCTTTCTCAAGTGTGTTTGTTTGCCTGATGGCACTTCATTTCTTTTATCTGATATTGCTTGATAGCATGTTGATTATCTTCAGTATGATTACTGTTATTTCATGACTGGCTTGAGGTCGAGACGAGCTTGTGGAGGCTGAAGCCCCACACACATTTCCTCCCTCACTTGCATTGCATGCATTTTACTGTTTAAAGCTGATGCTTTTGTCTGTTTTGGTGTATCATTGATATGATCCCTTAGGACTCTCATTTCCTCTGATGAGGATTTGATGATAGACTTTTAGGTTGAAACCTATGCATGACAACATCTAGGAGTTCCCTGTTCAAACTTCAACCATAGGATGAATCCATGGCATGACAACAGTAGGACTTGATAGTCTCCCTCCTAGTTGGGTCTGTTCTCTTCTCATCTCTAAGCAGTTTAAGATACAGTAATCATGAATGATTTCTTTCGTACGTTACGAGCCTTAAGCTATCTGAGGATGGATGTTTAGTATGGTACCCTTTGGGTGATATGCAACGCATTCACTCTCAGGTCATAGTCTCTAGTGCGGTTGAGATCGCAAATACAATAAAAAACACTTCTTTCAGGAGATAACCCGTAGTTAGCCGAACTACATTTGCTCTGATCTTTCATACCAGATGAAAGTACATAGGCATAGGATGCGATATCCTAGCGAGCAACCTTCCCCGTCTTCACCCGTAGTTAGCCGAACTACGTTGACTCTGATTTCTCGTTCCAGACGGGAATACGTAGGCATAAAGCGCGACGCTTTGCCGAGTCATTTTTCTTTTCTTTTTCAGCCAGCCTTGATAGGTAGATAGATTATAACCAACCCGTCCAAGTAAACAAACAAGCGAGGATCCCGTCGAGTACGACGGACGTGAGGGGTGCTAATACCTTCCCCTTGCGTAACCGACTCCCGAACCCAGACAATGGTTGCGACGACCTTGTCTTACCCTTATTCGTCAGGTTTTTCCGATCGTTTCCTTTCCCGCTCTGAGGGATAAATAACGAAAGGTGGCGACTCTTCTGTTTTGCCGGCACCTTATTTTCGCGCAAGCGACAGCTGGCGACTCTGCTGGGGACCGAACCCAGAATCTCTGGTTCTCCGGTTCCCTATGAGAGTCAATCCTATCGTTTGTGTGTTTGCTTGTTGGGTTGCGTTTATTTATCGCATTTTTACTTCTCGCATTTTTACTTCCCGCATTTTACTTCCCGCATTTTATTTCCCGCATTTTTATTTCCCGCACTTTATTTCCAGTTTGATATGATTATCTGTGCTGCTGTGGGAGAGGGATGTTACTGTGAGTGAAAAGCCGGACCTGGGCTTGAGTACACACCTAGATATAGTTGCGGAGAAGTAGTAGACGAATCTGTCTGCTGAGCAGGCACAGTTCCCTACGAAAATCTGCGCTCAGACGAGATTCTTGCAGAGGTGCTCCTTTCCGGTCCTGAGGATCTGAGGGGAGTCCAGACGTGAGGATTGTCGACTCTGGGGACCGATCATTTGGAAGTCAGCTAAGAGAGGCCTCTTCATGACTTGATGATGCCACTCCTTCTGGGAATCGTATCATCACTCGTGAAAGTCTGTGACGCTGACGACCGCATAGGATGCCGTACCTTTGTCCGTGGATTAGGTCCATACCTGTGAGTGGGGTTGGGATATTGCAGGAAACTTTGACCTCCAGACTACCTGGTTTTCTTGACAGTGAATCAGTTATGTTGGGTTCTCAGTTGCAGATATGTTCTTGATAGAGCAAGGGTTTGATCGGAGGATCTTATCATCGGGTGTTTGTCTGTTCTTGATAGAGCAGGTTTCGATCAGAGTATTATCACCAGAGGTTTGTTCCGAACAGAGCAGATTTTGAGTGGGGTCTGAAGATCTCATCGGCAGTTGTTATTTGTTCCTGATAGGGCAGATTTTGAGTGGGGTCTGAAGATCTCATCAGCAGCTGTGTGTTTGTTCTCGACAGGGCAGATTTTTGATTTGGGGTCTGAAGACTTCATCAACAGATGTTACTTGATCTTGCATCCCGGGGTCCTTATTATCAGGCACTTATTCTTGTCAGGGCAGAATTTTGATCTCGATCCTATCAGATGGTTATTCTCAGCAGATCAGATCAGTGGGTTTATACCGGGGTTTCCTTCTCTTCAGTGACTGTTGACACCGAATCTCCACAGCAGCCACCTGGATATATTGTGGCATGCCTGCATTTTGCATTAGTTTGCATAATCATTCGCATCCCATCGGCGTGTGTCTGTGACAGGTACCGTTTCCCCGATCCAGGATCTCTCGCCTCTTATTGTGTTACTGCAGCCTCTCTCAGGAAGACTGATGCGTACGAGTTCTCGGTCCTTGATGTGTCGAATCTGACTATTGCTGATACCATGTGTGAGATTGCTGTTTCCGTGATTGGGCCCAGATTCCCCTCCTTGTTATTGTCAGCACTGGTAGTAAGGCGCCAGGATCGGGGAAATCTCTCAAGCACACAGACACACGCATACATCTGCATAAAGCATTTTGCATGACATACATTCTGTTGCCTTTCCTAACCTTTAATGTTGACAGGTTTTTCAGGTACTCAGGTTCCGAGCTGCTTTCGATCTCCAGGATTGATCAAAGACTCATCCACCGCTACTCAACTCGCGCTAATCAGACAAGGATTATGGACCAGGTGCAGTCAGATGTTCAAGAGCTCCATGAACGGATGGATCGTTTTATGGAGCTGATGCAGGTGGTCGCTAATGGTCAAGACCAGCTTCGCACTTTGGTTCAACCTCTCATCTCCAGGGTTGACAGTAATGGAATACTTCACGGCGGGGCCGTGCCCACTCCTCCTCCAGGGGATACTCCACAAAACGTTGTTCCTGCTGCCGGGGGCAACGGCAGTGCTAACGGCAATCTGATGACTAATCTCGGGCTCAACGCGGCAGGCGTCGGCAATGGTAGTCTGGGAGCCAATGTTAACACAGGGCCGGTCAACGGCAATGCTGGTACAGGAAATCTGGTGGTGCCTCAACCGTGGCTGGAGGACCATCAGGATGACATATTCTCTTAGAGAGGTGTAGAGGCAGAGTTGAATGCTGAGGCTCGACTCAGGTTCAAGGCGCTGGAAGACAAGATGAGAGACATATAAAATCAGAACACGTTGGGCGTTGACATGTCCAAGCTCGGGTTGATTGCTGACTTTAAAGTACCTCACAAGTTCAAGGTGCCTACCTTTGAGAAGTATAAGGGCACTACTTGTCCCCGGGTCCACCTCCGATCTTATTATAGAAAGATGTCCGCTTATTCTGACGATGAGAAGCTGCTGATGCACTTCTTTCAGGATAGTCTTTCTGGTCCATCGCTCGAATGGTATATGGGCTTGGAGCCCGCTACTGTGCGCACCTGGAAAGATCTTGCAGAAGCGTTTGTTCTCCACTATCAATATAATAGCGACTTGGCTCCCAACCGAGTTCAGCTTCAGAATCTCTCACAGCGGAACAATGAAAGCTTCAAAGAGTACGCCCAGCGGTGGCGTGAATTGGCTGCTCGGGTTCAACCGCCGATGGTTGAGCGTGAGCTAGTGAAAATGTTCGTGGCTACCCTTCCTGGAATCTATTATGAAAAGCTGGTCAGTGGCATGACTGGAACATTCTCGGCACTCATCACTCTGGGCGAGCATGTTGAGAACGGTATAAAGATTGGAAAAATTCAGGGCGAATCATCCTCAGTTGGAGGAGCTAGTAAGAAACCTTACGCTGGCAAGCGTCGAGAGGGAGATGCCAGTGCTGTCACTAATGCTAGGAGAAAGGGCAAGGGCCCTCAGCCTCAGATTGCTAGCATAAACATTCCAGCTGCTCCACCGCAGCCGCAGCAGCAGCAACCCCAGCAGCAGAATAATCAGGGGTATAAAAGATACCAGAATCGGGCTCCCCTGGCAGGCCGTCATTTTGATACTCCACCTATGTCGTATGCACAGCTTTTGCAAACGCTGCTTCAGCTCCAATTAGTTCAAAAGAGGACGTTGGCTCCCTTAACAGGGGCACCGCCACCAGGGTATGATGCCAATGCTACTTGTGAGTTCCATACTGGGGCACCAGGCCATACGGTTGAGAATTGTAAAGCTTTTAAGCACAGAATCCAGGACTTGGTGGACGCCAAGGTTATCAACTTTTCGGACAACGTGCCCAACGTCACCAAAAACCCGATGCCTCATCATAAGGGGGGCGGAGTGAATGCTGTTATCACTGAGGAGAGTGCGGACTTGCTGACTGATGTCAAAGATTTGAAGACGCCGTTGAGTTTTGTCAAGGCTAAGTTGCTGAAGAAGGGCTTCTTTCCTGGATGCGGAGAATTATGTATGGCTTGTGCTACACTTCCTGATGGGTGTGAGCAGCTGATAGAAGGTATCCAAAGTCTGATGACCGAAGGTATTTTGCAATTCAGCCGGAGCATTGAGGGTGCATCAAGGGAAGTCGTGCTGAAGCAGGCAGACGAAGTTGCTACCATTACTATTCCTCGTCACCCTATTACTATTTTTGCGCCCCGTCCGCCTACTATCACCATCACCAGGGCCGGACCAATCCCATTCGAGAGTACTAATGCTGTTCCATGGCATTATGGCGCCGAAGTTTATTGTAATGGTCAGAAGATAGAGCTTGAGCCATTCGGATCGACTGTGCAGAATCTTACCGAAGTCAGTGGTATCACTAGAAGCGGTAGAGTGTTTGCGCCAGCAGAAGTTACAGCAGAGAAGGTGGTCCGGGCTGACGCTGTGGATAAGGGTAAAGGTAAGGCTGTTGAAGAGGTCCCTGCAGGGGCAGAGAAGGACTTGCTAGTTAAAGATGCTGAAGAGTTCATGCGACTAATCAAGAAAAGTGACTACAAAATTGTAGATCATCTTCATCAGACTCCGTCAAAGATCTCGATTCTTAACTTGTTGCTGTGTTCTAAGGTGCACCGCAACGCCTTGCTGAAGGTATTAAATGCTGCATACGTGCCGCAGGAGATATCAGTAAATCAACTCGAGGAGGTGGTGGCCCATGTCAATGCTGGTAATGGGCTGGGTTTTACAGATCTAGAGCTGACTCCCAAGGGAAGAGATCACAACAGCGCCTTGCACGTCTCAATAGAGTGCAGAGGCACGATTATGTCACATGTCCTGGTGGATACGGGTTCCTCGCTTAATGTGCTTCCGAAGAAGGCACTGATGAAGTTGGATACCCGTGGATTGCTGTGCACGCCCAACGATCTGGTCGTGAAAGCCTTTGACGGAACCAAGCGCCACGTCTTCGGAGAGTTGACCCTGCCAATTCAAGTTGGTCCAGAGACATTCGATACGGTTTTCTATATCATGGATATCATGCCCGCCTATAGTTGCCTCTTAGGTCGGCCATGGATCCATTCTGCTGGTGCCGTGACGTCCACGCTGCATCAGAAGCTTAAATATGCTGTTGGGGGCAGCATAGTGACCGTCTGTGGTGAAGAGGACATCATGGTGAGCCACCTGTCGTCTTTTAAATACGTTGAAATGGATGGCGAGATCCATGAAACGCTTTGCCAAGCATTTGAAACTGTCAAGGTGAAGGAGGTAGCTCCCGTCGTCGCAGAGAAGCAGGAGATGAATCTCTCCTCGTTTAAGGAAGCTCGGGCCGTTGTCGAAGCCGGTTCTACCCCAGGCTGGGGGCATGTCTTGGATATACCAATCAAGCAGGATAAGTTTGGATTGGGATATTCTCCTGGAGCTGAGGCTTCATCTTCTTCTGGCAGCTCGTCTCGTGGAAAAGGGCCGATCCTATTCACCAAGGGGGGAGTAATTTTCGAGAGCATCAACGCTGCGTCGGAGGAAAGCGGGGACAGTGATTGCGATCTTGACGCCTGGATTCAACCGAGCAAGCCGGGCGAGCGCCTCCGCAACTGGACCATCAAGGAGATTATCAAGCTGACAAGTGAAGAGTAATGATTTGCTTTTTACAATCTTTGTACAACCCTATGTCCTGCCCGGGGCATAGTGGTTTTACTGTCAGGGCCTTGTTGGATTATGTGTATGCATTTTGTTAATGAATAAAAGGCGTTTTCTTCGTAATCAAATATTGTGTTCTCTGTTATTCCTGTTTTATGTTTATTTCGAAAAACAGTAAAATGGCAACGAGGTTTGTGCTAACCTGCATATTCTTGCTTTAAACTTAACCCTTGTTATTGCAGGATCCACGTAACAGACGACATCGACTCTGGACCCTCTACGGCTCACTACGACTTTGATTGCCCGATCTATCAAGCCGAGGATGAGATTGATGAAGACGAAGACCTTCCGGAAGAGTTGGCCCGCTTGTTGAGACAAGAGGAGAAGGTTATTCTGCCTCACGAGGAAGATATTGAGATCATAAATCTGGGTTCTGAGGATCTTATCAGGAATGTCAGAGTAGGGGTTGCGCTGCAGAATGATGTCAAGCATAGACTGGTCGAGATGCTTCGAGAGTATAGTGACGTCTTTGCTTGGTCATATAAAGATATGCCCGGACTCGACACTGATATCGTGGTTCATCGCTTGCTGTTGCGAGAAGATTGCCCTCCAGTCAAGCAGAAGCTCAGGAGGACGAGACCAGACATGGCTGTAAAAATCAAGGAAGAAGTCCAGAAGCAGTTGGACGCAGGATTTCTAGCCGTTACCACTTACCCTCCGTGGGTCGCCAACATAGTGCCTGTACCGAAGAAGGACGGTAAGGTACGCATGTGCGTCGATTATCGGGATTTGAATAGGGCGAGCCCTAAGGATGATTTCCCGTTGCCTCATATCGATGTGTTGGTCGATAATACAGCCCAGTTTTCCGTGTTTTCATTCATGGATGGCTTCTCCGGTTACAATCAGATTAAGATGGCACCGGAGGACATGGAGAAAACAACGTTCATTACCCCCTGGGGAACGTTCTGCTATAAGGTAATGCCCTTCGGTCTGAAGAACGCAGGGGCCACTTACCAACGAGCAATGGTAACTTTGTTTCATGATATGATTCATCATGAGATCGAGGTCTATGTTGATGACATGATTGCAAAGTCCCAAATGGAGGAAGAGCATCTGGTCAACTTGTTGAAGCTGTTTGAAAGGCTTAGGAAGTTCAGGCTGAGGCTGAATCCTAACAAGTGCACCTTCGGAGTGCGGTCCGGAAAGTTATTGGGGTTTATTGTTAGTGAACGAGGTATTGAAGTTGATCCTGCGAAGATAAAAGCTATCCAAGAAATGCCAGCGCCGAAAACAGAAAAAGAAGTTCGTGGTTTCCTGGGCCGAATAAACTACATTGCAAGGTTTATCTCTCAGCTCACGGCCACTTGTGAACCGATGTTCAAGCTTTTAAAGAAAGATCAGGCGATTACTTGGAATGAGGATTGCCAGAAGGCATTCGACAAAATAAAGCAGTATCTTCAAGAACCTCCAATCTTGATACCCCCAGTGGCTGGACGGCCATTAATCATGTACCTGACGGTTCTGGAGAATAGTATGGGGTGTGTTCTCGGTCAGCACGACGAGACGGGCAGAAAAGAGCATGCCATTTATTATTTGAGTAAAAAGTTCACTGAGTGTGAATCTCGATACTCGATGCTGGAGAAGACGTGTTGTGCATTAGCTTGGGCTGCCAAACGTCTGCGACAGTATATGCTCAACCACACCACTATGCTAATTTCGAAGATGGATCCGATCAAGTACGTCTTCGAGAAGCAGGCTCTTTCGGGCAGGATTGCCAGATGGCAGATGGTGTTAACAGAATATGATATTCAGTACGTCTCTCAGAAAGCCATTAAGGGAAGCGTATTGTCTGATTATCTTGCCGAACAGCCAATCGAAGACTACCAGCCGATGAAGTTCGAATTCCCTGACGAGGACATTATGTTTCTCAAAGCGAAGGATTGCGATGAGCCATTGCCCGATGAGGGGCCAGATAGGAAATCTCAGTGGAAGTTGATATTCGACGGAGCGGTTAATTCCTATGGAAGTGGTATCGGGGCTATCATCACGACTCCTCATGGGTCCCACATCCCGTTTACTGCGAGACTGACGTTTCCAGTTACCAACAATGAAGCCGAGTATGAAGCATGTATTATGGGTCTAGAAGAGGCAATTGATTTGAGAATCAAGAATCTAGACATATATGGTGACTCAGCGCTTGTAATCAATCAGATTAAAGGGGAGTGGGAAACTCGTCAAGCGAACTTAGTGCCGTACATGAATTATGCCAGGAGGCTGCTTCCGTTCTTCGATCGAGTGGAACTTCATCATGTACCGAGGGCTGAAAATAAGATGGCTGATGCCTTAGCCACGTTGGCTTCAATGTATAAAGTCAATTATTGGAATGAGGCTCCAAGAATTGTGCTTTCGCGTCTTGATAGACCGGCATTTGTGTTTGCAATCGAGGGTGCCAATGACGGCAAGCCATGGTTCCATGATATCCAGACCTTCCTTATGACTAAGGAGTATCCTGCGGGTGCGTCAACCCAGGATAAGAAGACTCTAAGGAGGCTATCTGGAAACTTTTATCTCAATCCTGATGGAGTGCTGTATAAAAGAAACCACGATCTCGTGCTGCTCAGATGTGTAGATGAGAAAGAGGCAGATATGCTCATGGAAGAAGTCCATGAGGGCACATTTGGTACGCATGCCGGCGGGCACGCCATGACGAGAAAGATCCTGAGAGCAGGATATTACTGGCTGACGATGGAGTCGGATTACTTCAGATTCGCGAAGAGATGTCATAAATGCCAGATTTATGCTGATAAAGTTCATGTGCCGCCGTGCCCATTGAATGTCATGTCCTCCCCTTGGCCGTTCTCCATGTGGGGCATCGACATGATAGGCAAGATCGAGCCCACTGCATCCAATGGTCATCGTTTCATTCTGGTAGCTATCGACTACTTCACCAAATGGGTGGAGGCAGCCTCGTACGCTAATGTGACCAAACAGGTGGTAGCTAAATTCATAAAGAAGGACATCATCTGTCGCTATGGAATTCCCGAGCGGATCATTACTGATAATGGTTCGAATTTGAATAACAAGATGATGAAGGAGCTGTGCCAGAGCTTCAAGATTGAACACCACAACTCATCTCCTTACCGGCCGAAGATGAATGGCGTTGTTGAAGCGGCCAACAAGAACATCAAGAAGATTGTTCAGAAGATGGTTGTGACGTACAAAGATTGGCACGAGATGTTGCCGTTTGCCTTGCACGGTTATCGTACGATGGTGCGTACGTCGACCGGGGCAACTCCTTTCTCCTTGGTGTACGGTATGGAAGTTGTCCTACCGTTAGAAGTGGAGATTCCCTCTTTACGAGTTTTGGTTGATGTGAAACTCGACGAGGCAGAATGGATTACGAATCGTTTGAACCAACTCAGCCTGATGGACGAGAAGAGGTTAGCATCGATTGCATTTGGTCGCCTGTACCAAAGCCGAATGAAGAAAGCTTATGATAAGAAGGTGCGTCCTCGAAGCTTTCAGACGGGTGATCTCGTCCTGAAGAAGATTCTTCCGCCACACTCCGATCACCGGGGCAAGTGGACTCCGAATTACGAAGGGCCGTATGTCGTCAGCAAGGTCTTCTCAGGAGGAGCTTTGTTGTTATCCACGATGGATGGTGAAGATTTTGCATCCCCGGTGAACGCGGACGCAGTTAAAAAATACTTTGCTTGAAAGAGACCCGCTGGACAAAAAAGAAAGAGTCCAGGAAAAAAAGGGGCATCCCGGCGAACCAAAAACAGAATAAAAGGTTCGGGCAAAAATTAGGGATATATTGAAAAAATGTACACCCGCGAAGTCGAAAACCTACACTGGGCGGCTTCGGCAAAAAAGGGTATCCCGGTGAACTGAAAACCCGTAAAGGGCGGTTCACGCAAAAGTTAGGGATTTGAATAAGCAAATGACTGCGTTCCGCGTATGGACTTTCATTGTTTAGTGGTTCGGAAGACCTGAGGGCCGTTTATCTGAATCAATCTCTTCCGAAGCTGAAGCGTCGGAGAAGTATCGAAGTCGAGTGGGTCTTAGAGGGATCAACTCATGGTGTTCGTCTACGCCTCGATTGCCGACATTTGTATATACTAATGTATATTTATGTTTTCTTTTTGCGCGGCTTCCTCATTCCAGGAGCTTGCCTCTGTTGTAAAACATTTTTGCCCGTTCAGGGGTTCATCATCAATAAAATGCACATTATTCAGCAATTCTACTTGTCTGTTTAGCATTTATCTGTTTTGTTTGCGAATGAAAACGCCGATGTTTTTTGATAAAATGCGCATACATAAACTTGCGGGCCTAGGCCCATTGATTGTTGAAACAATTAATTAATTGAATATTGTCACGAGATAATAACCTGGATAGGCCCCTTTGAGGAGGGTACCTTGTCTGTTTGTTTGTGTTGTTGCAGGTGTAGCACCTTCCAGAAGGTGTGCCGTGCGCATCCCCGAAGCAGGGCGAGCCCTCCTTCTCCAGCAGAGTTCAGTAGTCTCTCCTCCGCAGAATCTGAATGCAGAGCAGTGAGCATTGATATGTCCACCAGGCAGAGATGATTCTCTTCCCCAAGCAGACGCATCCTGAAGGAACGTCACCTCATCAGCTGAGCCAAGCACCGAAGAATGATGTCATCTTTCCCCAGCACCGGGTCACAAGTGCAAGTCTTGTAGGAAGCTGTTCGTATGCCGAAGGATGCAGTAACTGATGGTGCCAGACTGAAGTCTCCAGCGGAATTGAGATTCCCCACCAGAGTTATATTCTCTCCTGAAGTTGGATGATTCCCTCTCCCCCGGTAGAGTGTTGGAACGGCTGATGTTGCATTCCCCTGTAGAGTTGTACTCTCCCCCCGAAGTCAGATGATTCTTACTTCCCCAGCAAAGTTGAAATTCCGCATCAGAGTCGTACTCTCCAGTGAAGTAGAATGATTTCTCTCTCCGGTTGAGTCCGTAGAAAAGCAGAATCCTTGGAAGCAGTTGGGACCTTGAGTGGATGTTCCCTAGCAGATATTGGGCTAATGTTGTATCTCCCCAGAGTCGCACGCTCTCCAGCGAAGCAGAATGACTTCTCCTTCCTCAGCCGAGTTTGCAGATGCCCAAGAGAGCCGAGTCCTTGGAAGTTGATCAGACCATGTTTTCCCCAGCGGAGTGTGGAGCAGCTGAAGTTGTTTCCCCACAGAGTGGTTATCCCCAGATTGGCCGAGAAGGCCACGCAGTTCACTCCCGCGATTGACACCGCTTTCCTTCAGCAGGTTCGGGTTCTCGTAGAGCTTCGTCCCCTGCAGCAGACAGCTGAAGTTGTTTGCCCTGCAGCAGTCAACCAGAGTGGTTATCCCCAGACAGAGTCCGATTGATATGGGCGTGTCCACATTCTCCTCAGCAGGATGATTCCTCTACCTGAGTAGTTCTTCCTCCTTGACAGGAGACTTCCCCTTCGGCATTTATTTTGCTGACAGGATCGCATCATTGTGCATGACTGCATAGCATTTAACACTGCATAGCATTTAACGTTGCATAGCATCGTGCATGATTGCACAACATTTAGCATATCATTCCCACCGTGGGGGGCATAGCGCAGAAGCATATGCATCATAAGCATGATCTAGGTCATTATTATTCTTGCCTTACAGGTGTTCGGCCGAAGGATCGGTGGCTCAGGATGATTCCTGATATTCTCTCCAACAAGGTCGCTTCCTTAGGATGATTCTTAAGACCCCGGTGTAATCCCCACAGTTGCTCGCTCAAGATGATTTTTTGAGATCCCCAGCGAAGTCTTCAGTTCAAGACGACCCTCGAATCCCTCAGCAGGGCCGTTTGCTTAAGATGATTCTTAAGACCTCAGTGCAGGTCCCCGACTGGTTTGCTTAGGATGATTCTTGAGCTCCCCCAGTAGCGTCTCCAGCAAGGGTTGCCCAGGAAGATTCCTGGAATACCCAGCAGAATGAAGTATCCAGAAAGGTTATCAGTTCAGGATGATTCTTGAAGATGCCCGACGGAGCTGTTTGTTCAAGATGATTCTTGAAGTCCTTAGCAACGTGATATGTCTGCTCCAACAGTGATGTCTAATCTGAAGATTGACTGCGTAAACGCCTGAAGGCGGTATCAGAAGATTCCTGTGAGCTCAGATGTCCTTGTTGATGAATCAACATGTGGCTGAAGACAAGGTTCCAGATTTTGTATTCAAGATGATCCGTGTTGGTCTGAAGACCAAGTCAGTTGTCCTGAGGTGATGATTGATCGCGATCTAGTGAATAGTGTTTCTTCTGACTGAAGTCGAAGATGTTTCTCCAGCTGAAGCAGAGTTTTGCCTGAAGGCAAAGTGTTTGAATCCCCGTAGAGTCATGAATGGCTCAAGATACCATTTCTTTGACTGAAGTCACAGATTTCCTAAGCTGAAGCGAAGGTGCCTAAGGGCAAGGTTACCCCCAAGGTCATGAATGACCTAGGATTCATTTTTCGGACTGAAGGCCGAAATATATCCCTGACTGAAGTCACGGATGCTCTATAGCAGAGGCGGAGTTGCCTGAAGGCAGATCCATGTATCCTTGAAGGCCAAGGACCATTTCTTTAGACTGAAGTCGAAGATACCTCTTGCAGAGTTGCCGACGGGCAAAGTTTACATCCTTGAAGGCCAAGGATGTTTTTCTAGCTGAAGCTGGAAATAGCCGACGGGCAGGGTTTCATCTATCTTCAGAAATACTTGAAGATCCTCCAGCGGATCTGGAGTGGCCAGGGGCCAGGGTTTCATCTATCTTTAGAAATACTTGAAGATTGTTTTCTAGCTGAAGCTGGAAATGGCCAGGGGCCAGGGTTTCATATATCTTTAATGCTGAAGTTCTACGGTGGGCAGTGTGCAGTAGTATCCCGATGTTCGTCATGGTTCTGAGGGTGAACCCCAGATCAGAGTGTGCTCGGTTAAGTCTCTCATTCCCAGCGGAGTAGTTTCAAATACGCAAGTGTACCTCTTGTTCCATTTTACCAGGGGTGAACCCCAGGTCAGGTTATGTTTGTTCGACGGCGAGGTTGAACGTTTGTTTGTTTGACGGCGAGGTCAGACTCTTTCAATCCCCAGTAGAGATAGTGTTTGTGCGACGGTGATGTCGAGTGTCTCTAGAAGGATGTTTGTTTCCGACGGCAATGTCAGATTCAGTTTTCCAGCGACCATGCGGGGTATTCTGTCAGATGTGTTTCTCCAGCGGCGATGCGGGGTACTTTGTTCAGAGATGTATTTTCTCCAGCGGCGATGTTGGGTGCGGTGGTTGTCTGAAGGCAATGTCAGAAGAATTTAATGTGGGTAACTGACGGTGACGTCAGATCGATATTTCTCCAGCTAGTTGCCATGCGGCTAGCATTGCAGTATTCGAAGATTTGTTTCCCGCAGAGTACCGTGTGCTCGCGCAGTTGGCAAATTTTCGGGTTTACCGGTATTCAATCGTCTCGCACCTTGATTGGTTGAGAGTCGTTCGCTTCTCACCCAGTCAGGTTCAAGCCGTTTGAATAGGGGCAGCTGTTGCACCCCAAAATTTGACCAACAATTATTTATTCACTGAGTGTTTGAAAGTTGATACCTTCATCAGACAGTTCAAGAGATCCTCAGAGGAATTGGTTGAAGTCAGGGTTGTGTGCTTCATAGCTTGAGAGTTGTGGGTGCTCCTCAGATGATTCTGAGACTTTGAGAATGAACTTGATGTTTTGAGGAAGCCTGTGAGATGTCTTGATAGCCATCATGAAGCCCAGAAAGATCATTATGCAAGAGTTCAGAGGATTCAACCATGAATGGTAGAATTAGGGTTTTGACTGGGTCAACCCTAGGATAACTGAAGATTTGGAGAGGGTTGAGACCTAATCCAAGGGCCATGAGATCATGGAATGATGCATAGAGATGTTGTAAAGATGATTCCTAGACCAACTCATCATGATTGAAGAGTTTGAGAAGTTTTGAGTTAGGGTTTCTGAGGATTATCAGTGAAAAAACCCTAATTTGATCCCTATCTTCCAGGCAGTTTTAGCTCTAGATGTGATTGATATCTCATCTTCCCCACAACATGAATTTTGTAGAGCTTGTTCTTAGCTTTAATTTGAGTGGTGGAAGTCCTTGATAGGAGTTGCAGAGCTCAAGTTATGGTTTTGACAAATTACAGGTCAGCAGAAGTATGTGAATTTGGGTCCTTGAAAGTCACCCAACTTGCAGACAACTTTTGCCCTAGTAGGATGATTCCTGTGATCTCTTGGTCAACATGAATGTTGGAGGGCATATTCTTAGCTTTAATTTGAGTGGTATAAGTCCTTGATAGGATTTGTGGAACTCAACTTATGGTTTGAACAAGACAGGGGTATTTTGGTAATTTGTCAGTTATAGGTCATTTTTAAGCAAATGCCATATCTCCTATTTCCAAGCCTCAAATGGAAAAACTCAAAACATGAAAGTTGTTCAAAATGTGATTTTAAGTCTAGAAAGAAGGTCATGAATTGTTTGAAAAGCTCATAGCATGGATTTGCATGATTGGTCAAAAATGAACTAAAAATGGCTTATAAGTTTAAAAAGTTGAAATTGGAAATTGGTTTGGAAGATCTATGGATCCAAAATAGGTCATCCAATATATCATTTTGATTGGAAACATCATTTTGAGAACATTGGTTTAAATAGAATTTTGATTTGAGGCTTTAAAATGGGTGATGCTTTGTTAATTTGAAACTTGCATTATAAGGCAACTTGAGAAATCTTAACACAAGGCAAAACCAAGGCTTGTAATTGTGCACTCCTTCTCAATATCTCATGTAAAGATATTTTAAGACCATATTGCAAGGCATAAGGCATGAGATGTGAGATTTTCAACTTGTCCCCACATGAGATTTTCAAGAACTTTCCACCATATTCTAGATGAATCTAGAAGTGTCTAATGATCATTATATAAAGGAGGCATCATAGATTGGTAAGGGTTGGTGATAGCAAGAGAATTAAGAGGGGAGAGAGAGAGAGAGAAGCATCCATTGAAGAGGTTTCTTCAAGTTGAAGCAATTCTGGTTTCCTTCCATTGCAGACCTTCTCCTTCATCACAAGTGCAAACAGAAGGCCATTGATCATCCAAGGATCCTTTTGAAGAAGTTCCAAGGCTTGAAAGCATCCACACGAGTCCCTACCATAACCTCTTGACAGGTTCTTTTTCCATCACCATTCTCTTAAATTATATAGTCTTGATTAGTTTTATAGGTTTAGAATCAATGTACTAGGGTAGATGATGAAATCCTAGGAAGTATAGCTCATTCCATGACAATTCACAACAAGTCCATGAAACTTTAATCTCCAAGAAATGACTGGTTTGTTAGTTTTAGTTATCAAGATTTGGTTTAGAATAGTTAGGGAGACGTGTAGAGTAACTGTATGCCATTAGATTCAAGGTTAATGAAAGTTGATATCAGGTGAATATGTTTGGACCGCGACCTTGCAGGCTTCTGTTAGGATTATCTAGAGAGAATAAAGAAAAAGTGTACGCATGGTCTTGTTCCTCTCAGTGAGTAGATCATTTTTCCCTTTTGAACTTTTGAAAATCGTGACCTGTAGAGAGAGAACGAGGGGAGGAAAGATTAGTGCATGGAGTGAGGTTTTCTGCAAAACCCTAGGTTGAGCTGGGACGATGATGGTTGTCCGTTGGATGAGTCCCCAGCCTTGACTAAAATCTCCTCATCTAACGGCCTGGATTCAAACTCGTGAAATGGAGGGAAGCCACATAAGTGAAACGCACCGTTTCACTTAAACGGTGGTCCCTGGGCCTGACTCTCATGCTATTCACACTCCCCCAAACTGGCCCATTTCATTTAACACGCGTATTTCCTTGCTATTCTCACCTCTAGCGTTTTTTTATTTTTTGATTGTTTCTGAATTAAGTTGGGCCTAAAACGCTTTACTATCCCCACCCCCCTGATTTCAGCCCATCTCATATAATAACTAGCGTGTCCTTCTATTTGCACCCCCCTCCCCTTTATTTTGTTTTCTTTTATTTTTAATTCTTTTAATATTTTCTTGTTCTTTAAAAATTCATAAAAAATAGAGAATTTAATATTTTTCAATTCTTGTTTTTTTCATGTGTTAATAAAGGTGTCTAGAAAATTCTAAATAAATAAAATCTCCATTTTATTTTCTTTTCATATTTTTAATAGATGTTTATTTTAAATAGCTTTTATAATGTTTAGTTTGATATCATGATTTTGTAGAATTTCTTTTAGGGCTTTCCTTTAGTCTTTTTAACTCATTCTTTTTTGTGTGATTAGATATTGAACCATAGTTTCCCATAGGATTTAATTCTTGATTTTTAGATTAGAATTTGATTAGTTTAATTAGGGTAGCTTAGGGTATCCTAATTAGGGTTTAGGTTGTGCATAGGTGAGGAAATTCATTTTCTTTAGATAGTTTTGTCTTGATTTTTGGGTAGAGGCATATGTGGATGTTATGGATAGATATTGTAGACCCTTGTGAATAATTGATAGATTTTTCCCTCTTGTTTTAGTATTTTTAGGTATTTTCTGAAGTTGCCTATTGATTTTGTCTGTTCTGTGGTTATTAGTTCACCTCTGGGGTTTATTGTGGGGAATTTGTTGTGGGGCTTGTGCTGTCTTGAAGATCTTGTTGGAGAGCATCATGAAGAGAAGATTGTAGATCAAGACTCAGAGACCCAGAGCTTGGCTTATTCCCTGCCTGTGAGGTTTGAGATCCTGAAGTTTGAGGGAAGTTCATGGTACTTTCCTGAGGAAGGCACTATGAATGACTTTCATTCTTTCTTCTCACCTCTTTCTCAAGTATCCAATGATGTTGGAGCCAACTTGTGAGTTTAATTTCTCCTGAGGAGGAATGTAAACTGATCACATGTTGTTGAGCCACATGGGATACAATTCCTAAGTGGAAGCCTCCTAGTACTTTCCTGAGGAAGGTCCTATGGGTCTATTCACTTAGTTCCATTAGTTTATCTAGGATTTCTTAAGTATCCAATGATGTTGGATCCAACTTGTGAGTTTAATTTCTCCTGAGGAGGAATGTAAACTGATCACAGTTGTTGAGCCACATAGGATACAACTCCTAAGTGGAAGCCTTCTAGTACTTTGCTGAGGAAGGTCCTATGGGTCTGTTCATTTAGTTCCACTAGTTCAGATAGGATTTCCTAAATATCCAGTGATGTTGGAGCCTGCTTGTGAGTTTAATTTCTCCTGAGGAGGAATGTAAACTGATCACAGTGGTTGAGCCACATAGGATATGACTCCTGAGTATACACCTCCTAGTGCTTTCCTGAGGAAGACACTATGAGTCTGCTTACTTAGCTCCCTTTCTTTGGTAAGCTTGTTCTGAAGCTTGAAGACTGGGATTGATTTCTTTTGGTTAGGTTTTGCTTTAGGGCTTTGCTTAGATTTGATTCAGATTCTGTGTTAGGGTTAGGATTAGCGGGTAGATGATTCTTTCTCAAGTGTGTTTGTTTGCCTGATGGCACTTCATTTCTTTTATCTGATATTGCTTGATAGCATGTTGATTATCTTCAGTATGATTACTGTTATTTCATGACTGGCTTGAGGTCGAGACGAGCTTGTGGAGGCTGAAGCCCCACACACATTTCCTCCCTCACTTGCATTGCATGCATTTTACTGTTTAAAGCTGATGCTTTTGTCTGTTTTGGTGTATCATTGATATGATCCCTTAGGACTCTCATTTCCTCTGATGAGGATTTGATGATAGACTTTTAGGTTGAAACCTATGCATGACAACATCTAGGAGTTCCCTGTTCAAACTTCAACCATAGGATGAATCCATGGCATGACAACAGTAGGACTTGATAGTCTCCCTCCTAGTTGGGTCTGTTCTCTTCTCATCTCGAAGCAGTTTAAGATACAGTAATCATGAATGATTTCTTTCGTACGTTACGAGCCTTAAGCTATCTGAGGATGGATGTTTAGTATGGTACCCTTTGGGTGACATGCGACGCATTCACTCTCAGGTCATAGTCTCTAGTGCGGTTGAGATCGCAAATACAATAAAAAACACTTCTTTCAGGAGATAACCCGTAGTTAGCCGAACTACATTTGCTTTGATCTTTCATACCAGATGAAAGTACGTAGGCATAGGATGCGATATCCTAGCGAGCAACCTTCCCCACCTTCACCCGTAGTTAGCCGAACTACGTTGACTCTGATTTCTCGTTCCAGACGGGAATACGTAGGCATAAAGCGCGACGCTTTGCCGAGTCATTTTTCTTTTCTTTTTCAGCCAGCCTTGATAGGTAGATAGATTATATCCAACCCGTCCAAGTAAACAAACAAGCGAGGATCCCGTCGAGTACGACGGACGTGAGGGGTACTAATACCTTCCCCTTGCGTAACCGACTCCCGAGCCCAGACAATGGTTGCGACGACCTTGTCTTACCCTTATTCGTCAGGTTTTTCTGATCGTTTCCTTTCCCGCTCTGAGGGATAAATAACGAAAGGTGGCGACTCTTCTGTTTTGCCGGCACCTTATTTTCACGCAAGCGACAAATACTAATACCAACCAAGCCTAAACCGAGGCACTAAGTAGTATCGAACCAAAAGATACAAACATTTACCGACGCCGATTTCGAGCTTTGGCCTCGTACGGATTGGGTTGTCATGATTTTGGACCTTGCTTGTCACGGCTATCACTCCTCATCTTCCTTTTCATTCTCGCACCCGCAAGTGTTAATGCTCCTGCTTCTCAAATGCAACTACTAAATTTTCTCTAGCAGTTGTAAATGGACTATCCACAGCCAGACTCCGAAAATAACGATAAATAACTGCCAGCTCATCACCAGAATATGAAGCCAACAAAGCAAGCTAATGGTGGGGATTTCCACTTGAAGGCCGGATAGACGCAGCTTGTAAATAGTAACTAGAAGCTGATGCGAACTCACGCTTTTTTGAGTCACCTTCACCGTACAATCCTTTGTAGCGAGCAAGATCACCCGAGTATATCAAACAACGATGACAAGATATCAAACTTTTCTTCATCTCAGCAGATTTCTTTCCATCTTTCTCCATCACAATCACATTCTCTGAGTCCTCAAAGTAACCCAGAGGAAGCCCATTCTTGGCTTTGATTTTCATGATAAGATCATGGTAAAACCCAGTTGCTTCTGAAAGGAATGTCTTCAACTCTTGCCTTATTTTAGTTATCCGCTCAGGTCGTACAAAACCTTTCCCACCCTGAGGTCATTTTGAGCTTGCAGACGAAATAGCAGCATTGAATTGTGCCCTTAACTCTTCAATCTGTTTATAATGTAATACCTAAAGAGAGCACTCAATATTGTGCTGCTCAGAAAAAGCATGATCCTCGAGAATTATTGCTTCAAAGTTCTCACGCTGCTGTGGCCAAATACTGGGATCTGACGGAACATGCGCCTGAGCTGATCTACGGCGTTTTTTCTCCAATTCAAGGTTCTGTGTGAAAGGTATGGAGGATTGGGTGGAGATTGGGTGGAAGGTGGTGTTTCAATGGAAAACGGAGTGGTTTCGAAGGGTTTCGTATGAGGTTTAGCAGAAGAATAATAACTAGGGTTTGGAAGTTTTGGAGCGGCCGTTTTGCTTAGAAAAGAAGAATGAACTGTGACTCTTAGGGTTTCCATTAGCTCTGAACTCCTCCCTTTTAAACGTGACAACCTCAACCCTAACGGGCCTCCAAGCAATGGGCCCAATCTGACTCTCACCTTCTTTTCCTTTCAAATTCTGATTCCTTCTTTTAATTTCTTTTACATTTAATTTGTTAACATTAAAACTAATAATTATAATATAAACTAACATAACTCTAATAAATAAAATACTAACAAATATAATTAAATATAAACAAATATGAATAGAACAAACTAAAAACAAAACAAATTTTAATTACTTAAAAATATTATTAGCAATATTTAAAAAGAAAAAAAAATTAGGAAACTAAAAAAAAAAATCATTAATATCTACAAAAACGTCTTTAGGCCATGTGTCACGCTCTTATTGGGCGAAAAGGGCAAAAATTTGAGAAAATCAACTGATTGCAAGCGGACACGCGTCTAAATGACGTGAAGTTAAGCGGGAAGTGCAAAATATAAAAAAAATAATAAAAAACGAAAATATTTGAAAATGGGTAGGACAAATTTAGGGTATGACAATATTGACTGAGATTATTAAAAAAAAAGGTTATGTCAGGTCTTGTATGAGTTAAGTATTGTAGCCCTCCCGTGGCTTGTCTGAACATATTTGGATCTTTCAATTTCTCCCCCTCAATTGTGAATTGCCTTCCTGTTATCGTTAGTGTTGGACATGGTGAGACATTTTCCATATTGAATCTCTTCAGTAAGTCACTGATGTATTTGAATTGTTTGAGGTACATTCCACTGACATCTCTTGTGAGTGCTATCTACAAATTCAACCGAGTTTTGAATGACGTCAAAAATAGTAGTATAACATTTTGTATATTGGGTGGTATGAACCTAAGTTTAGATGTGCATTAATCATTATTAGATTTAGGATGCATACAAGTGTTCTTGAATTGATTTAAAAGGTATTAGGCATTGCATTCTCATAAAAAAATCAAGTTTGTGTGTCAACAAAACAGCACAAGCCGACCTATGCGTGTTCAGGTCGACATGTAAAAGCTTTTGCTTCATTACAGGTCGGAACATATGACTATAGGCCGACTCCCACACTCTAAGAATGAATCTTGTAGCATCTACCCACAGGTCACCTCACATAGGCCGACATGTATGCATAAAAAAACCTCCATAGACTGACCTATGACCTTAGCAAGCCGACCTGAATGCATTGATAGGTCAACCTATTGCTTTGAGAGGCCGACCTATACGATTTTCCAACTTAAAATTCTCATTCTTGCCCAAACTTATTGCATTCCTTTTGTTCATTTTTCAACACATGCCTATATATACTCATATATGCACCATTTATCTAGAAAGGTACTAGTGAATTACTTATACGAAACCAAATTACAAATCATTCCCATCATTTTCAACCTCTCTTTTATGCATACACACATTTGAGCTACACATAATCATTTTTCGATTGGGTGACCATCTAGATTAGGGTTGATAACATCCAATTAGGTTGGAGTAACCAAGAATATTGGGTTGGGATCTTTGTGCATTTCAAATAAGAAAACCAAGGTGGGATTTCCTTCAAGATCGGTGTGATTTGAAGGTTTTAGACAAGATCACGTCAACACAGATTTGACCAAGTGAAGGCTTTGGGACAAGGTGGTTTCCTTGCAATGAAGTAGCGCGAGACGTTGAATCGTGTTTGGGAATCTTGGGTTCAACAAGTGCGTGCTCAATATAATTAAAGGATTATATCTGCATTGTTGGTGGCTTGATCAGGCTTTGATCAAGGGTTTGGAGGTGGTTGATTCAACAATAAACAATAGGGTTTATGGGGTTAAAATTCTTCACCTCTTGCATAAACATTTATGCAAAGACAATTTTAATTTCAAGTATCTCAATTCGATTTCGGATTGAGGATAGACGTACCCATAGCGAGGTCGATTGGGGAACTGCCTAAGCAAATCTTTGTGTCTTTATCGCTTTGATTTTCTTTAATTGTTGTTTTTGCAAATTATTGATTTCGTTGTCGTTTTGATTAGTTAGATTGGAAATTGTTTTCAACTTTCTTTTAAATTATTGTTGTTAATATAATCACAATCACTTTGGTTGTGATTGGATTTTTACATCAACAAAATAAATCAAATTTCCAAACGTGATCAATCGTACACAAAGTGTTCGATAAACTGTTTGTGAGTATTTTTATCGTTTTGTGTTCATTGGAAATAAGCATTACGAATAACTTTGCATTTGATTGATCTGTGACTTAATAATTTTTGAACGATTTGTATTCATTATCATTCCAAAAGGTATACGTTATGCTTATAACTTTTTGATAGTAGCTTTGGTTAGACAATTCGATTCGGGTTATTTTTCCACTGTGCCATACTTTTTGAAAATAATTTTTTTCCAAGAGTCTTTAGTTTTAAATTTGTGATCTATTCACCACCTCTAGATTGAAGCCTATCGTCTAACATCTATTTGTACTTCTATTCCTAAAAAAATAGTGTAAACAACCCAATTATTTGAGAAAGAAGTCAACATTAAGTTGTTTGATGAAAGCTTGAAGGAACTTGTTGTTGTTGCGTGTGTCTATGATGTCATTCACATATATAAGGAGAAACATGACTGGTCTTTAACTTTTAGAAGGAAAAGAGAAGAGTCACTTTTTGTGTCTTTAACTATCAAAACAAGCTCTTGGTGCCTGCTTCAGCTCATAAATTGCTTTAGATAGTTTGTATATGTGATAAAGCTTGGTAGGATAAAAAGATATTCTAGTTGATCCATTAATACAGTTTCTTTGAGGTATCCATTTAGGAATGCATTGTTGATGTCTAGTTGCATGAGTTCCCAATTGAGGTGTACTGCAATGGGAAGGATAATCCTGACTACGCTAGCTTTGACTACTGGGCTAAATGTTTCTTCATAATCGACTCCAACTGTTTGTTGAAACCCCTTTATAATGATTCTAGATTTCTTCCTTTCTATGGAACCATCTGACTTGTATTGAAGTCCCATTTTGAGTCAACTATGTTTTCTTGATCTTGGTAAGGCAACAATATCCATGTTTTGTCGGACATGAGGGCTTGAAACTCTTTTTGCATTACTTCTTTCCATAATGGTATTGTGAAATATTCCTTGGAATTTGTAGGTTCCATTGTGTCTTTGTAAGTCTCTGTGAGTCCAATGTAAGTTAGCTTTGTCTTATGAATGCATGACTTACTTCTTGTGTGTATTTTATTACCTTTACTTATGTTCAAGCTTAATTCACCCATATTTTGCTGCTGAACTATGTATGGTGTCTCATCATGAGTGGTGTCACCTTCTGATAAACCATTATTAGTTTGTTCTGTGTCACTGGTAACATCTTGAGAGTCTTCTTTGTTTATCTCAGCTAAATTTTCTTATTCAGTGATTGGTATGATTGCATTATTGATGGAATTACCTGCATTGCACAAACGAGAAGAAATAGATGGATTGTTAGTTGTTGTTTTTAGAGGACTTCTTATATTGAGAAACCCCTAATGGAATGGAAAACGATATTCATTGAAGATGACATGTCTTGATATGAATTTCCTTCATGAGAGTTGAAACATTTGTACCCTTTATGGGAGTTGCTATATCCTAAGAACACATACCTGGTTGTGTGGAATTGTAGCTTGTGTTTGTTATAAGGTTTGAGGCAAGGGTAACATGCACAACCAAATGGTTTTAACACCTTATAGTCAGGTTCTTTATGAACCATGAGTGAATAGGGACTCTCATTTTGAGTAACTTGGGATGGAAATCTATTTATGAGGTATATTACAGTAGAGAAGGCTTACCACCAGTAGTGTAGGGGAATTTGAGCTTGTCCAAGTAAGGTTAAGCCAAATTCAGCTAGATGTATGTGTTTTCTCTCATCTTTTCCATTTTGTTGAAAGGTATATGGACATGACATTTTAAATTGTATACCGGCACCTATTGCAAGTTTTTACACGGGTTTATATTCACCACCACCATCACACTGAATTATTTTGATTCTTTTTCTGAAATTATTTCCGGTTAGGTTTTTAAATTGACTGAAAGCTTACACAGTTTCAGACTTTTGTTTTAAGGGATGAATCCAGGTAAACCTACTGAAATTATCTATAAAGTGCACATAATATTTAAAAATAGAGGATGACATTATTGGTGCAGGACCCTATACATCAGTGTGGACTAACTCAAGTGGTTCCTGAGCATGAGAAGAAGAAGACTTAAAAGGTAAAAGGTGCATTTTTCCATATTGGCATGCCTCACAAAAATTAAACTTATCACTAGGTGGTACTTTGACATTACAAATTTTCAATACTTTGTCTAAGACTTTATTATTAAGGTGACCAAGTCTCCTATGCCATCTTTCCTTGACAGATACATAAACACTTAGGTTTTCTCTGGTTCCTGAAAGCTGGTATAATCCATCTTTAAGTAGCCCTTTTAGTATTACCTTCCCTATCAATCTGTCATTCACAAAGCAACAATTTCATCAAACCTAAAACATATGTTGTTGTCAGTAGCCAATTTAGAAACACTTAATAGATTTTTGGTAATGTTAGGTACATATAGAACATAATGTAAATTGAGTGACTTAAGTTTTTAAGAGCCCGTGACCATAATTTATAATTTCTCACCATTACTAACAACTAGAGAATTTTTACCATGACGCTCAATCAAGTCTTGGAACTTGTTAGTTTGATGTGTCACATGATTGCTCGCACTACTATCAAAGTACCAGTCATAATCTTCGACTGAGTTCTGAGAGGCTAGGAAGGAATTGTGAGATCCTTGCTTGTTAGTGTCTGCTGAATAATTGGATCTTGAGTAGTTTTAGTCAAACTTGTGAAGAAATTATTACACTGTGATTACTCTTGCCACAGACTTGGCAAGGTGACTTTGATGACCCGCCTCTTCCTCGACCTCCTCTCCAACCTCTGAATTTGGAACCTCTCCAATTATTGCTGGAATTGAACATGTTGCCTCAGTGTTGCTGGAATTGAGTCAAATTGGTGAGATTATACAGTTTCTCAATTCTACTTTCAAAAGTTAACAATTGAGCTTGTAAATCCACCTAGATTAACGTGTTTTAGTCATGTAGTTTAACAACTACAAGATTATATTCATAATCCAAACCATTCAGATTTTGAATGTTCAAATTAGAGGTTGAAATCGGATTGCCTGCAAGTTTGAGCTTGTCAGTAAGTTTCTTTATTTTGATTAGATAGTCTTCCATTTTCATTTCCCTTTTTCTGATATTGTGAAATTCAGACTTGAGATAGATGATTTGAGACCTTGTGTATGCTCCAGCTAGACTTTAAGCCTCATCCCAAAGTTCTTTGGAGGTCTCACAATGCAGAAGTTGTGTTGTAATTTCAGTAGCCATCGGGTTGAGCATCTACCCAAGGAGGCGTTGATCATTGGCTTGCCATTCTTCAAAGGCAGGGTTGTTGTTCTTTCTTGAGTCTTAAGAGGTAATGAATTCTTCAGAACACATTTTCGTTCCCAACATATATCCATCGAGTTTGCATCCTTTGACCACTGGTAGAACCATAGATTTCCATAAGGGATGATTTTTTTCTGTCCACCTTGATAGATACAGATGATGGTAGGTTATTCTTGTTGTTGAAATTGGCAGCGGATGCCATGTTTCTATGATGGATCGAGAGCTTTTCAACTTAATAGTTATGATGCCAAGATAGAAAACTTGTATTTATGTTTCTTGTCATAATATATATATATATATATATATATATATATATATATATATATATATATATATATATATATATATATATATATATATATATATATATATATATATATATATATATATATATATATATATATATATATATATATATATATATATATGCACACACACACACCAATGTATGAGAGACACAATCCTACAATTAGGTTAGTAATGTTGACTGTATATTAAGTTTAGAAACAAACTATGATGAGCTATAATGGCAGTTAATTGTTAATTATGTATAAGGTGTGATGTCATGATATGAATATAATTTCTATTTATGTATAAGATGTGATGTCATAATATGATCCAATAATCATGGAGTCGTGTCTCTAACTCTCAACATGTCTCTGTCGTATGTTGAATATGCTCATGGTAGACAACTTGTGATATTTTCTTTCAGAAAATTGGTGAATTAGTTTTCTTGAAAGGTCTTGATAATTGGTGAAGAAGAACTTGGGAAGATTCATATATCAACCCAGAACCTTCTACTTTATTGTTCCAGAAAGAAGTTTGCATTTGAGTGAGTATGTTTCACCTATTACCGCCATCTAGGTATTGATGAAGCTAACATACTCATATGGATCGCTTTATCCATCAAAAGTCACTAAGGAAGAAAACTTGAAATTATCTGGGACAGGTGTATCCTGGATTTCAACGGAGAGAGGTTGAGATCTCAAGGCCTTTAACCTTGTTTCTTGTTGTGTTCCAGTTGTTTTTGTTGTTGTTGTTGTTGTTGTTGTTGCTGTTGTTGTTGTTGTTGTCGTTGTTGTTGAAGATTTCAAATTTTGTTTTGCAGGGTTTTGTTTTGGTGATGTAACTCTTCCATTACAACATCCACTATATCATCTCAATCACAGTTGTTACTACTGGTGGTTGCCCTTATCATTATGGAATGATTATTATACTAACAGAAAAAATTAAGTGAAAGTATGGTCTATCTCAGTTTTAGAGATACTTCATGGTCAACGTAAAATGTACTTGCAAATAGTACAATATTAACAACCTTACTGACACTGGATAAGCTAAACCTCAATATCCTAGATATGTGAAAATGCGATGATCGTTTTCATCTATATATAGTCATTCTTATCCCTATTACCCTTAAGCCTTATTGACCATTTTGTATGTTACCTTCTATCAGCTATATATGTTACTTAATTTGTGATATTCATTGTCTTGTCCCTTTATGATCGGGGACACGTGAGTTTTATTTGAGTATGTTACATGATTCAAACATGAGTTAACTTCTTGATTCTAGTCAGAATCGACCTCATGGTATGATGACCTCGCTTACCGAAAATGTCAGGGAAAATTTCTCCAATATGAGAGACGATTTCATCGCGCCTATTTTGATTTACGTATTCTTTGCGAATGTGACGAGGCCCTCCAATGCTATATAAGCCCATATTATTATAGATATATCAGTTCAATATATAATTAATATTTACAAACATGAAATGTGATACTTATATCTCGAACAACTTTTTTTTAGAAATTAAATTAAATCAATACAATCGTTGAATCATTTTATTTTATGTTAAGTTGATGATAATATATACAAAATCAAATAATTTAAGCATGAGTTGATATTTATTTTACTAATAGATATTTACATATGTTTTAAAGAACATATTATACGTTGACATAATATGATAAATTTGTCTTCTACAAAGAGTTATCGAATGTGTAAATATGATAATTAGATTTTACAAATAGTGTTAACGAATCTTTCATAATGAGGTTATTTCACAATAAGACAAAACACCTTTCATAATGAGGTTAAACAACTTTCTAACTACTATCATCCATTAGAATACTATGAAATTCTGGTAAATTGATACGTGCACCTTGATTAAGAATAAGCTTTTAAATTTGAAGTTTACAATTTTCTAATTTCCTAATGATACCTAGCTATATATAGTGCCATAAACTCATCACTTCTCTATAATATAAATTATTTTTTCCTTTAATTAGTATGTAAAGGAGGAATGATAACAGCTCAATGTTCACATAACATGTTTCTGGAGTGGAATGAAAATAATATTAGTCTCATAGTTCATTAAGATTATTAAAGTTTAGGAATACGATACTATATATAGAGTAACGTGTGAACTAAAAAATATTGATTTATATAATGCATTTAGCATGTGCTCGATTATAGATTAAAAAATTTGTAAATATAATGTTTAGTATTTCAATGCCGACACCTCTCACCTTATCTTAATTAGTAGTAATAAGAGTGTATTGAGGAAGCACATCATGTTCCTTGCGGCAGCCATAGATTAAAGTTCACCACCTTTAGAGTGTCCCTCCAAGTGTAGGCAGTGCCCTACTTTGATAAGAGTGTTCAACCACAACTGATTATTATGTTATTATCGACCAAATAATGGAAATTACCACCATCTTGTATAACGACTAGGTTTAGCTTTTCCTTTCAACAATTGTATTAGGGGTGTAAGTTGATAAAAAATTGATTCAATCACAGTTGGAATTTTATTAATTAGAGTGAGAATTGAAAAGATTTATTGACAATTAATGGGCAATAAATGAACACAAGTAAGAACTAATATAGAAGTGAATTTGAAAAGATTCATTTTAGTCTCACATTGAAGGGAATGAAAATATTAGTAGTGTTTATATATTCCAACTTTGTCAATTGGGTTGGGTCCTAAAGGGCACCCAATTTTGTGAAAGGAGTGAGGACACACCCATGACCAACAAGACACACGCGTGGGCCGCCTCCGCCGGCCAGCCATAATTTAATTATCATTAATTAAATAAAATAATTCGGTGGAAAATTAATTAATAATAAATATTAATTAATTAAGAAAATAATTGGTCAGTAACTGTCATACTGACTAGATCCAGTCCTCCACGAATTTCTCATTCTCCCGCCATTTTCTCCACTCACCACGAATTTCCAGTCCTCCACGAATTTCTCATTCTCCCACCATTTTCTCCACTCACCACGAATTTCTCCCCACTCAGGTGCAGGTAGTGGGTACATCGGATTTCACAAGTTCACACGAATTTTGATTTCCTTCTTCTCTCCCTTACTTCTCTTCATCTAAAATCTTTCTTTTCTTGACTGGTTATTTTCGCCAGATACTAACTTAGAAAGGTGTATTTCTAGAGCGATTTATCAGTGTGTAACTGATAATCGTATGTTTTTTGAACGGGTTGTTTTATCCTGGAGGCGTCGTCGTAAATCGACTGCTTTGCATAATTTGGCAGTACGGCGAAACGTCTTAAAGAAAGCGACCTAGTACGCGACTCGTCCCGATAATTTCCTTGTGCCAAACTCAATTTTTCAAATCCGAAAACAACAATTTTAAGACGTTTTGATAACTGTCATGGCAACTGAGGAAATTATCGGTACTACTGCGGCCGCTTCGGTCTTTGACAAACCTTTCAGGTTTGAGGGTTCCAATTTCAAACGTTGGCAAGCTAAGATGAAATTTTTCTTAACTCTGAAAAAGGTTGCCCACGTTCTGACTGAGGATATCCCGGTTGTCCCTTTTGCATCATCTGAACTACCTAATGGTAACTCACTTGCAGATTCAGACGAGATTTCCAAAATGTCTGACTCAGATGCTGCAAAAGCTAAGGCTGCGGCAGATGATCTACAACTCCGAAAAGAAATCGCCTTATGGCACGAGAATGATTATCTGTGCAAAAATCACATTCTGAACAACTTTGCTGATGATCTGTACGACTACTACAGTAGCTACAGGACTGCTAAACAGGTATGGGAGGCTCTGTAAAGAAAATATGATACTGAAGAAGCAGGTGCGAAGAAATTTGCTGTCAGCCGCTACTTGAACTACAAGATGGTGGATGAGAAGTTGGTGGAAGCTCAAAGCCACGAAATTCAGAAGATTGCTCATGAGATTATTACAGAAGGTATGCCCCTCAATGAACAATTTCAAATTGCTATAATTATTGACAAACTGTCCCTTGGTTGGAAAGATTTCAAAAATGTGCTTCGTCACAAAACAAAAGAATTTTCAATCGAGAGTCTGATAACTCGCCTCCGAATTGAAGAGGAGGCTCGGAAACAAGATTAGAAAGAAGAAGTCTTAGTTGTGTCTAACAACAAAAAGAAATTCGATGCAGTTCTGAAGCCTACGGGCAAACCTTTAAAGAATCAGAACCGCAATGCTATGAACCAAACTAAGAATGGGAATCCCTCTAGGGCCCCATCGGCTCCATTTGCTAAGCAACAGCCACCACCTCAAAGAAATGATGCTCCGGTTTTCTCTTGCTACAACTGTGGGAAACCGGACCATATGGCAAAGAAATGTAGGAGCAGGCCTAAACCTGCAGCTGGCTCAAATGCTCAGGTTAACCTGACTGATGAGCAACTCATTGCCATGATCACTGAAATCAATATGGTTGGTGGATAGACACTGGAGTCACTCGTCATGTATGCTATGATCGTGTTATGTTCAAGACATACATGAATGCTGAAGATAAGAAAGTGTTGTTGGGATATGCTCACACCACTAATGTTGCTGGAATTGGAGATGTTGAGCTGAAGTTCACTTCAGGAAAGACTTTGATCTTGAAGGACATCATGCATGTTCCTAAAATTAGGAAGAATCTTGTTTCTGGTTTTCTTTTGAATAAGGCTGGGTTTAGTCAAACTTTAGGGGCAGATTTGTACACCATCACTAAGAATGGTATTTTTGTTGGAAAAGGGTACGCCACTGATGGCATGTTTAAGTTGAATGTTGATTTGAATAAAATTTCTCCTTTTGTTTACTCTTTGTGTGACTTTAATATTTGGCATGGTAGACTTTGTCACGTTAATAAACGAATCCTTTCTAATGCAAGCAACATAGGCCTAATCCCTAAACTAAATATTAATGATTCTAATAAATGTGAATTTTGCAGTCAAGCTAAAATAACAAAAACTTCACATAAGTCAATTATAAAAGAGTCTGACCCCCTACATCTTATACACTCTAATATATGTGAATTAGATGGAAGTTTAACTAGAAATAATAAACATTATTTTATCACTTTTATTGACGATTGCTGTGATTATACTTATGTATATCTAATGAAGAATAAAAGTGAAGCGCTTGACATGTTTAAGGTGTATGTAACTGAAATTGAGAATCAATTTAACAAGAAGATTAAGAGACTTCGCAGTGATAGGGGAACCAAATATGACTCTAGCTTGTTTAATGATTTTTATGCTGAACATGGTATTATACATGAAACGACTGCTCCATACTCTCCTGAAATGAATGGTAAAGCAGAAAGAAAGAATAGGACTCTTACTGAACTTGTAGTGGCAATCATGTTAAATTCTGGTGCTGCACCTCACTGGTGGGGGGAAATTTTATTGACTGTTTGCTATGTCCTGAATAAAGTTCCCAAGTCAAAAAGTAAGATCTCACCTTATGAGATATTAAAGAACAGACAACCAAATTTGTCTTATTTGAGAACTTGGGGCTGTCTGGCTTATGTCAGAATTCCGGATCCGAAACGAGTTAAACTTGCTAGTAGAGCCTATGAATGCGTATTCATTGGGTATGCAGCAAACAGTAAGGCATACAGGTTTTATGACCTAAATTCCAGAGTAATTATAGAATCAAACGATGTTGAATTCTATGAAGACAAATTTCCTTTCAAATCGAGAAATAGTGGGGGCACACAATCGAGTCACATTCCTGTGATAAAAAGCACTGAAAGCAGCGAAAATGTAGAAACAGAACTTCGAAGAAGTAAAAGAGCAAGAGTTGCTAAAGACTATGGGCCCGATTACGCAACCTATAATGTAGAAGAAGATCCAATAAATATTTAAGAAGCACTGTCATCTATGGATGCAGACTTATGGCAAGAAGCCATTAATGATGAGATAGATTCTCTAGAATCTAACAAGACCTGGCACTTAGTAGATTTACCCCCGGGTTGCAAACCAATTGGTTGTAAATGGGTTTTGAAAAAGAAACTAAAACCTGATGGAACGATTGAGAAATACAAGGCTCGCCTTGTAGCCAAGGGTTTTAGACAAAGAGAAAATATAGATTTCTTCGACACCTTTTCACCGGTCACTAGAATTACATCCATTAGGGTACTCATTTCAATAGCAGCCATTTATAACTTAATAGTACACCAAATGGATGTTAAAACAGTTTTTTTAAACGGTGACTTAGAAGAAGAAATCTATATGGAACAACCAGAAGGGTTTGTGATCCAAGGACAAGAAAGCAAGGTCTGTAAGTTAGATAAGTCTCTGTATGGACTAAAACAAGCCCCTAAACAATGGCATGAAAAGTTTGATAACCTAATGATAATTAATGGGTACAAAGTGAATGAAAGTGACAAGTCCGTTTATTACAAATCTGAGAATCACATTTATACTATCATATGTCTATATGTAGACGATCTACTTATATTTGGATCAAACATTTAGGCCATTAATGATATAAAATCATTGTTATGCAATAACTTTGATATGAAAGACCTCGGAGAAGCAAGCGTGATCCTGGGTATCAAGATCACGAGATCCGACCAAGGAATTTCTTTGGATCAATCTCACTATGTGGAGAAGATCTTAAAGAAATATAAATACTTTGGTTGTAAACCTGCATGCACTCCGTATGATCCAAGTGTGAAACTGTTTAAGAACACTGGAGAAAGTGTCAAACAAGCAGAATATGCGAGCATCATTGGCAGTCTTAGGTATGCCACTGATTGTACTAGACCCGACATTGCATATGTCGTAGGATTGTTGTGCAGATTTACAAGTAGGCCGAGTAACGAACATTGGCAAGCTATTGAGTGAGTAATGAGGTACCTTAAAAGGACCATGGACCTCGGCCTACACTATCAGAAATTTCCTGCTGTACTAGAAGGGTATAGTGATGCAGATTGGAACACCTTATCGGATGATTCCAAAGGTATTAGTGATTATATATTTAGTATAGTCGGAGGAACTGTATCTTGGAAATCAAAGAAACAGACCATTCTGGCACAGTCCACAATGGATTCTGAGATGATAGCATTAGCTACAGCTAGTGAAGAAGCAAGTTGGTTAAGATGCTTGCTAGCTGAGATTCCTTTATGGGAAAAACCTATACCAGCTGTGTTGATCCACTGCGGTAGTACCGCGGCTATTGCAAAAGTGGAGAACCGTTATTATAATGGTAAAAGACGTCAAATTAGAAGAAAACATAGCACTGTTAGAGATTGTATCTCTAAAGGAGCTGTGAGAGTGGATCATGTACGCACTGATGAGAACTTAGCAGATCCTTTGACGAAAGGATTAGCTAGAGAGAAAGTCCATAATACTTCCAAAAAGATGGGACTAATGCCTATAAAGAAATTTGTTACTCATGATGGTAACCCGACCTAAATGACTGGAGATCCCAAGACTTAGGTTCAATGGGTAATAACAAGTTGCGAGTAATATGAAAATGATCATGCAAGTAAAGCATGAATCCTGAAGTAATGAGAGGATGAGATAATAGAAACTCTTAATGAGATCTATACTCTGTATGAGGGAGTACCTAGGATATAGGAGTACTCTTGATAGATTCACCTATGTGACTGTGGAACTGAGGCCGATTCCTATGGAATTTCGAGGCAGAATTCCTAGAGCATTCACTAAACCGGGATACACGTGTAGGGCCACTAAAGCACGGGCTACAAGAATACACCTTATGGAAAGGTTGTGTGCGGGTCTGATGTCCGAGATAGAGTTCAAGACAATGGTGTCACTCTTGTTGAATCAGAATCCTACTCGCTACGCTAAGGTTCAAGTCGTAGACACCTTTACTTATGCTCAACCTTAGAAACGTCTGACGTACTTCTAAAATCTCTTTTAAATTCAAGTGGGGGAATGTTGGAATTTTATTAATTAGAGTGGGAATTGGAAAGATTTATTGACAATTAATGGGCAATAAATGAACACAAGTAAGAACTAATATAGAAGTGAATTTGAAAAGATTCATTTTAGTCCCACATTGAAGGGAATGGAAATATTAGTAGTGTTTATATATTCCAACTTGGTCAATTGGGTTGGGCCCTAAAGGGCATCCAATTTTGTGAAAGGAGTGAGGACACACTCATGACCAACAAGACACAAACGCGCGCGCGCCGCCGCCGCTATCCGTCCGGCCGGCCGGCTCGGCTCGGCTCGGTTCGGTCTGGTCTAGATGAATTATTTTTTGGACCCGAATTTATATAATTTAATTATCATTAATTAAATAATATAATTCGGTGGAAAATTAATTAATAATAAATATTAATTAATTAAGAAAATAATTGGTCAGTAACTGCCATACTGACTAGATCCAGTCCTCCACGAATTTCTCATTCTCCCACCATTTTCTCCACTCACCACGAATTTCTCCCTACTCAGGTGCAGGTAGCTGCCTATAAATACAGGGTAGAAATTCAGTAGTGGGTACATCGGATTTCACAAGTTCACACAAATTTTGATTTCCTTCTTCTCTCCCTTACTTCTCTTCATCTAAAATCTTTCTTTTCTTGACTGGTTATTTTCGCCAGATACTAACTTAGAAAGGTGTGTTTCTAGAGCGATATATCAGTGTGCAACTGATAATCGTAAGTTTTTTGAACGGGCTGTTTTATCCTGGAGGTGTTGTCGTAAATCGACTGCTTTGCATAATTTGGCAGTACGGCGAAACGTCTTAAAGAAAGCGACCTAGTACGCGACTCGTCCCGATAATTTCCTTGTGCCAAACTCAATTTTTCAAATCCGAAAACAACAATCACATTCAAATTAAATCAAATAGAAAAAAACTGATTTTTTTGTTTAGTTTGCTGAATTGATGAAATCTAAAGTTCTTTGATTAGGTTTTCAGTTTTAATTTTTAGGAATCGTTAAACTGATTATTATAAATATTTATTTAATTTTTTATTCAAGTTATTATTTAGCCTGTATTTTGTACCGATTCAATTCTTTTTCATTTTATTTACATTTTCTTTCTCAACCCTACAAAACCGGTTGATAAGGTGAGTGATGCCACTCTATATAAACCATTTGTAGATTGTATCTTTAACCAATGTGGAACTTGGGTTTTTCCAAATATACCGCTCACGCCCAACACTATTAGACTTGGTGTGTGGATATAAACGGCGAGTCACTTTTTGGGCTTGGTGCGCATATATAAATGGTGGGTGACTCAAATTAATAGGCTCGTGATACCATAATAGAATTAGAGTTTGTCTTAACTCAACCCTACAAAATCGATTGGTAAGGTGAGGGGTGTCACTCTATATAAACTCTTTGTAGATTGTACCTTTAACCAATGTGGGATTTGGATTTATCCCAATACTGGTCACCGTCATTGTTACTCACGCCACCAACGTTTTGCTCTGTTTTGGTCGTCTTATTCATGTTTCAAAATTTTAAAGTTATTTTTCATCTCTTTTTTTTATATAAAAAATTATGCTTCTTCAACGAAATTTTTTTTAGTCTCGTTATAAAATAGTTTTGATGGGTATTTGAAGTGTGATGAATGTTTAGTTTAGTGTATTACAACCTTCTTTTACTATTGTTTTGTTTTATATGTTAAACTTTCAATTCATCTCAACCTTCTAGATATAGAAGTTTGATTTATTAAGAAAAATGATTAACTTATCATTATAGATGTTGTTGCCATCAAAGAAAAAAATTATAAAGCTTAATATGCAAGTTGATAAAGAGCTCTGTATAAAGTGTCTTTACCAAGCTATTAAGTTTATTTGTTTCTAATGTTCTTATCAAGTTTTTTATTTGTTATAGATAATTGAAAATTAAGGTAAATGGTAAGTGAAAGTGTCATAGACAACAACACAAAAGTTGATTCTTCTGCAACAAGTGAATTGATCCATCTTCATTTATATGTCATTATTCTAACCCAAAGAGCATAACAAACACCTCAAGCTCAAACACCAACACAATTAGGAATAATTTAAAGTGCAATTTCAAAAATATACAAATATTGAAAAGACATTTAACCAGTGTCAAGATAATTTATTTAGTGTGCTTCTTGTTGGTGAAGGAGTGAATGTTCATATGAATATTGATTGGGAATCTCCTCGTGTGTTCGTGAAATTTCTGAAGGTCTTTTATAATGTAACTCTTTTATTTTCTGTTTCACTACATGTTACTACTAATACTTTATTCAAAAAGTTACGCGACATTGAAAGATCATTACAGAAATGGCCAAATGGTGAGGATACTTTTTTTGAGATCGGTTATTACAAATATGCAACTGAAGATGATGATGTTGATTGGGATGATGATTTTATTAGTTGTTTTACTTCATTATTTTCCCGCTTTCGTTCGATTTACTTTATTTTATCACATTTTATATTTTGGTATCATGTTTTTGGTAATTTTAGGCTTTAAGAGGTATCCATGGAAAAAGAGGAACCAAATTGAAGCAAAGCACGAAAAATGGCGAAGGATCGAGAATTCTCAGTACAAAAACTAGAGGGCTGCTACGGGAGGCCATAACACCTACTTCGATTCGTAGCCGCCAAACCCTAGACTCCCCTCTTTTGAGCAAGTGTCCATATAAATTCCAGGGGCCTGCTATGGGCACCCGTAGTAGATGATATGAGTTGTAGCAGGCAAGCAAATAGAAAATCAAGTTTATATTAGCAAACCTCATGAAAATCCCTTCATTGAGGGATTCTTGTTGTTTAGTGGGTTAAATCGACAGTTGTGTTCAAGAGAGCGCATGAAAACCTCCTTCGACCAATGAGTTGGAAGAGTGTTTGTTTGGCAACACTAAGGTTGATAAAGAAAATATCAAAGCTAAGCTTTATAGGGAACTATAGAAAGAAGAAAGGAGTGAAATAGGAGGTCCATGAAAAACTAGACCTAAAATATGAGCCTCCACATGGAAAGAGGAAGAAAAATGTATGACATGGATGAATAGAATTAGTTAGGACCCAAAAATATCTAAGGGAGATGCTAGAGACTAAATTTTGAATGAAGCATCCTCCCGAGTTTGAAGGTCTAAGAGGTCGAGCTAAACGACCTTAAATAAAGCGCTATGTGGGAGGAAACCCATGCTTTTCGCACTAATTTGTTTTCTTGCTATTTAATTTTTCTTTTAGATAATGAAAAGGTTCATGAAGGGGAAGCGAAACAAGTGAAAATAGTTGGAAAAATTGAGAAAAATTGATATAGAAACTGTGCCCGAAAAAATCCGACAAACCACAAGAAAAACAAAATCCCCGTACAAAAACCAGGGAGCTACTGCAGACGGTCGTATCACCTGCTACAGGTCGTAGTAGCCTCTCCTCCAAAAATCCTAAAATCACAATCCTCATATAAAAACCAGGGACCTGTTACAAGCGCATGTAATAGCTTCTACAGGCCGTAGCAGGCCCTAACGCCCCAAGTTTCAAATTTTTTGAATTTTCTCCCACTTTCTCTTGGCCCCATCCACCTGTCTCTCACCCAATCACTCCCATTAACTCACCTTTAAACCTTCAAAATATGATTTTTAAATCACTTTATCCTAAACTCTCTCTCTCTCTCTCTCTCTCATCTTTCCATCTTTATTATTCTCTTAACTTTTGTGACCAAAAACCTCTCAGACCTCCGTTAAAATACAAACAAAAGCTTCATACTTTACCCTTCTCCCACCATCAAATCCAATACCACCTTCATAAAACGTTCACCAATCATCACCATTATCACACTTCCGGACACAAAATTCTCAAAAGGCTAAATTCAAGTTTATCAACTTTCATCAACAATGGCATCGGAAAGAAGTCACAAAGGGAAACAAGTTGCTGAATCTTTAAGACCCAAAAAGAGAGAAAGCACTAGAGCCTCAAATCCTCACAAAATCGTCTTCGAGAATGATGACCAATCCAAACAATATTCCTCCTTGATAAATCACACTCACACCAACAAGGCACATGGGTGAAAACATTCTTTATACTCTTTGTTTAAAGTCTGAAATAGATAGAATGTTTCATTCCATAGGGTTGTTAGAGTTCATGAAAGGGAAGCACTAACTTATGAGCGTATTACCCTTGAGTTTTGAGTACCTTAGATTTTAAATTTCTGAAAAAGTGGATAGACGGTATGAGGTACTATTACAGTACTCTTAAATTTCGTCTGTTAAATCAAAATTTTAAGTTGAGCGTTGAAGATTTGGGACAAAATTTTCAAATTTCCTATCTATGGGTCCGGAGATGTCCCAAATAAATTTCATGTTAAGAAATTCTTGGCTGATATTACCGGCAATCGCTTTTATATTGCTGTGGGGAAAATGCCGCCACCATCCAAAACCTTTGCTTCATGTACGCCCAAGAGGCCCTTGCATACACCTTATTTGGGCGAGGTGATAGAATCGGTGTAGCCGTCCAAAGAGAGATTTTATTTATGTATTGCATGATTAATAATGATGTGGTTAATTTCACTGCCTTTGCGGCCAACTATTTGGAGACAGTTGCTTGTGCAGCCACCAGAGGAACTTCGGTTGGGGTTTGATCACCCAAACTGCCAAGCATCACGAGCTTGAATTTAACTTGGAAGAGGATTGTCTTGTAGAAGGTAAAGATAATATTGACATGGACGTCCTTATGCATCAAGGAATAATTTTAGTTGACGGAAACTCCTACACGGTGATGATTCACAACAAAGCTATTATTGATTTGTCTAACCCTAGAAAAGTAAGGGTTGATGTTGTGAAAAATTGGCTCTACACGACGGGCGCCATTGCTTTAGGTAGCTCTTCCGATGAGGAGACCAACTCCGATTTGTCTAACTATGATGTAGGAAATGCTATGGAGGAGGACATTGTCCCACCACCTACTCATCATACCCATCATAAAGTCATACCTTCAAATGATGATTAGGATAGATGGGGTGGGTGCAATCGAAGATTCAAGGCATGAAAAAGAAGTAAACAAGACAAGGAGCGGTATTGGATCATGTGCATATGATATTGCAGCAGCTTATATTGCGGTTCCCACATCCTGAGTGAGGTCTTTGTGAGTTCACTCCCTCTTGTTGGCACTAAAATATTAAGGACAATGTTTGGCTCAAGTTCGGGGAGGGGGGTTTCTTTACTTTTCTTTTTCTTTTTCTATCTTGTTTGTTTATGCTTTTTTTTCTTTTAGTTATTTTCGTTAATTTTATTTGTTTCTGTTAATTTTACTTTTAAAAAGACCAGTATTTCAAAAAAAAATCACGAATTAGGATCGTTAAAAAAAACTCTTGAAAAAGCTTTGGTCATGAGGAAACTGGGAAAGTATATATAGTTAGAATGATGAGAGGCTAAGTCTAGGAACACTGGGAAATTTTGACAACATAAGTGTTACTCAAACATCCTAAGTTCCCCAAATTAAGACATGAGTCCAACGTGTAGATCTGTACTATAGGACTCAGATTCTGAGAAGTGTTCTTTAGTTAGTTTATCATGTCAGTCTGGCATAATTTAGATACGCACATGTATGATTGGTTGAGAAATAATTAACTTTTGCACCAAAATGATAAGAAAATGATAAAAGGCAACTACACCTTCTAAGTTGGACAACCCTCACTCGGTTATTCATCCTAACGGTGGTTGAATCCCAAACCTCTCCCCGAAGTGGAAAAATAAATAAACACACAAAAGTATGTAATTTCATCAATAAATAAAGAAGGAGATTATTGCTTATTTGGTGTCTAAACAAAAATTCTCGACCGATCTTGTGCTTGTGGTGATTATAATAAATCTAAATCCCTCAATTTTATTGTTCGAACCAAAAGGGAAGGAAAAATAGGAAAATGAGAGTTAAGTATAAATCATTGTTGGGGCGGTGTTTGAAAGGGAGACTTAGGTCCATAGTCTCAGTACGGTTAATATCCTTGTAAATACCTTTGGTGTCATATGATTACAAAGAGAACTGGATCTTAACCAATCATAACAAAACCTCATGTATAAGTACCAATAGCTTTATATCCAAATGTTCTTCCATCAGTGAACCACCTGATCCAAAAAATTTCATAAGGAAGCTTGGTTGCTTGAGGACATGCAACGATCTAAGTTTGAGGGAGTTTGGTAAGTGGATTGCCATTGCTGTTATTAGTTGTTTAACTTCATTATTTTCCCGTTTTTGTTTGATTTACTTTAGTTTATTACATTTTATGCTTTGGTATCATATTTTTGGTAATTTCATGCTTTAAGAGATATCCCGGACAAAAGAGAAACCAAATTGAAGCAAAATACAGAAAATGGCGAAGGATCGAGAATTCTCAATAAAAAACCAGAGGGTTGTTACAGGAAGATGTAGCACCCGCTACAAGTCGTAGAAGCCAAACTCTAGCCCCCTTCTTTTGAGAAAGCGCCCATACAAATTACAGGGCCTGCTACAGGCACCTGTAACAGCTGTTCTGGGCCAGAGATTTCCCGATTTGTTTCCTTTTTCGGCTTTCTAGGTTGTTTTAGAATCTTTGTAACTTCTAATTTTATCCAATTTCGGATTGTAATGAGCATTGAACCGTGATATTTATTCCATCTTTAGAAATTTTATAAAAAACTCATAGTTTGTCTTGAGTTAAAGGGGATGGAAGATTTTATTCTAAGTTTTTACATATTCTATTTCACTATATTACTATGCACTCAAGTCTCCGTTGGAACACTGGATCTATATCAATTCAAGTGGATTTGTTGCCAATTAGGTTGCTTCACTCTTATTTGCAATTATTAATTTGTGATTTCACAGTTAATCATATTTTTTTTATTGTGATGATTTCCCTAATTGCGTTGTTCTTCACCATGAGTGAGTAGTCCACTAGGGACTAAGGGTCATGAGACCTAACTCATGACTATTCTTACGATGCATCGCTAATTGATTACGAGAATTTTAACTACGAGATTATTTTAAAACCTGAATTTTTCATTCAAGCGCTTGTACGAAAGTAAAGATTTCTTAGGTACCAATTAGAGTATAAAGAATATGCATCGGTACCCGAATAAAGGATTTTAAATAGTTAAGTCTGATACAACGAAAGTTCTTAGACACGATTGAGAAATATTCTATCTTTATAAATGTGCAAAAGAAAATAATCTCTGAGGAATAATTCGGTCGTACGAAAGTATACAAATTATTCCTCATAGATAGGACAACGCGCTGGCGAAAGTAGGTGTTGTCCACAATTATCTATTGTCTAGAACAGTGTCTAAATTCTCATAATTGAAGTAAAGTGATCATATGAATATGTCAGAGTATTCTTCTTCTAATTTTTGGTCCACTATATGTCATAGTATTTTAAGTTATTTTTATTTAAGTTGTTTTACAAAAGTGCTTTTTAATTTAAGTTGTTTTACAAACTCAAATTTTTGGTCACTCTATATATACATTGATAGAACGGAATTCAATAATCAACCTTTGGTCTTTGTGGTTCGATAATTTTTTATTACTTCACACAACCATAGACTTGCAGCGTGTCAGTGTTTGTGTTATAAATCCGATAGAAAAAGAATTCATCAAAACATCATAATGTGTCTTATTTCATGTAAATAACTTGTAAGAAAATAATCATCAAATTTAGGGAAGTTTGTAACCCCCATAATGTAACTCGTTTTTTTTGCAGTCAACTATGACATTGACTTTAAGTGATGTGGCATGACACGTCAGCGACCAAATAGATGGCAGAGATAAAAATTGTGGACAAAAAAAATTTAAGAGGACTATTTTTTAAAAACTTTTTTTATAAAGATTAAAATTGAATTTTGCATTATTTATAGGGATGAAAAACATATTTAAGTTTTTTATAAATCTTATATTTGAAACTCGCTTGGATGGATTTCCGAAATTAATATTTTAATTTCATTGTTTTTTTATTCATTAGGATTGGATTTACAAAATATAAAATATATATTTTTAAAAAAATAATTTTAAAATAAATTAGCTTTCAGAACAGTGTTTAAAATTAGATAAAACCGGTCAATTGTACTGATTGAGCAAAAGGGGTTTAATGACTATGTTTAACTTTCAGAACAGTGTTTTTTTTTTTTTTGTACTTATTTGAATTTGTATTTTGAACTATTTTATTGTATTTGATGACTATGTTTAGAATTAGAATTTAAAGAAAGAACTTGTAAAATCGTAAAATTTTGAAATTTTACAGGTATGATTTTTTTAAGACCGAATTATTTGGTACAATTTATTAATTATATAGTTTTGCTATAGAGACCGATTTATTCAATAGAGTTATTTAATTTAATTCAATTTAGTTACGTGATTCGACCAATGGTCAATGGCTCGACCAATGAACCAGTGGCCTAATATTCTTATCGATTTGATTACTTGTCCGATTTTTAAAATAATATTTCAAAGTGTACAAAATTCAACTTTGAAATTCTGCATGCAAAGTAAGAGTATAAAAGGAATAGTCATTTTATAGGTTACATATTTTTGTTATTTAAAAAATTAAATTAAAAAAAAGTTTCAAATGAAAAATTAATTTAAATAACTTATTATAAAATATTATTTTGGATGTATTATTTTTTTTAATGGTTTTTTAGAAGTCAAAATTTTAAATAATCGCTTAAATTTAATACTATTTTGAATAATTTTTTTAGAAAACTATTTTTGAAGTGTGTGTGTGGACTATATTTTAAAGATATGGAGAAACATACATCATTCTTTGTTAGTGTTTGAGTGGGTGGATGTATAATATGTATTTAAGATAGAATTTTCTCAAGTTCCCCTCTTTAGCATTTGTTAGCTTTTTAATTCATAATTTTTTCTAAACATTTTGAGGTGATCAAACTTACTTGTATTCGGGCTTTGCATTCTTCTAACAAATTTTAATGAAATATGATTTCACACTTGAAATTTAAAATTTTACATACGACGTATACTCCCTAAATGTTGATTCTAAATGCGTTACGAAATTGATATTTATTACAACAGAGCATTTGCCTCTATTATTTTCCATAGATGAACTTAAGCAACAGTATAACATTTGAAATGAATGAATATCTCCCGCCATACAAGAGGCCAGGCTGCCCTTATATAAACATCAAGGCCAAACCTAAAAGGACCAGGCCCAATCCAACCTATATTGGGTCCAATACACTTAATTCTCTAATACCCCCATAAGCGGGAGGATATATACAATATAGACCTAGGTTACGAATGTTTGATAGAAAAACAGATACATCTAAAGGTTTGGTAAAAATGTTTGTTAACTGCTGAGAAGATGTGACAGGCAGCAAATGAAAAAGATGTTGCTGAAGTTTCTCACGAACAAGGTGGCAGTTGATGTCGACGTGTTTGGTTCTTTCGTGGAAAGACGAATTATTGGCAATATGAATGGCTGAAGCGTTATCACAGTAAAGCAAAGAAGGAGTTTTAAAAGGGACTTTGAGTTCAGTTAGCACATTTGTGAGCCATTGTATTTCACAAACTGTCGATGCCATGGAGCGATACTCGGCTTCAGTTGAGCTGCGAGAAACTGTGGGTTGTTTCTTGGATTTCCAGGATATCAAGGAGTCGCCTAGGTAGATGCAGAAACCAGTTATGGATTTACGTGTTTTGGGGCAGGTGGCCCAATCTAAATCTGAGAAAGCCTTCAGTTGCAGGTTGGAGTTACTGGGGAAGAAAAGACATTGAGCAGGGGATGATTTGAGATATCTAAGAACATGAAGAGCAGCAGTATAATGAACCTCTGTTGGTTGACTCATGTGTTGGCTCAGTTGTTGAACAAAATATGCGATGTCTGGTCTTGTATTGAGAAGGCAGATAAGTTGGCCAACAAGTCTACGATATTTTGTAAGATCAAGTATTGGTGTGTCATCCGTAGTTTTCAATCTGGTGTCACGAGCCGTAGGTGTGGAAGCTTGTTTACAACCAAGTAAGCCTGTGTTGGAGAGCAGATCCAGAGTATATTTGCGTTGGTTGATGTTGATGTTGGATTTATTTCTCACTATTTCAAGGCCTAGAAAGTATTTGAGTGTGCCCAGGTCCTTGATATGGAAATGTCTATGCAATAATTTATTTGTTGTGTTAATGACATCTAGATTGTTTCCTGCAATAAGAATGTCATCAACATATATAAGAATAAATGTAACTTGTGAGTGATGTTGGTGTATGAAAAGAGAATGATTAGAAGAACATTGAGTAAATCATTAGCTAACAGAACTTTAGACAGTTTTTTAAACCATTATCGAGTAGACTGTTTTAAACCATAAATGGATTTGAGTAATCTGCAAACTTGGTTAGGATAGGAGGGTTTGATGCCTTTAGGAAGAATCATATACACTTTTTCATCTAAATCACCATGTAAGAAAACATCATGGACATCCAATTGGTGAAGATGCATATTTAAAGAATATGCAATGGCAAGTACGAGTCTAACTGTGGTAAGTTTAGCAATAGGGAATAAGTATTTTAAAAAAAAATCAATACCTTGTATTTGATTGAAACCCTGGGCAACTAACCTTGCTTTATGCCTTTCCAAGGAACCATCTGAATGAAATTTGGATTTGTAAATCCATTTACAGCCTATTTCTTTCTTACCTGGAGGTAGAGTGGTGAACTGCCATGTGTTGTTCTTTGTGAGAGCCTTAATCTCATCATTCATAGCTTGGATCCAATGAGAAGAAATACTAGCTTGTTTGTATGATGTAGGATCACACACAACAATAATAGTAGATATGAATGTAAAATATGTAGGTAACATAGTTAGAAATATCTTAACTAGCAGTATTGTAAGCAATATTACAAACAAAATCCTTCAAGTAAGCAGGAGCAAGTTTTGCTCTGGTAGATGTTCTAGGGACATGTATAGGTGAAGTGTCAGAATCTGTGGAAGTGTTAGTAGCAGATTGAGGGGAATTTTGAATGGGAGAGTTATTAGGAGTAGTAGGAGTATTAGGGGTAGTCTGAGAAATATGAAGGTTTTGTGTAGGAGTGGATGGTTCAAGATGAGAGTCCATGTCAAAAAGAAAGGGAATGGTGGAATGGTCAAGATCCAGAATATTAGGAGGATTGTAATGTTTTTGTTGAGGATAATGTTATGGGAAGGTATTTTCATGAAAGACACAATTTCTAGATATGAACAAAACTCTTTGGTAAAATCAAACAAATGGAAACCTTTCATACCAGTAGGGTAACCTAAGAAAATACATCGAGTGGCACGAGGATCTAGTTTGTCTCAATTTTTAGTTAGGTTAGATGCATAGACCAGACAACCAAATATCTTAAGATTATGGAATTTAGGAGGAGTTTTAAAGAGAAGTTCATAAGGAGTATTGTTATGTATGGTAGGACTAACTAATCTATTAATCAAATAAGTGGCATGGCAAAGGGAGTGGGACCAAAAACATTTAGGCAAATTATATTAAAATAAGAGGGATCTAGTAACATTTAAGAGATGCATGTGTTTTCTTTCAACAATGGAGTTTTGTTGTGGGGTTTCAACATAACTCCTTTGATGAATAATGCCAAGGGAAGCATAATAGAAAGGCATAATGAACTCACTACCATTATCACTTCTAATGGTTTTAATTTTACAAGTAAATTGAGTTTAAGCATAAGATATACAATTTTTAATATGAGTCCTAGTGTTAGACTTATTATGCATAAGGATAGTCCATGTATATCTAGTATAATCATCTACAATAGTTAAAAAAAATAATGAAAACCATCCAAGGAAGGGACATAAATGGGGCCCCATATGTCCATATGAACCAAATCAAAACAATTAGAATTAATGGATGTACTTAAAGGGAAAGCAAGTTTACATTGTTTATCCATCCTAGTGTCAGACATAAGGATAGTCCATGTATATCTAGTATAATCATCTACAATAGTTAAAAAAATAATGAAAACCATCCAAGGGACAGAAATGGGGCCCCATATGTCCATATGAACCAAATCAAAACAATTATAAGTAATTGATGTACTTAAAGGGAAAGCAAGTTTACATTGTTTATCTAAATGACAAGTATTACAAGGTGAAATCTTGATGTAAGTAATCTCAGAAAATTGTTGAGGCATATGTTGTAGCACCTCATTAGAGGGGTGACCTAATCTATGATGCCACAAGGCAATATTAGGAGTGGCAATTTTATTAGTACTATGAGGATTCCTAGTGCTAACATAGTGTCATATATGTCAGCTTGTATAAGGTGCTTGTGAAGAATATAAAGGTTATGAAGCTGAGTCACAGATCCAATCATCTCCATGGTAGACACATCCTGTATATGACAAAAATTGTGTAAGAAGGAAATGCTATAGGGAGAAGTAGTGCACATCTTAGATATGGATATGAGATTAAACCTAAACTCAAGTATGTAAGACACATGTTCCAGATGAAATTTAGTATCAAATCTGATTGTGCCAGAAACTTGAGTAGATATGCAAGTCCCATTAGGTAAGTGTATAGGAATAGGATGTATAACATGAATATCATAGAAATAATAAATGTAAGGGAATACATGATGTGAAGCACCAGAATCAAGTATCCAAGTAGAGTGATCAAGAAGGATATGATCTGTTTGCACAATACCTAAAATTAATGCATTGTAAGAAGGTTCGGCCTTAAGCTGGTTAGCTTCTTGATGTTCTTGCCTTGACTTTTGTAGAAGCAGTAGAAAATGTTGGTAATCTTCTTTGGAGATAGCATCTTGTTTGTCATGAGACTGAGACGTCTTAGCATCTGAAGCATTTTTGGTGATCTTGTTTCTGTATACTGGAGGGAAACCATGTTTAAAGTAGCAATTCTCGATTGTGTGATTGGTTTTCCTGTAGTTGGTACATACCATAGCCATCTTGGGGTTTGTTTTTCCCTTGGCCCTTGTGTTGTTGTTGTTACATATAGAATGGTGGAGGGTGATGTAGTTGTAGTTATAGTGACGAGAGAATATAAAATCTCTTTTACAACTCTTTATCGATGGTTATCTTGATTTTTTTACTTAATGGGTTTGGATTGCTATAGACATATACGGTTCGAACTTGATCTAAGATGAACAACTGTTAGATTCTAAACTCTAGACATAAATTTAGATCTAATATTCACGTGGGTATCAGTTCTTAATGCTCAGTGTTGTTGAGTTGCATGAGACATCACCGATGAGACGACATGATTAACCTCTCGACTTTGCGTTAGACATAACCTCTGTTATGAGTGATACATGATGATATTGACGAGTGATTTAGGTTGCGTGTATTTGATCCATATATTTTTTAGTACATGATGGGTAGAACGAAATACAACTCCTGACGAGTTTTCTCATTTCTTAAGAATGTATTTATTTTCTTGATTTATGTTTTTCATTTTTCATTTTTATCCCAAACCATTTAAACCCAAGCTTAGAGACGTAGAGATTGTCGAACGGCTATTCAATAACGCTAATATCTGTGGACACGATAATTTCCCGGATAAATACTTCAAAAAACTTTTGTTGCTTGCCGCTTTACTGAACCAACAAAATGGTGTCGTTGTCAGGGATTGGTGTTTTTATTGGATCGCATTGCGATAGTTTCTTTGTTTTTTAGTTTTGTAGATCGTATATATTGTCTATTTTCACTTGTTTATATTGATACTTGTATATGTTTACCATATTTGTGAACTTTACATGTTTTGCATATTTGTGAATATAGTGTATATATTTTTTCTCTTCATGTTTGCCAAAAGCGTGGTTAGATGTGTAGTTCTGATTAGAGCTCAAAGAGATGAGAGCAAAGGCGGGAGTGAAAGTATTTGGTTCTTCCGAAGCAACGTGTTGGTTTATAAATAATAGGCATCGAGCTTACGACGTAAAACAAGTATGTTGTATTGTTTTTAGTTTATTTATTGTTTTTATTGTATTAGTATAGGTAGTTTGGTGAATTGGTTAAACAGTTGAAATTGGACCAGTTCTTAAAATTCTCAAATCTTCACTTTTCAACTTATTTAATTCAATTTCACCCGATCTTTTAGTATGTTTATAGTAATTTATTTTAATTTGTTATTTTTGTGTTTGTACAAGAGCTTGTTTTGAGTATCTTGAGGAAGTTTGAGGTGATTTTTCAAGTTGACCATTTCAACTTACGGATGTATGGTAATGATATTATTTTGAAGTTGGTACACACCAGGTACTCGTTTATCGCTTTCTATAGCATAACATGTTTAGGAAACTTTTCATTTGTACAAATTTCATGCCATTAATTCTTTTAAATTACTTGTTTTTATTGAATCACTTTAGTTCCCTTTTTACCCTCAAATTAGTTCACCTTTTTGAATGGATGTTGATCATTTATTTTCTTGAACCCTCAACCATGTGTTGTTGTTTGAATTTTGACCTTGCCTTAGAAAGTAGAGAGTATTCACACATTGATGTTGGTTAAATTCAAGTTAGGGAAAGCAATGCTTGCCCACTTATTTTGTTGGTTGCTATGCGGTTGTGAAAAAGAAAAGAAAAAAAAAGGAAAAAGAGAAAAAGAAAAAAAGAAGAAAAGTTTTGAAAAACAAAAACAAAAAGAGTATCAAATAATTGTGCTAATAAGTAAGGCGTGCTTGGTGCAACACTTGGGATGAAAGAAGAAGTTTGATTGATACTTTGTGTTTGAACTTTTGTGAGTTGATCACTCCCTTAGGTTTAGGAAATTTTTTGTTTCAATTAGCTTTAGGAATTACCTCCTTATTTGTTAGCCAAGCCACATTACAACCTTGAAAAGCCCTTGTGATTATTGCCTTTGTATGTTCAATGTGAATTTTTTGGTGAATGCATAATTTAGTCTTTTGTTTGGAAGATTGTTGGATGAGTGTCAAATCCTCGCCTTTGTGTGTTTTTCATCCCTCAATGAATTTTTGCTAGGTGTGATTCATAATTTATCTTGTGTTATTTTAGATTGTTTGGCATGATTTTTGTACTTAGGATTTGTTTCATTTTCATATTGTCATTGTAGGATAGTGTAGGTGTTTACTTTGCTTGTACGTTTTTTATTTGAACCATACATTTATTTTTCGTTTTAAAAAACCTGTTGATTCGTGATTCTTGGATTATCGTCTTTTATTTCTTTAAGTTGTTTGACTTTGTTTGAGGACAAACAATATTTTAGATGGGGAGAGTTTGATAAGTGCCAAAATGTCATGTTTTGAGTAGTAGTTTTGCGGCACTTATCGATTCATTTGCATTTAATTCTTTGAATAAAACCCTACTTTATTTGTAAAAGTGTATATTTAGTGTATACTAGTATTTTCGTGTAAATATCATTGAGTTTAATTGTTTTTATCTCATTTTTGTAGGTATTCGAGCATTGATATTTAGTCAATTTTAGATAGATCATTAAATAAGCTTTATGACGCTCTCGATTGGGCCTCAAACAGAGTTACGGTTCGAAAGTTATGAAGAAAACAAAATGTTGAATTTTTCTGTACTGTCAGCTCTTGCCCAATGCTCGCCGAGCGAACATGAAGCGAGCCAGAAATTCCAGAAGCTGCTGAAAAAGCTGCCTTAGCTCACTGGGCAAATTTGTCTGGGCAGAAACACATTAAAAGGGGTAAAAACACATTTTTTTTAGGTTATGTTTTGGGGTATTTGTTCCCAACTCATCAAACCTTCATTCTTGAGTAGATTTAGCTTAGAAACAACACATGGAGTGTATATGTTGACGATCCGGAGTCGAGTCCACTTCAATTGGAGTTGAAAAACCGTGAGATTTGTATTCTTCTTCTCTCTTCTCTTTGTACCCTCTATTTGTTGGGATTTTGTATGTAAATTTATCTTGATTGTATGTATATTTATGGATCATTGTATAAAATCTCTTTTACAACTCTTTATCGATGGTTATCTTGATTATTTTCCTTAATGGATTTGGATTGCTATAGACATATACGGTTCCAACTCGATCTAAGATGAACAACTGTTAGATTCTAAACTCTAGACATAGATTTAGATCTAATATTCACATGGGTATCAGTTCTTAATGCTCCGTGTTGTTGAGTTGCGTGAGACATCACCAATGAGATGATACGGTTGAGCTCTCGACTTTGTGTTAGACATAACCTCTATTGTGAGTGATACGTGATGATATTGACGAGTGATTTAGGTTGCGTTCATTTGATCCATATATTTTTTAGTACATGATGGGTAGAACGAAATACAACTCCTGACGAGTTTTCTCATTTCTTAAGAATGTATTTATTTTCTTGTTTTATCTTTTTACTTTTGCATTTTTATCCCAAACTATTTAAACCCAATCTTAGAGATGTAGATATTGTCGAACGACAGTTCAATAACACTTGTCTTTGTGGACACGATAATTTCCCGGATGAATACTTCTAAAAACTTTTGTTGCTTGCAGCTTTACTGCACCAACAAAATAACGCCGTTACTGGGGATTGGTGTTTTTATTAGATCATATTGCGATAGTTTATTTGTTTTTGTGTTTTGTAGATCGTATATATTGTCTATTTTTACTTGTTTATATTGATACTTGATCATAAATTCGAGTAAAAGAAGTGAAAAAGTCACTTCTTCAAAAACAAATTATGGTGAATAGGCAACAAAAAGAAAAGAAAGATCACAAGTCTCTAGTACGAACAACAAGGTATGATGAATGAGGGAGAACTAGGAACCTAACTCCAAAGGTTTAACCCTACTTTCTTAAATATATCCTACCCTAACATAAACCAAGTTACAACCTAAAAAGCCTTCTAAATGTGTGTGTTGATATTTCTATGATTTACTCTGTTAGAACCTAATCAAGCTAAGTTTAATTAATTTTGCATGTTGATTGAATGTTAACCCTATCAATTGAGTGAGTTGCATGAGTCGAGAGATAGGTTGAGTACTAGCCATGATTGAGGACGTTTTCCAAAATTGTCGGATGGAAATTGGATGTTGGAGTAATGATCAGGTAACTATAAAATATGGTGATGTTCAATTGATATTGTGCGACTTGTTGTCTGTTAGAATGTGCAATTGCATGTGAGCTGCTTGAGGACAAGCAAAGATTCAAGTTTGGGGTTATGATGACAGTCTGTTATTACATAAAATTAGTCCAAGAATCGAAGAAAAACGAGTAAAAGAGGAGCTAGAATGATGAAGAATGCCCCCAAGAATGAGTGAAAAAGAATCAAGTATGAAGGAATGAGACTTAGAGAAACTTTTGGTGAAAATGGGATGAAAAATACGTTGCTATTAGAATAATCACACGCAACATCGTGCCCCACCGCGCACGCGATAGAGATGCAAAGGGCATTTTACACGAGCGATGCTTCTGTAGTATGCGCGATGACAACTTTTTCTGAACTTTTTCTAATGCGTTCTAACCCGTTCTGACAGCTTTACAAGTAAAATTTCTGCACTTTTACAAAGGGTTACATGATTTGGCACTGAGAGCACGATTTTACAACACTATAGGGTGATTTTGAGAGCATTGGAGGCCAATCCTTCAAGGGAATTCACATGTTATTCATCTTTTATCAATTGGTATTGTAATTTTATCATGAGTAGCTAAATTCTCTAGGTTAGATTGTGTGTGATGAACTTTATTTAATCTTGTTAGCATTATATGATGGTTTGACTTTGTATGTACCTTATTACTTATAATTTTATTAAGTTGTTTCTTTTGCTTAATGTGTATTATTTGAGATACTCTATTAATATGATGTTAGATGCATAGAGATTCCTGACTCGTAGCCTATGTATTGGATCTAGGGCAACTGTTCTATTTAAGTCGGTTGAATATGGATAGGATACCTCGAATAGTGGTACAGAGAATTAACGGTCTATACAACGCCTAACGTTGCTTACGCTAACAGACTAAGAATAGAAAGCTCTGAATAGTTGTTAGTGAGTTATTTCGTGTAGGACTGACTATAACATATTTGTTAGTTCGCTGTAAAATTATAGGAATAAGATAATTTATACAAGATATCGTTCATCAATAAGAGAGGATAAAGGGATTCTAAAACACAACCTAACCACCTTCGTAACATCGTTTTCTCGTTTAATCTCCTTTTGCAATGAAACTTGCAAAACCCCCATTTTTTTATATTTTTATTTAATATTGCATAAATGATTGTTCTGTTCGAACACAATTTTTGTGGGTTCGATCTTTTTATTATTGCAACACTATCGATACACTTGTCGAGAAGTCATCAGTGAGCACCACTTATTGTGAAACTGAAAGGTTCAATCATACCAATAAATTTGATTGTGGGAACAAATAAAAATAACACACAAAATAATAGTCTTTAGCAACAAAAAAACTTATATGTAATAAAACAACAATTTAACTTGTCAGAAGAAGATAAAATAAAGACAATAAACATAATAACTTGCTTACCCAATTTGATCAAACAATCTACTAAAGGGGACAAAACACATCTCAGATCCATTATACTTTCAAAAGTTGTTTAAAAAAATTACAAATGAGTTACAAGAAAATAGTTGTCAAAGTTTCCAAGAACAAACCATATTTTCTACCCAAGTGTTTAACAATCTCTTCAACTCTTTATATATGAATCGCACAAACCCAAGGTATTTAGAAGTGTTTCTCAGTCCCCTTAGATACTTCAACATGTTTCTATCAACTATTTCCCCTTTAAATTTTCCCTTACTAAGATTGTCACATTTTCCTTTTGTCTTCAACTCTAAAGTTCTAAATGGTTGTGATAACAAGAATGCAAGAAATACATATTTATAACTGCCGAAACTTATCAGATTCATAATAAGTCTAAAACACAACTCATTAATGAACAAATACATGGAATGAAAAGAAGAATACCAAAACACACAAACTGATAAAACCTAACATGATGACCAAAAAGTCGAATCACAACAAATTGACCCGAACTACGGTTCTAATGTCTTCTGACGTCCTTTTGATTGCTTTTACGATTTCTTGGTTTATACTAGGGGTGGCAAAATGGATGGATTGGATGAATATGGATTGGACTGTTAATGGATGGATCAAAACAATCCATTAATCCATTAACAATCCACTAAACTCTCTTAATAAAAATCCAATCCAATCCATCCATTAAAAGATAAAATTCATCCAATCCATCCATTAACATATTTCTAATTGATGGATATCCATCCATCCAAAAAATTAATTTAAAAATTCTTAATTATTTTTTAAATTTCATAGAAACATAATTTAAATATTTTGAATTATTTTTTAAATTTCGTAAAAAAACTGAAATTTCACAAAAAAAAGATTAATATTTTTAAATATTTTTTAAATTTCATAAGTGACAACATAATATACAATGGATTTATAAAATGAGATGGATGGATTGAATTCATCCATATGAGTTAGTGGATGGATTGGATCAAATCCATTAAATTATTTTTTATTTTATGGATGGATTGAATGGATAAATTATTGGATGGATTGGATGAATATTATCTAAATGGATTTCATTGCCACCTCTAGTTTATACAATCTCAAAACATATTTATTTATCTTCATAATTTCAAAAATTAAGGCATATCTCAACAGTTTTGAATCGCTCAAACATCAAATATATATTAGAGTGAGTTTGAACCTCTTTTATTTTTTTAAAAATTTGCTTTTGAATTAAAATTTTATATATTTTTCAAAACCGAACTTTCATAATTATTTTTTATACATAGAAATTTAATTGAAGAAACCATTTCAAAATTTTGAAAAATGTTTTATGGAAAGAAAAGGTTATGTGTCAGCTGAGAAAATAAGCGTGTGCATAAAGTAATTTCCTGTATTATTGCTCATTAATGTTCGTCTAAAAAAGTCTTCAATATAAGGCTCACTATGGACCCAAAAACTACATAACAGAGTTGTGGCCTTAAAAAAGAAGGTTATTATTTTCACCCCTTTTATTTTTTTAAAAAGCAAATAATTTAGTCATAAATATATTTTTATAAAATTATAAAGATTATAGCCTCTTTTTAATATGGTCGAGAATATATTCCTTTAATGTGAATTGATATTTTATATTTACAGAAATAATTATTTACACTATTCAACTAATCGAAATCATCATGTTATTAAAAACATTTGATTTTAACTAAAACAAAATATATAGAAGAGTGTGATGGGATAAAAATAACTAATGGGCCAAAATTGTTAGGCTGGCCCAAGTCTGATATAGGTCAATAACGAATAAAATATAAAACTCTAAAACTTTCAATTATTATTATAAATAAAAACATTAAATTTTATATTAGCTAAGAATATTAGTTAAAAATAATTAATTTCTAAAATTTATATAAAACAAAAATAAAATTACCAAATTTGTATTATTTTTAATATTTAATGTATTACCTATTTGCATTAAATTTTTTCAATCAAATAAATAGTACTATATTAATAACACTAACATTAACTAATTTAGCATACCAAAAAAAAAAAAAAAAAGACATTAACTAATTTAAAAGTCATAAACTTTTATGAATAATTACGACCAAGACTATGCCTTTTTTTAATACTTATAATAGTGGCACAGTAACGTGAAGAGTATATATTAAGATGTTAAATATATGCCATTTTTGTTATTGAAAAATAATCAACAACTAATATAATTCCATTGGTCCTCATTAATTTATTTATGTATAAATTTTTACTATATATTCTCTTTCTATCGTTATCGATATTAGTTTATCATATTCTGCTAAAAAAAATAACCAGTTTACGATACATTGACGTAGAAACCGTACAGATTATGTTTTTTCTACTTGTCTCCAAAATATCATCCACTTTGACCAAAGAGATATTCTTTCAGCATATTCTTCTGCATGATGTATCGATAATTTCCATGCTTTTTTTTTAGATTAATCAATCACAGTTAATAAATGCATTAAATTATTAAATTGACTTAATTTATTTGTGATAGACTGATAGTTTTTCTCTTCGTCTCACATTAAATTAATTGCGCTAACATATTTTAAGTTTTTCTCTCTCAATTTTTTGTATTTGTAGATAGTTTTCAATGTTTATAAATACATCTGTTTGTCCAAATCAAGTATAACTTTATTGAAAAGGTATTGTCGTTAATGTTATTGATGAGAAGTATAGCTTTGTTATTAGAAGCAAGTTGGATCAAATTTAAACCTATTGGATGTAGATGTAGTTTTTTCATAGGGTCGAAGATCGGAGATTTTGATAAAGTCGAAATTTGAAGAGTGTTGTAGTCGAAGTTTGTTTATATATATTGTAGCATTCTGTATGTATGTAATAGTTATGTATGTTATGTAATGATTTAATCTTCATACATTAGATAAATATTCTAGTAGTCTATAAATAGGTTGTCCTCTCTCACTTGGTAAGAGAGATGGTTGGTGATTCATTTGTAAGCAAATAACGCTCTTTGTGAAAGTGAATGAAAATCATGTTTTAACCATCTTTGTTATCTCTTCTCTTTCCTCTCTTCTTGAATCTAAAAGTTTTTTGGTTTTCAAAAAACTCTATCACTCTCACAGTATTACTTTGCTCTAGGCATTGAATTTTTCAACAAACTAGTACGGTGAGTGTGTATCAAAATACCTTTAACGAAGTATGAGATTGAGAGATTCAAAGGAGAAAATGATTTTAGATTATGGTGCTTGAAGATGTGAGTCATTCTTTTTCAGCAAGGTCTACTAGAAGCATTGAAGGGATCTGAAAAACATGGATATTGCCCTAACGGAGAGGGGGAAGATGACGATGATTGAGAAAGCCCATAGTGCCATCATGTTGGGCCTTGGTATTAAGGTTCTCAGGTAGGTCTCGAAGGAGAAAACCGCAGTAGTTATATGGATCAAACTTGAAGGTTTGTACATGACCAAGTCTTTGGTCAATCGTCTCTACCTGAAACAGGCTTTGTATTATTCAAGATGGATGAAGACAAATTCTTGACTGAGCAATTGGATATGTTTAACATATTGATTCTTGATCTGGAAAACATTGATGTTAGCATCAGTGATAAAGATCAAGCGTTGTTGTTGTTGCGGGCTTTACCAAGATCTCGTGCTCATTTCAAATAAACTCTCTTGTATGGAAGATAGTCAATGACCTATGAAGAAGTTTAATCGACTTTATATATTAAGGACTTAAACGAGAGGAAGGAGCAAAAGTCGTCTTTAGTTGAAAAAGGCTTGTCAATAAAGGGAAATTTCCCGAAGAAGGATGGTAAATTTGAGAAGAAGAAGAAGGATAAAGTTCGACAAAAGTCTTAGGTGGTGATGCTCCTGCTATTAAGTGTTACCACTGTAAGAAGAAAGGTGTGTCCTGATAGGCTGAAGAGTTATGGTGATAAAAAGGATAATGGAAATGCAACCATTGTTCAAGATGATTATGAATCATTTAATGTTCTGGTGGTTTCGAGCAACAACTCTAACAAGAAGTAGATTATGGGTGCAAGTTGCACTTGGCATATTACTCCAAACAAAGATATGTGATCAAGAAGGTGGATCAGTGTTGCTGAGAAACAATAAAGCCTGCGAGATTGTAGGGATTGGATCTGTGAGGTTTAAAGTCCATGATGAAACCATAAGGTTGCTGACAGGTGTCCGGTATATACATGATTTGAAGAGAAATTTGATTTCTTTAGGTAAATTCGACAAGAAAGGATATGCTTTCAAAGGAGACAATGGCATCTTGAGAATCATGAAGTGGTCGAAGGAAGTATTATGAGACAACTTAATATCACTATACCATTCACAGAAGCCATTACGCAAATGCCTTCATATGCTATATTCCTTAAAGAGATCTTGTCCAACAAGAAAAAACTTGAGAATAATGAAACCTTTATGCTTACTGCGGAGTGTAGCGCTATTATTCAAAACAACATGCCTCCTAAGCTGAAAGACCCAGGTAGTTTTTCCGTACCTTGTGTAATCAGAAAGTTTGTCATAGACAAAGCTCTATGCGACTTAGAAGTCAATGTCAGTTTAATGCCTTTATCCATATGCAAGAAACTCGATTTAGAAGAACTAAGCCCAGCGAAAATGTCTCTACAACTAGCGGATCGTTCTGTTAAATTTCCTATAGGTATGCTCAAGAACGTTCCCGTTCGTATAGGTCAATTCTATATTTCTACCGACTTTATAGTAATGGATATAAAATAGGATTCCAATATACCTATTATTTAAGGAAGACCCTTTTTAGCTACACCCGGAGCCATCATCAATGTCAAGAAAGGAAAGCTAACTTTTGAAGTTGGTGAAGAAAAAGTCAATTTTATTTTAGCTCAATTCTTAAAGGCTTTAGCTATAGAGGATTCATGTTGCTTCCTAGATATCATTGATGAATGCGTGAAAGAAATGGAGATGGAACCATCTAAGTCTCATATTCCAAATTTGTCCTACCCATGTATAACTTTCATCTGTGCATCCATCCATTAACCATTATTCAAAAAATCCAAAAAAATATATGTTATTTTCATTTCTTCTTGTCTAAGTTGTTATAAGGATGAGTCTAAGATTAATTTGAGGTTGTCAGGTCAATTGTATGTGTAATATGGATTGGAATTCATTTGAGTTTGACCTAATCTTGGTCAAACAAATAGTTAATTTCATGATCAAGGCTACGTTGTGCATGATTCAAGTGTTTTGTGATTCCAGTTAGAGTTTTTTGTGCAGTTCAAGTCATCTGATTGAAGTCAAATTGCAGAGCCTTCAAAGGGAAAAGCACTGGGACAATATTTCAAGTTATTTACAAGTCTTGATCATGTGATTCATGTACTTGTCATTGGTTCAAGGAGAATTAAAGTTTGCTATCATTTCAAGATGAATTCATCTGTTGTGGTGTTATTCACCAGGAATCGATTCAGGGCTTCAAGTCTTTGCTAATTTGGTTCAAGATGTTGAAAAGTGGCTTCGAGGTTGGTCTTTGATTAAGTCAGGAAAACCATTTTATTCAGAGTTTAATTCACTTCTTAGCCATTCTTCAAATTAAATCTAGACTTATCCAAATTCAAAGGTTTGATTCATGTCGAGTTCAATTGCAAAATCAGGAACATGGAGATACGAGGGTGTATCAATAATACTCGGGTCCAATTATGAAGTTTTCAAGGCCCATTTGACATTACTAAAAAAAAGTCTACAAAAATATACAATGAGTTATTTTACCAACCCAAATTTCCACAATAAAAAGGCCATGAGCCCATTCACAATTCAAAAACCATCATAAAGCCCATAAAAAGTTTTTATTCCAAAAAATCCATTACAAAAAATAAAAGCCCACATCATACCTATATAAGCCCATTGTTACAAAAAAGAACAAACAAAAAAAATCATAAATAAGCCATGAAAAACGTAACGACCCTGCTGCTACTATTCTTTTATGTCGTTTTCACCAAATTGCCAAATTATAAAAAAATTATAAAATAAAAGAAAAAACTTTCCAACGGTGATAGAAGTAACGTGATACATATCACACCATGCACCACATGATTTTGGCATAAACCTTCTCGAAATCTTCAACCTACATCCATAAAATTACAAACAACAACCAAATAATATGCATCACTAGCACAACGTATCAGCTTACCCCACTACCACATGAAAAGCAAAACGGCAGCAACAAAAGACTGACTTGAAACTCTACAAATAGAGTTATATTCGCTCATTTTAAGGAGGGGGGTAGGGGATCGACCTTTCTTCTTCGAAAACGCAAAAACCGTCGCCGTTCTTCCCGAAAATCTTCATCGTCATCCTTCTTCCTCAAAACTTTCACCCATCAAATAAACCTTCAAATTTCCTCCATTCTTCGACCTAGTAGAACCATGTCTTCTTCTCCAACACAACTTACACTCAAATATTCATCTAAAACCTTAAAATTCGCAAATCTCTTCAACCCAATCCACAACTATATACGAACCTCAACTCTCAATAACTCACACTCAAACCTTCCCAAATCAACACCAACAGCAGAGAAGGTTAAAGAAGAAGAGTGATTAAGATTCAGACTAACCAAACTGCAACAAACTGAAATCAGAAACCAAAACAAACCTGAGTGAAATAAATCAAACCGAGATTGAGAATACAGAAGAGAGGTTGAAGTGATAAGGAGGTTGGATTCACTGTTTTTCTTTCATTTTGATTCGTTGCTCCCCTCGGCCCCTCTTCGTACGCGATGATGGAGAGATATTTGCTCTATTCTTCTGAGCGCGATGATGAAGAGAAGAATGTTTCCATTTCTTCGGAGCGCGTTCTTCTAGGAAAACTGCCGCTGGTTTCATTTAAAAAAATGAATGATAAAACTGATGGTGGAATTTCTTGGTCTTTGTTTTTCTTTTGGTTATAGTGTTATTAAAAAAATGGGTTTGTTGATCATGTTATGGGCTCATAGCCCATATTAAGTTTTTTAACCTCCTTTGCTTGTCCTATCTATGCCTTTGCTTTGTTAAAAGGATGATGGGCTTTTGAAGCCCACATGATTCCATTTTGGATTTAATACACCCTTGGATATGATCCTACTCCTCCCATCTTAACTAATTGGTTTAATTAGTGTTTGTTTTTGAATTTTTTATTTGATAATTCTGCTTTAATGTTTGATAACCTATTGCTAATTATTTTGGGTAAATAAGTTTGTGGGCATTTTTGTTAATTACTTTGATTAATGCTTTATTAATAACGTTTTTGTGATTTTATTAGTCATTATTAGTATTTTTATTTAAAAAAATTGTTCATTAGAGATTTTGTTAAAATATCATTTTAGTTGCTTAAACTTTCTTTCAATCACCTTTTTATGGCCTTTATTCTTTGATTTATTCTTTTCATCCCTACCTTGATTCCATTTCCAATTTCAATTTCGATCAGTGAAGTATTTTTGTTCATAAACGTTGATTTGTTGAGGTTGATAACCTTCATTATGGAAAATCTGTAGAAAATGATCATTGGGATCATTTTCTATACTTTGGGGTCGTGATAGGTTACCTTCAATTAATCGATGCTAGTTTGTGATTAAGACGAGATCATGCCCTTCCTTTTGGTCTGTGTGACACGATTACATTGGAAAATGATCCTCAATATTATTCTTCCATCGTGTTTTTAGCACAGATATCAACTTGCGCGGCCTTCTATAGCTTAATATTCGTCATAGATCAAGCTACGACGGTTTAATGCTACATTTCGTCCCGATTCAATTCACATGAACTAACGACTAAATTTACTTTCCGTCAATATATTCTTGTTTTACTTTTAGTCAATATACTCCTATTTTATTTTCAGTCAATATATCTCGATTTTATCATCTTGTTCATATACTTGTTAATATTATCTTGACTATATTATTGTGAATATTATCTTGATTATATTGTTATATATATTGCCATATTATTCATATTATTCATATTCATATTCATCTTGTTCATCTCTTATTCACACTATTCGAAAATACATAACAACTATCGAAACAATAAAAGCCTAAATTGGTATACTGTTGGTTACTCATCCGAGCAACGGATTATTGGACTTTGTCAGAAACCCTAACAAGGAGATTTTATCCGACTTTTGTTCAAGGCATAGTTTAGGACACTTCTCACACACACGACTTCCTCTTGGGCTACCTCACAATGAGACCTTTTATTTCATGCAATCCCGTGTAACTTACATGTATCCCTCTCTCATTCCGATGTACACGTTAGTATTTCTTTTATTGTGGTTTATCTTCTAGGAGAACCCTTAGGGACTAGCGTAGACTAACCGTTTTCAAACTAATTCTTGACTCATCATCGAGCCATTTTCAAACACCTCTTGTAAGTCGAGTGCTCATCCGCATTCGCCATCAACCTATTGCACACACTCTCGCATCTCATCGTGGTTTCGTTATTAGGAGCACCTTCAGGGACTAGTATCATTTCTCATAACTTAACCCTTGATTTGTCGTCAAGTCGGTTCCATTTTCAACCAAATCCTTGACTCGTCGTCGATCCATTTTCAAATCAACTTCCATTCCACCACGTATTTACACACAAATTAATTCAAACCCTTGATCCAATGTCAAATAGTATTTAACCAAGTTATAAGTCGAGTGCCTTTTGCCTTGCAGTCCATCTCTTTTCGCAATGTATTCGATTCAAATTTTTTCAAACGCTTTTCTTAACAAATAATGAAAGAAGAAGATTCTTTGAGTCTAGCATTCGTTGAATCTTCAAATGAATGGCTCTTGAGGCGTACACTTTGGGTTGTCATTCATTCACCCTTTCGTCTTAAAACACCTAATCTTTATATAAACATTTTCGTAATCAAATAACGAAAGAAGGAGATTCTTGGCGCTAGCATTCCTTGAATCTTGGAATGATTAGCTCTCGAGGCACGCCCCTTGAGTTGTTGTTCATTCAATCTTTCGACTTCAAAACATTCAACTCTTTCTCTTCAACCCTTTTCAATCAATTCCCAAAAGAAATAAGTTCTTGGAATCTCACATTCCTTGAATTATTGAGTAACAGCTCTCGAGGCACGCCCCTTGGGTTGTTTGTTATTCAATCTTTCGTTTCCAAACCAAACTTCAAACCAATTCAACCTCTCTCTTTTCATGGCCGTCTCCATGAACTACGGACACTCTGATTCTTCATTCTCGTCTGAATGTAGGATATGTAGGCACAAGTTGTGATGATCTTGACGAGAACAATTCCCTCCATCTTTCGTTTCCCTTATCCTTTCCTGTAGTCAAACTACGAGAGCTCTGATTTCACCCCAGTCCTTGGCGAGCACCCTATCCTAAAACTACCTATTTTCCCCTTAGCGTCTTTATCCTTTTATCGTACCAATTCGCATTTATCATTGAGAAGAAAGCAAACAACCTTAGATAACGCCCATCGCAAAATGTACTAAGAGGTTCCTGTTGAGTACAACGGACGTGAAGGGTGTTGATACCTTCCCCTTGTGTAACCGACTCCCAAACCCGGAACATTGGTTGCGACGACCATGTTCCTGTCTTTCTTTTAAAAGGTTTTCTCGATATTTTCCTTTAGCGCGAGGGTCGTGTTTCCAAAAGATCTCTATGTGATATTTTGAGGTGTGACATCTGGCGACACTGCTGGGGACTATTTGCTCCATGCAAGAGAGAGTCGAGCCTATCTTAGGGTTTTGCAAAGAGCGTTATCTTTGCTTGATTGTTTTCTTCTCGTTTACATTTTTGTTCTCTTATATACTTGTTATCTTGTTTACCTGTTGGTTCTTGGGATGATATCATTAAGTAAAGCTCTATGCCCGAGCTTTGGTAAAATCAGAGAGAACACATAGTTTAGAATTGGTAGTCGAGTAGTGTTAGTCCCCAAGGATCCGCTCCTTGTGTGCCTAGCATGAAAGCTCCCCTAGAGGAGACCTATTTGTAGATCTTGTTGTAACACAGCCAGCCTATTGCATGACTTGATTCATGAAGGGTTTGTGACTCTGGGAACCCTTTTAGCACCAGTTCTATATTGGTGATCGTGTAGTGTTAGTCTCCAATGACTCGCTTCTTGTGTGCCTAGCATGAGGACTCTTCTCATGAGATACCTTATCGTCATTATCATTGTAATACAGTTAGCCTGTTGCATGACGTTGATGTGATTAGTGTCCGTGATTCTGGGAACCATATTCATCAACGTAGAAACCATCCCGTAAGTGGGTTTATGGGTAAAAAAACCTATATCTTCCAGTATAGGGTTTACCTGTAAGGTTTCTTTGATCAGAAATTGTGGTTACCAACCTGTTACAGTTACCGACTTCGGAATTGTTTAAGCCTGTGATCTGTGGTCCTGGATCTTGCATCTTGCATATATGTAATTGCATTGCATCAAGTTGTGCATCTTGCATTTTATCCCTTCAGCAGAAACTTATTTCTCCTTCCTTGCCTCTCCAGTAAATCAAGTTGATTCCTCGACGCCAATACGCAACTAAAGCCAACATTAGACGTATGATGGAGCAGATTCAACAAGAGCAAGTTTCCTTCAGAGAAGAGTTGGATTCCATCAAAGGCAAGATTGACCAGATTCTCGAAGCCCTCATTACGGCCAGAAAAGAGGAAGAGCTACGTGAAGCCGCTGCCGTCAACAACAATGGTCAGATGCAAGGTTCTACCTCAAGGATCTCAGTTCTTGTCCCCAACCCCTATGGGATGCCAATAAAATCGCGTTCGTAGTTGAAGGAACAACTTCTCAACCAATCCCAGCGCCTGGAGTTACCATTGGAGCTATCTCGCAAGCCTAACCTATTGTCGTTCAGATCCCTGTTCCTTATGCCAAAGAGAATCTGCTAGACCAGTATGATGGTGTTCAAAACTATCATGTCGCTATCCCTATTTCCAGTCCTGTTGCTGCTCAAGATTCAGAAGTCATCAAGATGTGTCATGATTTAGCTGAAAAACTCTGAGTCATGGAGGGGCACAACTCATCTTCGTCGGATGCTCTGGAATTATGCTTGGTGTATGATGTTGTCATTCCTCTCAAATTCAAAGCGCCAGAATTCTCAAAGTACAAAGGCCTCAGTTGCCCAAACATTCATCTGAAGATGTACTATTGCAAGATGGTTACTTATGCCAGAGACGAAAAGCTAATGATTCATTGCTTTCAAGACAGCTTGTCTAGAGCATCACTCGAGTGGTATATGTGGCTAGAGCTTAGCAGTGTGCACGCTTGGGCTAAGTTAGTTGATGTGTCTATCAAGCAGTACAAATACAACACCAACCTTGCTCCGAACCGTACTAAAATTTAGAGTATGGCTCAGAAGGACAACGAATCCTTCAAGGAATACACACAATAATGGAGAGAGCTAGCTGCAAGGGTGTATCCATCTTTAGTTGACCATGAAATGATTGATATTTTCATGGGCACGTTGCAAGGCCAGTACTATGAAAAGCTGATCGTTAGTGTTTCTGCTGGATTCTCTGACTTGGTGATCATCGGTGAGATAATTGAGGAAGGTTTGAAGAGCGAAAAGATCCAAGGAGTGATAACGAGAAAACGCATCGATTATATTGCTAGGTTTCATTAACGTTTTATCGCATATTCACCGTTTTAACACTCGATTTCTCGAGTTTTTCTTACCATTTTGCAGGTACATCATTATATGGAGCTAAATCATGAATTAAGAGCAAAAGGAACAAAAGAAACCATAAAGAGATGAAGAAATGAAGAAGCCTGCAAAAGACTGCATAATTTGTTGCAGTCACGGCCGTCACAAGGGTGTCACGACCGTGACACCCCAATTTGAGCCATCACGACCGTAAGAGAGTGGTCACGACCGTGACACTTAAAAACCACAAGTTACGAACGTGAAGACCTTGTCACGACCGTGACAAGGGTAAAATTAGGTTTTTGACTCAGACTACGTCAAGGCATTACGTGAAGACCATTTCTCCTATTCTGTTGCCACGTTCCTGCATTCCTTCCACAAATTCAGCAAGGCCCATGCAACAAAGGTCCAAAAATCCAGCCCATTAAGGATTCTATAAATAGTACAAGTTCTATGAACAATGGGGAGAGCATTTTTTATTCAAATTCCTGCGGAAGCTCTGCCGAACTGTATTACGAACCAACCTTTCTATTCCTGCATTATTTTTAGTTTTCTGTTTCGTTTTTTATTGTATCCAAACCCGCCATATAACAATTTCCAACATCAGGAAATTGTTATACATTTATTTTTTTCTAAACCTTCAGCATTCGTTTATTTTCAATTTCCGCCAACTCCAAGCTTTCCGGTCTGTGGAAGAAGGAGTCTGCTCGAATATTTGTTAACCAGGTTTTTCATTATATTGCAATTCAATTTAATTATAATGTTTATTTATTTTTCTGCCATGAGTACGTTATTATTAAAATTTCTGTCTCTGTCTGGTTCAACATTGATGAGTAGCTAAACACCTTAGGGCGGTATGTAGTTATAACAAACTTAACCGGTAAAATATAACCATAGGCTAAAAATAATTAATCACTTAACATTCTGGCTGATACTTTTTAATTGAAATAGACCTTTTCGTTACGAGAGTAAGAAAAGAGTATTAGGTTAGGTCAAGACCACGAGAGTGTGAGATTTTAACCAGATAGCTAAAGTTAGGCATTTAAATTAAACACAGCGAGAGCGCTTTAAGATAAATTAGAATTACTTAGTTTCCAAAAATTACCTCTAAACACTTATGGGCTAGCGAGAGCAGGCATAGGGCTTTAGGGATAAGATCTGATATAAGACCACGAGAGTGTGAGTTGAGGGTATTTAAACTGGTAATCTCTACCGAATAGATTAAGTGAACACCTTTATAAGCCTAGGTTAGATTGACCCACCTAAGTTAGTATAATTACATACCGACCGCCTTAGTATTACTTTATTAAAACTTAAATTTAATTCCGCCTTTAATAGTCTTAAAAATCAACAAAAAATCGTGACAACCATTCGCCTTAGCTAAACTAGAAGTTCATCTAGCACTAAGTAACCATAGAATCCCTGTGGATCGATAATCTTAAATATTACTTCGATAGGCTGTGCACTTGCAATAAGATACCGCTAGACGCATAAGTAGACACGTCTTTAGCCCATCAAGTTTTTGGCGCCGTTGCCGGGGATTCCTTAATTTAGTTACTAGTGCATTTAGGTAGCATTGTCTAGACTAAGGTATCAACTATTTAATTTAATCTAATCTTCGAGTGTATGCCAAGTACTCGCTCTAAAAGCGAAGACTTGCAACCTCTAATCCCTGAATCGGAACGCTTCTTACACGTAAGAAGACGTATATTCGATTTCGAAAATAATTACAATATTCCAGATCTTCAATTAGATCCGCCTAAACCAGTTGTAAAATCAAAGGACGCAGAGATGGCTGAAGAACAGACTCATCCACTCAAGTATTACGCTAATCCTTCGCAAGCTGAACCGCATTCAAGCATTGCAGCGCCGGCTATCAACCGAAATGATTTTGAACTAAAACCTTCGTTGATATCAGCCGTGCAACAAAATCAATTCGCCGGAAATCCTACCGAGGATCTGAATCTTCATCTTTCGATCTTTGTGCAATATGCAGATACCGTAAAAGCCAATGGAGTTACCCAAGAAGCTATTAGACTACGTTTATTTCCTTTTTCGCTTCGAGACAGAGCAAGAGCTTGGCTTCAATCTCTGCCTTCGAACTCAGTAACTACGTGGGAAGAACTTAAGAGAGTTTTCTTGAATAGGTATTTTCCACCTAGCAAGACAGCTATGCTGAGAGCTCAGATCAACGGATTTAAGCAAAGAGAAAGTGAATCATTATTCGAAGCTTGGGAACGCTATAAGGATCTACTGAGACTTTGTCCACATCATGGATTAATAGAATGGATGGTCATCCATACCTTCTATAATGGACTCTTGTACAATACAAGAATGACAATTGACGCTGTCGCGGGTGGTGCATTGATGGACAAAGAATATAATGATGCCTATGCACTTATCGAAAGTATGGCTCAAAATTATTACCTTTGGGGAAGCGAGAGAGTCGCAACTGAGAAACCAACAAAGGGAGGTATGTACGAAGTAAGTAGTATGGACCAAGTCAATGCGAAGTTTGACCAACTAAGCCAAAAGATCGATAACTTGGCCATAACACCTACAGCCACCGTGGCTGCAGTAACACCTAACTGTGAGTTATGTGGAGTCCCAGGACACGAAGTTTCTGATTGTCAACTATTGGCAGGAACTCCCACTGATCAAGTGAATTATGCTCAAGGAAACCCTTACTCAAACACATACAACCCAGGTTGGAAGAATCATCCGAACTTCTCCTATAAGAATAACAATGCTTATTACGCACCAGGTCAAGCACCAGCTACATCACCAGGATATCAAAAGACTGCTCCTAATATCCCTAGAAAATCGAACCTTGAATTGATGATGGAGAACTTTATAGCTAACCAATCTCAAACAAACAAGGACTTCTTAAACCAAAACATTCACACTAGTGAGCAGATTAAACAATTAGTGAGCAAAGTAGATGCATTAGCTACACATAACAAAATGCTTGAAACTCAGATTTCACAAGTAGCTCAACAACAAGCACCTACTGCTGCACCAGCTGGAGTATTCCCTGGACAACCTCAACCTAATCCGAAAGGACATGCTAACGCTGTAATATTAAGAAGTGGCAAGGAACTTGACGGACCTACCGATCCAAGACTTGACAATCCAGCCATGTACCAAAAACCGGATAAACCGACTGAAGTGGTGAATGATCCAGAAGAAAAGGAAGATGACAATCGAGAGGTAGTGGAGAAAGAATAACCTTATGTGCCTCCACCACCCTATAAACCACCAATTCTGTACCCTCAAAGATTAACAAATTCCAAGACGACGAGTCAATTTAAGAAATTTGTCGAACTTCTGAAACAATTGAATATTACTATTCCGTTTACAGAAGCAATTACCCAAATACCCTCGTATGCTAAGTTTTTAAAAGAAATCTTATCCAATAAGAAAAAGATAGAGGATAACGGAACAGTTACACTTACTGCCGAGTGTAGCGCCATAATTCAGAATAAAATGCCTCCTAAGCTAAAAGATCCAGGAAGTTTCTCTATACCCTGTGTAATAGGAAAATTCGTCATTGACAAAGCTCTATGCGATTTAGGAGCCAGTATCAGTGTTATGCCCTTAACGATTTACAAAAGGCTAGACATGGGAGACCTAAGACCAACTAAAATGTCTGTTCAACTAGCTGATCGCTCTGTTAAATATCCTGTAGGCATACTAGAAAACGTCCCAGTACGTATAGGACAATTCTACATCCCTACTGATTTTATAATCATGGACATCTCTGAAGACTCCACTACACCTATCATACTAGGAAGACCATTCTTAGCTACCGCCGGAGCTATAATAGACGTAAAAAGAGGAAAGCTAACCTTTGAAGTAGGTGAAGAGAAAGTTGAATTTATTTTAACACAATTCTTACAATCACCAGCTATAGAGGATACATGCTATCTATTGGACGTAATTGACGAATGTGTAAGAGAAATGGAACTGAAAGAGACCACTTATTCTGAAATAATGAAAATTCAAATCCCTCCGATTTTCGAAGATGATAATTGGCGAAAACCGTATCAGGATGATAGTCTAAGCGAAAGTTTAGCACTTACACCGGATCCCATGCCAAGTAAAGATAAACCTACATTAGGATTAAAAACTTTACCTCATAACCTAAGGTACGAATTCTTAGACGTTGAATGTAAAAGACCAGTTATAGTAAATTCCAGTTTAGGAACTATAGAAACAAAGAAACTTTTAGATGTCTTGAAGAAATATCCAACTGCATTAGGATATAACATATCTGATCTCAAAGGAATATGTCCTTCAGTTTGTATGCATCGTATTCTGCTAGAAGAAGATTGCAGAACCTCCAGAGAATCTCAAAGAAGAATTAACCCAATCCTTAGCACTGTAGTAAAAGAAGAAGTTAAGAAATTATTAGATGCCGGGATAATATATCCAATCTCTGATAGTGAATGGGTTAGTCCAATACATGTAGTGCCAAAGAAAGGAGGTATCACTGTTGTGAAAAACGCTCAAGGCGAATCGATATCGCAAAGAGTAGTGACGGGATATAGAGTGTGCATAGATTATCGTAAACTAAACAAAGCCACTCGAAAAGATCATTTCCCACTACCTTTCATAGATCAAATGTTAGAACGATTAGCCAAGCATTCTTACTTCTGTTATCTTGACGGTTACTCAGGATTTTTCCAAATCCCTATCCATCCTGATGATCAAGAGAAGACTACATTCACATGTCCTTATGGAACGTTCGCTTATAGGCGAATGCCCTTTGGATTATGCAACGCTCCTGCAACCTTTCAAAGATGTATGATGTCAATCTTCGCAGATTTTATAGACAACATCATGGAAGTGTTCATGGACGACTTCTCTGTATGCGGGCAAAGTTTTGAAGGATGCTTATCGAACTTAGAAATGGTGTTAGAAAGATGTGTAAAAGTAAATCTCGTGCTTAACTGGGAGAAATGTCATTTTATGGTCAACGAAGGAATAGTATTAGGTCATGTAATATCCGACAAGGGAATTGAAGTTGATAAAGCTAAGATTGAAGTAATAAAAGATCTTCAACCCCCTAAAACCGTTCGAGAAATACGAAGCTTTTTAGGACACGCCCGTTTTTACCGACGATTCATCAAAGATTTCTCGAAAATCACTAAACCTCTTACTGGTTTATTAATGAAAGACGTTGAGTTCATATTCAATGAAGATTGTCTTAAAGCATTCGAAACTCTAAAAACAGCCCTCATCACCGCACCAATCATGCAACCCCCTGACTGGAGATTACCTTTTGAAATCATGTGCGATGCGAGTGACTATGCTGTAGGCGCAGTTCTAGGCCAGAGAAAGGAAAAGAAACTTCATGCGATTTACTATGCCAGTAGAACCTTAGATTCTGCCCAGATGAACTACGCTACTACCGAAAAAGAATTGTTAGCAGTTGTCTTTGCGCTTGACAAATTCCGTTCTTACCTAGTTGAAGCGAAAATAATCATTTACACAGACCATGCTGCTATCCGATATCTATTAACTAAGAAAGATGTTAAACCAAGACTCTTAAGATGGATTTTACTCTTACAAGAGTTTGATCTAGAAATAAAATATAAGAAAGGTACTGAGAACGTCGTAGCGGACCATTTATCTAGAATAGAAGGTATTAAACCCGAACAAGTGCCGATTAACGATGATTTTCCGTATGAACAGCTGATAGCACAAATAGGAAGCAACCTAGATCAGTTAGATATAAATGAACCAGAATCCGTGGAAACAATCCAGACAACTGTAGGACTGCCATGGTACGCTGACATTGTCAACTACCTAGCCGCAGGAGCTCTTCCACCCGATCTAACCTATCAGCAGAAAAAGAAATTATTTCATAATCTGAAACATTACTATTGGGATGAACCATTATTGTTCAAAAGAGGACCAGATGGAATCTTTCGCCGATGTATTCCCGAAGAAGAAATAGAAGATGTCATTGCTCAATGCCATTCATCTCCTTATGGTGGACATGCAAGCACTTCCAAGACTTGTGCAAAAATCTTGCAAGCCGGCTTATTCTGGCCTAATCTATGGAAGGATGTCCACATCGCTGTTATAAATTGCGATCGGTGTCAACGCACTGGCAATATTTCAAGAAGAGATGAAATGCCTCAAAAAGGAATTTTAGAAGTAGAAATCTTTGACGTCTGGGGAATAGATTTCATGGGACCATTCCCATCATCTTTCGGTAATAATTACATACTCGTAGCTGTTGATTATGTTTCGAAATGGATTGAAGCCATAGCTTCTCCTACAAACGATACACGAGTAGTAATAAAGCTTTTCAAAAATATAATCTTTCCCAGATTTGGTGTGCCTAGACTCGTCATAAGTGACGGTGGCTCGCACTTCATTTCAAAAATCTTTGACAAATTACTATCTAAATATGGAGTAAAACATCGTGTGGCTACACCATATCACCCACAAACAAGTGGACAAGTTGAAGTCTCAAACAGAGAAATTAAACAAATCTTAGAAAAGACTGTCGCCATATCTCGGAAAGATTGGTCATCTAAACTTAATGAAGCTTTATGGGCTTATAAGACCGCTTACAAGACACCCATAGCTACTACACCTTTCAAACTAGTTTATGGAAAATCTTGTCACCTCCCAGTAGAACTAGAACACAAAGCTTATTGGGCGATCAAAACTCTCAATATAAACTATAATGCTGCAGGAGAAAAGCGAATCCTAGACATTAACGAATTAGAAGAATTAAGGTTAGATGCATATGAGAATGCTAAGATATATAAAGAAAGAACTAAGTGATGGCATGATAAACGCCTATCTAGGAAAGAATTTAGTGTGGGAGACGTTGTACTCCTCTTTAATTCAAGACTTAGGCTCTTTCCTGGAAAATTAAAATCTAGATGGTCAGGACCCTTTGAAATAACTAAAGTATTCCCGAGTGGAGCAATAGAAATTAAGGGTAGGAATAGTGAACCATTCATAGTAAACGGACAACGTTTAAAACATTATCATAAAGTTGAAAATAGAGATTATGCGAATAATCTAAAGCTTTTAGAATTGTCCACTAATTCCCCTGATTAATCTAAACCTAAGCATTACGTCAGGCTTTTGACGATAAAAACAGCGCTTAGTGGGAGGCAACCCATTTACTTATTTAATTATTTAAACTATTCTTTTCTTTTAGCATATTGTTATTTATCGTTTTACTATTTGTTTAATTGTTTTGTCATTTTATAGTTTTATTTTATATTACTATTATTGCCATTACATTATGCATTTCATTTTCTTATTTTTATCTTAAATCACTTTTTACAGATTTTCTAAAGTCTTTTCCACTTTCCTTCTTCCCCTGATTTGTTTCCCCCATATTTGCACTGACCATGGCTAACCAACCAATTAACCATATGGAAACCAAATTTAGAGGTAGGAACCAAAGAATGAAGTTTGAAGAGTTATCACAGAGGCAAATGGATTTGACCCTGTACCCGGATGATAAGACTATGGAAACCCTAGGTATACATGATAGTGTCATGTACTTGTTAAACCGACTCGGATGGGAGAATGCATTGATCCAACATAAGTTTGTGACTTACCGCGAGCTCACCCTTGAGTTCCTTAGCTCCTTAATTTACCTACCTGAGCGCGGTTTTGGATTTAGGAAAGGATTTATTAGTTTCCGCCTATTTGGAATAGAATATGACTTTAACCATAAAGAACTAGCTGACTTGTTAGGATTCCCTAGTGGACCATTTGCTTTTACTACCACACAGGTAGAATTGATGGATATGGAGCTAGATTTCTTTTGGGGAACTTTAACCGGAAACTACCACCCTGAACCAAATAACATGAATAATGATGAGATCCATAATCCTGCTCTCCGTTACTTCCATAAATTCCTTGCCCACACCTTCTTTGGAAAAGAAGAAAACATTACCAAAGTTTCTAAAGATGAAATATTTATTATGTCATGTTTCACTAATGGACAGCCTGTTAATGGTGTACCTTTCATGATGCAAACCTTCACCCGTATCCAAGAAGAACCTGAATTACCTATATTAGTAGGAGGTCTTGTAACCATGATTGCTGATGCCATAGGACTTAGGTACCAACTGTACAGGTGCAACCGTCTAGGAACAATCCGTCCTATGAATCTTAATTTCTGCTTCAATAGATATATCATAAGGAATTTAGGACATCCACCTTTTGAGTACCTAATCCGGAACGAAGTAGTAACCCTGTTCACATTGCCTAACCATGCTAGAGTAAGTGTTCACAATAAGGATAACTGGCTTTATGAGTTAAACCCACCTGATTATCCATCTACTCCTGAAACACCTCAGTCTTACAAGATAAAAGATGATATAATGACCGATGTCGAAACTGACCCTGAGACACCTCCTGGTTACCATGACATTGACCATACTGAAGAAGTACATGAAACCCCTGAAGTGAATCAAGGAGATTATGCTAACAACTTACAAAACATCATGAACACTCTCAATGCTTACCAAACTGACATTAATTTATTTAAAGAAGACATTAAGAGCATGCGATTGGACATTATAGGATTGACTGACATAACCTGCGAACAATTCTATCACTTGAACTCCGCCATCGAAGACTTGAAGAAACGCTTTTGAAAATGCTATAAGTGATTTAGTTTATTTTTCTCATTGTTTTCGTTTCTAGTTAGATTTATTTTTCGCAACAATTTCATACCGTAAATTCCGTTTATGTAACTTCATTTTCAATTACTTTATGCAATGCACCTTTAATTCCAAAATTTCTCCATTTTTAGCAATTTATATATTTTTCATTCTATGTACTGTTATGCTTGCATTATTTCATATTATATACAATCTCTCATGCCATGCAAGTTAGTATAGTACTGTGTTGAAATTATATACTATATGGTGTTTATAATTTAATATGAGTGTTAGTGAAGAAAATACATTATTATAAAATATGTGAATTAAGTGAGAAAATGTTTTTCTGGAAATTATTCAACGAAGCGTGCCCTCACGGTCGTCATACCCATCTCACGATCGTGACGTGCTTAAATAGCGTGTCACGACCGTCACACCCCTGTCACGACCGTGACAACCCCTATTACAGGAATCGTGAGAAACAGAACTGTTTCTCTTCGTGCCTCTTCTTCTTCTTCCTCCATAACTTCCTCAAAACTGCCCATTTTCTCCATAACCTCCGTAACCTCCCCATTACCAACTTTAAACCTCATTAACCCCCCATTATCATAACCTATCACATTCTCACTCTCCATTATTTATCCCGAATCAATATTTCTTTCATTTTACCATTTTTTCACAAAACATCAAAAATCTTCATTCTTCACTCTAAGCTCTTGCATGCAATGAATTCTATTACTTTTAGAGAAGGTGATGCTGGAGAAACTCAGAGAGAACGTTTTCTCCGATTCCAAAACCGCGGTGTGCAACCTACACGTTACATTGACACTGTCTATTTGAGGGAACTCGGAATGCTTGCCAGTGTTACAAGCCTGCTTCAAAAAGTCGGTCTGTGGGATCTTTGCAGTCAACCTCAGCCCACATTCGAGCTTCTGACACTGGAGTTCTTAAGCTCATTCAGTTACATCACCGGTACCGGTTCTCAGAGTCAGTTCACCGGTGTCGCCAAATTCAGATTGCATGGCCAAGAGTTCAACATTCCGCAAGACAGGATAGCCGAGTTGTTAGGCTTCGATCACGGAACTGAAGCTCACCGTCGCGTGCCCGATAATTTTAGTGAACAAGCTTTCACTCTATGGCACGACTTAACCAACACCCGTGCATCAGCCTTCCAAAGCCTCAACACTACGCACATTCACAACCCGGCAATCCGATATTTCCACCGTGTCATATGCAACACCATCTTCGCTCGAGAAAGCAACCATAAGCTCAACTCCAAGGAGCTTCTATTCTTACACTGCGCTCTTAATGACGAGTCGATCAACGCTGCCCCTTTCATGCTTTATCATATCCAGACCATTGCACACAGAGGATCCACCCCGTTCTTCATAGGCGGCATTGTCACCACCCTCGCCATTCAGTTGGGGCTTGGTGACTTGGTCGTTAATCAGCCTCACCTAGCCGCAGAATTCCTCACCAAGAGTTATTGCAGGTCCGCTCACCTGATTGCGCAGCGAGAGGATGGCAGGTATAGCCCTGTTGTCCATGGCACCATTTTCCATCATATCATTCTGCCGTCCCGCGACCACATCGATCCATCCAGCCGAGCCAACTGGCTCTTTGTTTTACCTGTTGCTGTCGATCACGTCCCTATTCATGATGATCAGGCAGACCCTCTAGCGGATGAGATGCAGGACGCTATGGATGCAGCTGAGCCTGTCCAGGATATACCAGAGACATCTACCCGACAACCCCCTGCTCCCGAAATCACACTTGAGGAAGTCCTCCGTGCGATTCATCAGCAGAACCAGATGAACGCCGCACTGGAGCGAAGGCAGAAGGAGCAGTATGATGCTTTACTCAGCACTATTGCAGCAAACCAGGAAGCTACTAATGAGAAGTTTGGAGAAATTTTCAGCGAGCTAGAAGCCCTCCGCATTAACATCACTGCTGCCTCCGGCACCGGTTCTGATCCTGAAGTGACTCCTTCCAGACGCCGCTCCCGCACCAGAAGCCGAGCCCGCGGTCCTCAGCAGCCATAGTTTTAGTTTGCTTATGTTTGTTTTTCGTTTTTGTCGTTGTACTGTACTTTTACCGCATTTATATCACAACATTGAGGTCAATGTCTGATATAGTGTGGGAGAGGTACCTTTCATTTCCGCATTTTCCCTTTTTCGCACTTTTCCATTTCGTTGTATTTTCAATTCCGTTGTATTTCTTTTCGCAAGTTAATGAAATGAGCAAATCTTTGTGCTATTTTCTTTAATTTCGAACTTTCCCCGATTATTTAGCTATACCAGAAAAAATCTTTAATTATTCGCATTACCCGACTTACCTACGGAATCGTAATTAGGAAGCCGAGAACGATTAAACAAGACCAATACAATCTTGACATCTTTGACTCCCTACTTAAGCAATTCCATCCCGATTACCATTACGAGTACACTTTTAGTTTCAGTTCAAAAGTAACCCCTAGTAGATTATACTAGCAGTCAGCACCTTCTGAACACAAACCACGTGGGGAGCCGATGAATATAAGCGTTTGATGCCTAATCAATAATGATCCTTCATATCTCGATGCAAAATGAAAAGAAATTGCACCAAAGTACACGGTCGCATATAAGAAACGAGAAATATGAGAAGGAGTCCATTGCAAGTTGGTTCAGAGGTACTGGTTCTGAACTCGGTAGGGCGTGCTACGGCTCGATCCCCCACAACCTCCAAATCGGATAAAATATGTAGGGTTACCACACTCGTGTACCAGACCCCGTGCTAAAAAAGGATCAAAGTCTCTAACCGGCTACTCCACTACGTGCGTGCTAAGGCAAAGGGCTTAATGTGATTGCGCTAGAATGAAACCGGGCGAAATAAGATCGAAAAACTCCAGGTGAAATCATAATGTAATTTCCGATTGTTTCGTTTAACGGGAAGTCGACGACATAGCTTGTTGCTTGTGTCATTAGTGTATCGGTAGTGTTCTATCAAAGTACCGGATTATCCGACAAAACGATCCCTCGTACGGTTTGTTATGAGTATGCGTGAATAAAATCTTGTCCGCCGATTTTCAACCGACTATTTGCTTGAGGACAAGCAAAGGTTTAAGTTTGGGGAAGTTTGATAACGAGAAAACGCATCGATTATATTGCTAGGTTTCATTAACGTTTTATCGCATATTCACCGTTTTAACACTCGATTTCTCGAGTTTTTCTTACCATTTTGCAGGTACATCATTATATGGAGCTAAATCATGAATTAAGAGCAAAAGGAACAAAAGAAACCATAAAGAGATGAAGAAATGAAGAAGCCTGCAAAAGACTGCATAATTTGTTGCAGTCACAGCCGTCACAAGGGTGTCACGACCGTGACACCCCAATTTGAGCCATCACGACCGTAAGAGAGTGGTCACGACCGTGACACTTAAAAACCACAAGTTACGAACGTGAAGACCTTGTCACGACCGTGACAAGGGTAAAATTAGGTTTTTGACTCAGACTACGTCAAGGCATTACGTGAAGACCATTTCTCCTATTCTGTTGCCACGTTCCTGCATTCCTTCCACAAATTCAGCAAGGCCCATGCAACAAAGGTCCAAAAATCCAGCCCATTAAGGATTCTATAAATAGTACAAGTTCTATGAACAATGGGGAGAGCATTTTTTATTCAAATTCCTGCGGAAGCTCTGCCGAACTGTATTACGAACCAACCTTTCTATTCCTGCATTATTTTTAGTTTTCTGTTTCGTTTTTTATTGTATCCAAACCCGCCATATAACAATTTCCAACATCAGGAAATTGTTATACATTTATTTGTTTCTAAACCTTCAGCATTCGTTTATTTTCAATTTCCGCCAACTCCAAGCTTTCCGGTCTGTGGAAGAAGGAGTCTGCTCGAATATTTGTTAACCAGGTTTTTCATTATATTGCAATTCAATTTAATTATAATGTTTATTTATTTTTCTGCCATGAGTACGTTATTATTAAATTTTCTGTCTCTGTCTGGTTCAACATTGATGAGTAGCTAAACACCTTAGGGCGGTATGTAGTTATAACAAACTTAACCGGTAAAATATAACCATAGGCTAAAAATAATTAATCACTTAACATTCTGGCTGATACTTTTTAATTGAAATAGACCTTTTCGTTACGAGAGTAAGAAAAGAGTATTAGGTTAGGTCAAGACCACGAGAGTGTGAGATTTTAACCAGATAGCTAAAGTTAGGCATTTAAATTAAACACAGCGAGAGCGCTTTAAGATAAATTAGAATTACTTAGTTTCCAAAAATTACCTCTAAACACTTATGGGCTAGCGAGAGCAGGCATAGGGCTTTAGGGATAAGATCTGATATAAGACCACGAGAGTGTGAGTTGAGGGTATTTAAACTGGTAATCTCTACCGAATAGATTAAGTGAACACCTTTATAAGCCTAGGTTAGATTGACCCACCTAAGTTAGTATAATTACATACCGACCGCCTTAGTATTACTTTATTAAAACTTAAATTTAATTCCGCCTTTAATAGTCTTAAAAATCAACAAAAAATCGTGACAACCATTCGCCTTAGCTAAACTAGAAGTTCATCTAGCACTAAGTAACCATAGAATCCCTGTGGATCGATAATCTTAAATATTACTTCGATAGGCTGTGCACTTGCAGTAAGATACCGCTAGACGCATAAGTAGACACGTCTTTAGCCCATCAAGGAGGTTCTAGCAGCCAGGCTGGAACTAAGAAGCCTTTCAACGGATACAAGAAGAAAGAGGGTGAAAAAAATGTCATCTCTGTGCAGATAGGGCAAGCTCCTCAACAAGCTCCCACTCCTATGCCGTATTAGATCCCTTACTACCAGTATCCATACGCTGCTGTTGTGCAATACGCTTTGATGCATTATCAGCCAGCGGTTCAAGTTGTTCAAGCTCAAATGCCTCAGCAGCAAGCTCCTTAGCAACAGTTATACAACCAACAAGGGTATCAATATCCTCCTCAACATCAACGACAGCAAGCTGCTCGACAACAGCGTCATCCTAATTAGCAGAGGACGCATAAGCCAGATAGAGTCTTCGATTGTCTGTTGATGACATATGCTCAGATCTTTGCTTAATTCCTTGAGAAAAAGGCCATTGCTTTAAGAGATTTAGCTCCCCAACTGACATTCTTGTCGACTATGATGCTAATGCCCATTGTGAGTTTCATAAGGGCGCTCCAGAGTATACAATCAAGAACTGTAGAGCTTTCAATCACAAAGTTCAGGACATGATCGATAGGAATACTATCAACTTCAATGGGAAGACTCCAAACGTCATCAACAATCCTATGTCGCCGCCAAGCTAGTGCCAGTGTCAGATCAAGTCAAATCAAGTTCATCTCCCCGAAGAAGGCAGTCATGTTGCCATTTCATTATTTGCTTTCTTTTATTCTGTGTTTATTTCTTTAAGTATTGTACGCTTTAAATATTGCTATTCGTATTTGGTTTTATTAATGTATTGATCATGCATGTTTTGGATTAATTATGTCGTATTCACTCATTTCTTCCATTTACTACTAATCACAGACACATTTGCTCGTTTCACTCTTTATCAATTGTTGTTTAGCATGATTGGAGGGAGGATGATAAAAACAAAATACCCATAATTGCAAATCGTATGCTTTCAGACAGAATCTCGTTGATGATGTACAAGCATTGTTTCAATCCCCAAACACTAAAGAGATAAGGAGTTAATCCCTAGCTAACCACTTCAAACTGAGAAGTAGCAGTTTCCTTCGAGTCTACAAAAACACTTACACTCAACCTGGGGCAGGGTAGTGTTCAGTTAGTCCAATTACGCACTAGAATCACAAAGCAAAATCTAAAAGACATGATGGTTGTTCTTCAATGACCCATGACTTAGCAATCACAAACCTCCAAACAAAATTATAAAAAAATCAAAAATCCTGCTAAGTCAAGCACCTCAAAAGAGGCTTAGGCAAAAGTCAAGGTAATCCCGATGGACTCGAAAAGCAAAATCAGTCCATGCAAAAGTTAGGGATTGTTGAAAAGTATATTTCCGGCATTTATTTTTTAATATCGTATCCACAGAGATTGGTGTTACTACCGCCGTTCTATAATTTCGATTGTTGTAAGTTCAAAAGGTGTTCGAATTGTTTGTTTATGACTAAAGTATTATTTTTACTTATAAGAAAATTAAGACAATAAAATTGATTTTTGAATAGAGTTTAGAAGTCTTGTCAAGATTGAGTTTCACTATCTTTGTTCTTTATATGTTCTTAATACCACATGCATGCATTCAAACTCCAATGATAAAATTCAAGTGTCCTCTCAATAATATTTATGTCTAAATAAAATTGTGATGGTTACTATATAAATCCTTAGACGATCTCTCCATCTAACTATTGATATAATAATCTTGAATGTTTAACACAATAGAAAAGTAGTGAATAAATCTATCTCTACAATTTATTCTCTACTTGGAAAAATATCTTAGGTCAAGAATCAAACTATCTTTCTCAATAATAATTTAATTCTGAATTTTCAATGTAAAGAGAAAATATAATTCCTTATATCAAATGTAGTTTGTTACATGCAATGATAGTAATGTTACATAAACAACATAGGATGGCTACTACCTCAAGCTTGACAAGAAAGAAGTTTAGCTACTCATCATCTTCATTGATTCCGTGGAAAATTCTTCAAGAATTTCTTCTTGCATGCCAAAACTCTCCAAGAACAAGAAAAATCTCTTCCAAAATCTCTCTAAGATATCCTACAAACCTAAGAGATGCTAAGACTAAAAGGTGGAATGATTATGTCTTACATGCAAGGGGAAAGTGTCATAAATAAGCTATGGGGCGCCACCCTACAAAAAGTGGTTTTTCTCCCAAGACATGACATGTGTCACCAACTTTGCATGTGGCTGATTTCACCCAGTTCGCGGCTCGAAGGTTGGTCACGGCGCGAACAGTCAAAAACAGAATTGTTTTGTTTTGTTTGTGTTTTCTCATCAATTCCTTTTCCAAGCTTTTATCCTCAAGAGTTGCTCTGGAGATCATTCTGTTCTTGACATACATTCTACAAAAACTAGAGAAAAAGTGAAATATCTAATCGAACAAAATAAAATAACTTAAATTAAATGTTTACAAAAATTGTGATAAAAATTGTGTGATTTTAATAAGAAATTGGTAAAAGGGACCGATAAAAATATATAAAAATTAGTATCAATTGGTCCCTAACAGGGATCAAGAAAACAAAAATAAAAAAGGCCCTCAGACCCTTAGCAAAACGAAATAAGATTCAGTGACCACCAAATTAAATTAAAAGGGTCACTGACATCCATCAAAATCAAAATAAAGTGACTGCCATTTCGAGCAAAGCTTGAACCGTCGTACTTACATCATCAACCCTCTTTGGAAGACAAATATGTGTAGAATTAACTGAACGTAGGACTGAAGATCACCACGAAGAAGGGGTGGGTACAAATCATACTTTAAGCCTAATATCCTTTGTTTCAATAACCGTGAACCAGACCATGTTATAACCCTCGAAAGATCTAATTGAGGCGAGGTTCATTCTGAAAGCATACTATTGCAAGGCTGCGTAAACTGACTCCTCACATATTTGCTAATCATCAGCATTGGTGTCACTATCCTTGCTACATCTTTCATACACTAGCAAAATCAGCACAACGTCTGGGCTAATGGTCCATCTATTTCACACTATCACGACACTCGAATAAATGACACTTTTTCAAAACTTGCATGAACTTTGCATTAAGATTACCATTTGTGAATGTGTTATTTTAATTGCAAATCAGTGCTAGACATCCAAGACACTCCAGCAAGGGGCAATTAAGGAGGAACTTGACTTTCAGTGGCTGACACAAAGCAAAGCTACCTCAAAACCCACAGGTTGGGGCAAATCCTTCAATTGCTCAATTAGGGGCAAGCCATGACAAAACATCAAAGTTAAGTTTCAACATCAAAACTGGTTAATAAGGGGCAGACCATTACCATGTTTAGATTGGTGCAAAACCAGACCATCCTGACCATCAAGTAGAGTGGTGGTCTTCTCTGAAGCGAGTGCACAATAATCATCAAGTGATCAACTTGAAGCATCAAGAGCATCTTCGTCTGCTTCAATCATGGCGCTTTTAACAAACTGCGTGTCAAGGAAATCAAACTCTCCCACCACCCAAAGTCCAATCCGCATTGGCAACTACCAAGATTCCACCATGCTGGCATCCTCACCAAACACATCCAATCATTGTATGCAATCATACGCATCGCATTCGATATTACAAGCATCATCTTGTATCATATGCATACCTAAACCATATTATACTTCCCCAACACTTGCATCTCTGTGTGTCAGCATTTGCATTTGCATTTTCATTCGATATGGAACATCATTATCATCAAGCATTCATATATGCATAGGTCAAGGTCCAGGACCAAACTCAAGAGTTTCAAGATGATATTCATCCCCACCAGGGGCATCTTCAGCAAATTCGTGGGTGTTCCCCACAAACTTTATATAAACCTTTTGGTTGATCAAGCCTTGATTCCAAGACAAGATTCAGCCTGGTCAGGGGCATGTTATTCAAGACCGTGAGCGTTCCTCATGAAGTTTTTCAACATTTTTGTCGAGCAAGTCCAAGAGTCTTAAAGCAACATTCAGCCTAGCCAAGGGCACCTCCTTCAAATTTGTGGGTGTTCCTCACGAAGTTGTTCAACCTTTTATTGATCAAGACGTGTTTTTAAGTTGACATTCAGCCCAACCAGAGGCATCTCCTTCAAATACGTGGGCGTTCCTCACGAAGTTGTTCAACCTTTTGTTGATCAAGACGTCTTCTCAAGTTGACATTCATCCCAGACAGGGGCATCTCCTTCAAATCTGTGAGCGTTCCTCACAAAGTTGTTCAACCTTTTGTTGATCAAGATAAGACATCAAGCAAAACTCATCCCAGTCAGGGACATATTATTTAAGTTCATGGGAGTTTCCTCATGAAGTTACTTTGACCTCTTGTTGATGGAGTTGTAATCTCCAAGCAAGTCAGTGGACGTTCCTCATTGAATTGTGTTCTCAACCTTTTGTTGTTGAAGTTGACGTCCCCAGCTCAACCAGTGGCATTTCTCCGAGTTAGGGGGTGTTCCCTACTAATTAGTTTCAATTCAACCTTCCTCTTGGGCATTTCCTAATGAATTGTCTCTTTTCAACCTTTTGTTGACAAGGATGGTGTTCCTTAGTGACTTCTTTGCTTCAAGGTCTTGTTGATGTCTCAAATAAGCCTCACTCATCATATCCCCAGAAAACATGACCTTTTGTCAATTGCCTCACTATCATCCTTTTGGTGATAGCCAAACCCTGTCAATTCAACCTAGCCGGCATCTTTTTGGTGTTGGTGGCCTTTAAATTTGGGAAGTTCTTGTCATCTTTTTGGTGGTAGTAACTTGTGTGGGTGTGTGTATGTCGCTCTATCATCCTTTTAGTGATAGGTCTGTCATCCTTTTGGTGCCAGATTGTGCGAGTGTTCTCCATTATCCTTTTGGTAATGGACCCCTGCATCCTTTTGGTGTCAGGACTGGGTGCGTGTGTCGCTCTGTCATCCTTTTGGTGCCAGATTGTGCGAGTGTTTTTTATCATCCTTTTGGTGTCGGGATTGTGTGCGTGTGTTGCTCTATCATCCTTTTGGTGATGGGTTTGTCATCTTTTTGGTTCCAGATTGTGTGAGTGTTTTCTATCATCCTTTTGGTGATAGACCCCTACATCCTTTTGATGTTGGGATTGTGTGCATATGTTTCTCTATCATCCTTTTGGTGACGGGTCTGTCATCCTTTTGGTACCAGATTGTGCGAGTATTTTCTATTATCTTTTTGGTGATAGACCCCTACATCCTTTTGATGTCAGGATTGTGTGTGTGAGTTTTCTCTGTCATCCTTTTGATGATAGGTCTATCATCCTTTTGGTTCCAAATTGTGCAAGTGTTTTTTATCATTCTTTTAGTGTCGGGATTATGTGTGTGTGTCACTCTATCATCCTTTTGGTGATGGGTCTGTCATCCTTTTGGTGCTAGATTGTGCGAGTGTTAACTATCATCCTTTTGGTGATAGGCCCTGTATCCTTTTGATGTCGGGATTATGTGTGAATGTCACTCTATCATCCTTTCGATGATAGGTTTGTCATCCTTTTGGTGTCAGATTGTGCGAGTGTTCTCCATTATCCTTTTGGTGTCGGGATTGTGTGTGTGTGTGTGTTGCGCTATCATCCTTTTGGTGATGGGTATGTCATCCTTTTGGTTCCAGATTGTGCGAGTGTTCTCTATTATCCTTTTGGTAATAGACCCCGCATCCTTTTGGTTTCGGGATTATGTGTGTGGGTAATTATCATCCTTTTGGTGATAGGTCTGTCATCCTTTTGGTGTCAGATTGTTTCTGTTATCATCCTTTTGGTGATAATGACTTTTGCAAGTTACTCAGTGTCCACTTGAGGGTAGACATTGATCCAACATTTCACTTCCCAAACACTTTCTTTCTTTTTGGAAAAATTCAGAGTTTTCTTCATATCTAATTGTCTTCTACCTTGAAAGAATAAACGCCATTGCAATTCATCTTACTAGGTTTAATCCAATTAAATAGGGGCATTTGTCATATCCCAAATTTGTCCTACCCATGTATAACTTTCATCTGTGCATCCATCCACTAACTATTATTCAAAATATCCAAAAAAAATATAAGTTATTTTCATTTCTTCTTGTCTAAGTTGTTATAAGGATGAGTCCAAGATTCATTTGAGGTTGTCAGGTCAATTGTGTGTGCAATATGGGTTAAAATTCATCTGAGTTTGACCTAATCTTGGTCAAACAAAGAGTTCATTTCATGATCAAAGCTAGGTTATGCATGATTCAAGTGATTTGTGATTCCAGTTAGGGCTTTTTGTGCAAGTTCAAGTCATCTGACTGAAGTCAAATTGCAGAGCCTTCAAAGGGCAAAGCATTGGGACAATATTTCAAGTTACTTACAAGTCCTGATCATGTGATTCATGTACTTATCATTGGTTCAAGGAGAATTAAAGTTTGCTATTCGGGCCAAGATCATTTCAAGATGGATTAATCTGTTGTGGTGTTATTCACCAGGAATCGATTCAGGGCTTTAAGTCTTTGCTAATTTGGTTCAAGATGTTGAAAAGTGGCTTCGAGGTTGGTCTTTGATTAAGTCAGGAAAAACATTTTATTCAGAGATAGATTCACTTCTTAGCCATTCTTCAAATTAAATCCAGACTTAGCAAAATTCAAAGGTTTGATTCATGTCGAGTTTAATTGCAAAATTAGGAACATGGAGATGCGAGGGTGTATCAATAATACTCTGGTCCAATTACGAAGTTTTCAAGGCCCATTTGACATTACCAAAAAATGTCTACAAAAATATATAACGAGTTATTTTACCAATCCAAAATTCCACAATAAAAAGGCCATGAGCCCATTCACAATTCAAAAACCATCATAAAGCCCATAAAAAGTTTTTATTCCAAAAAATCCATTACGAAAAATAAAATCCCACATCATACCTATATAAGCTCATTGTTACCAAAAAGAAAAAACAAAAAAAATCATAAATAAGCCATGAAAAACGTAACGACCCTGCTGCTACTATTCTTTTATGCCATTCTCACCAAATTGCCAAATTACAAAAAAATAATAAAAGAAAAGAAAAAACTTCCCAACTGTGACAGAAGTAACATGATACATATCACACCATGCACCATATGATTTGCTCATTTTAAGGGGGGGATCGACCGTTTTTCTCCGAAAATGCAAAAACCGTCGCCCTTCTTCCTAAAAATATTTGTCGTCCTCCTTCTTCCTCAAAAATTTCACCCATCAAATAAACCTTCAAATTTCCTTCATTCTTCGACCCAGTAGAACCGTGTCTTCTTCTCTAACACAACTCACACTCAAATATTCATCTAAAACCTTCAAATTCGTAAATCTCTTCAACCCAATCTACAACTATCTACGAACCCTAACTCTCAACAGCTCACACTCAAACCTTCCCAAATCAACACCAACAGCAGAGAAGGATAGAGAAGAAGAGTGATTAAGATTCACACTAACCAAACTGCAACAAACTGAAATCAGAAACCAAGACGAACCTGAGTGAAATAAATTAAACCGAGATTGAGAATACAGAAGAGAGACTGAAGTGATAAGGAGGTTGTATTCACTGTTTTTCTTTCACTTTGATTCGTTTCTCCCCTCGGCCCCTCTTCGTACGCAACGATGGAGAGAGACTTTTTTCTTCTTCTGAGCGCGATGATGAAGAGAAGAATGTTTCCATTTCTTCTGAGCGTGTTCTTCTAGAAAAACCACTGTTGGTTTCGTTTAAAAAAATGAATGATAAAAATGATGGTGGAATTTATTGGTCTTTGTTTTTATTTTGGTTATCGTGTTATTAAAAAAAGGGTTTGTTGATCATGTTTTGGGCTCATAGCCCATATTAAGTTTTTAAACCTCCCTTGCATGTCGTATCCGTTCCATTGCTTTGATAAAAGGATGATGGGATTTTGAATCCCACATGATTCCATTTTGGATTTAATACACCCTTGGATCTGATCCTACTCCCCCCCCCCCCATCTTAACTAATTGGTTTAATTAGTGTTTGTTTTTGAGTTTTTTATTTGATAATTCTGCTTTAACGTTTGATAACTTATTGCTAATTATTTTGGGTAAATAAGTTTATGGGCGTTTTTGTTAATTACATTGATTAATGCTTTGTTAATAACATTTTTGTGATGTTATTAGTCATTATTAGTATTTTTATTTTAAAAAAGTTGTTCATTAGAGATTTTGTTAAAATATCATTTTAGTTGCTTAAACTTTCTTTCAATCACCTTTTTTATGGCCTTTATTCTCTGATTTATTCTTTTCATCCCTACCTTGATTCCATTTTCAATTTCAATTTCCTTCAGTGAAGTCTTTTTATTCATAAATGTTGATTTATTGAGGTTGATAACCTTCATTATGTCAAATCTGTAGAAAATGATCATTGGGATCATTTTCTATACTTTAGGATCGTGATAGGTTACTTTCAATTTATTGACGCTAGTTTGTGATTAAGACGAGATCATTCTTCCATCGTGTTTTTAACATGGATATCAACTTGCGCGACCTCCTATAGCTTGACCTTCATCATAGATCGTGCTACGACAGTTTAGCGCTACATTTTGTCCGGATTCAATTCACATCAACTAAGGACTAACTTTACTTTTTGTCAAAATATTCTTGTATTACTTTCAATCATTATACTCCTGTTTTATTTTCAGTCAATATATCTCGATTTTATTATCTTGTTCATATACTTGTTAATATTATCTTGACTATATTATTATGAATATTATCTTGATTATATTGTTATATATCTTTCCATATTATTCATATTGTTCGTATTCATAGTCATCTTGTTCATCTCTTATTCACACTATTCGAAAATACATAACAACTATCGAAACAATAAAAGCCTAAATTGGTGGACTGTTGGTTATTCATCCGAGCAACAGATTATTGGACTTTTTCAGAAACCCTAACAAGGAGATTTTGTCCTACTTTTGTTCAAGGCATAGTTTAGGACACTTCACACACATGGCTTCCTCTTGGGCTACCTTACAATGATACCTTTTATTTCGTGCAAACCTGTGTAACTTACATGTATCCCTCTCCCATTCCGATGTACACATTTGTATTCTTTTATTGTGGTTTATCTTCTAGGAGAACCCTTAGGGACTAGCATAGACTAAACCGTTTTCAAACTAATTCTGATTTGTCATCAAGCCATTTTCAAACACCCCTCGTAAGTCGATTGCTCTTCCCCATTCACCATCAACCTATCATACACACTCTCGCATTTCATCTTGGTTTCGTTATTAGGAGCACCCTCAGGGACAAGTATCGTTTCTCACAACTTAACCCTTGATTCGTCATTAAGTCGGTTCCATTTTAAACCAAATCCTCGACTCATCATCGAGCCTTTTTCAAATCAACTTCCATTCCACCATGTCTTTGCAATCAAATTAAATCAAACCCTTGATCCAACATCAAGCGGTATTTTAACCAAGTTATAAGTCGAGTGTCTTTTGCCTTGTAGTCCACCTCCTTTCGCAACGTATTCGATTCAATCTTTTTCAAACACTTTTCTTAACAAATAACGAAAGAAGAAGATTCTTTGAGTCTAGCATTTATTTAATCTTCGAATAAATGGCTCTTGAGGTGTACGCTTTTGGTTGTCGTTCATTCAACCTTTCGTCTTAAAACACCTAATCTTTATATAAACATTTTCGTAATCAAATAATGAAAGAAGGAGATTCTTCGCGTCTAGAATTCCTTGAATCTTCGAATGGTTAGCTCTCGAGGCACGCCCCTTGAGTTTTTGTTCATTCAATCTTTCGACTTCAAAACATTCAACTCTTTCTCTTCAACCCTTTTCAATCAATTCCCGAAAGAACTGAGTTCTTGGAATCTCGCATTCCTTGAATTCTTGAGTAACAACTCTTGAGGCACTCCCCTTGGTTTGTTTGTCATTCAATATTTTGTTTCCAAACCAAAATTCAAACCAATTCAACCCCTCTCTTTTCGTGGTCGTCTCCATGAACTACGGACGCTTTGATTCTTCATTCTCGTCTGAATGTAAGATACGTAGGCACAAGATTGCGATGATATTGGCGAGCACAATTCCTTCCATCTTTCATTTCCCCTATCCATTCCCATAGTCGAACTACGAGAGCTCTGATTTCTCATTCTCGTTCGAATGAGCATACGTAGGCACAGGGACCCAAATCCTTGGCAAGCACCCTATCCTAAAACTACCCATTTTCCCCTTTGCGTCTTTATCCTTTTATCATAGAAATTCGCATTTATCATTGAGAAGAAAACAAACAGGCTTAGATAACGCCCATCGCAAATCGTACTAAGAGGTTCCCGTTGAGTACAACGGACGTGAGGGGTGCTAATATCTTTCCCTCGCGTAACCGACTCCCGAACTCGGAACATTGATTGCTACGACTGTGTTCTTGTCTTTCTTTTAAAAGGTTTTCTCGATATTTTCCTTTACCATCTTTTTAGGATATATAAAGTTCGGTGGCGACTCTGTCGAACCTCATTCTGCGCCTTTAGCGCGAGGGTCGTGTTTCCGAAAGATCTCTATGTGATATTTCGAGGTGCGACACTAAGTATACTGAAGTACTGAAGATTCCATCACCTTCTATATTCGAGGCCGATGATTGGCTCAAGCCATACGTAGATGACAGTCTGAGAGAATGTCTGGCACTAATGCCCTATCCAATGCCATGCCCAAAGAAACTTTCTATAGAACTTTAAACACTACTAAAAAAATCTAAGGTATGAGTTCCCAGACACCGTGCTTGAACGACCAGTGATAGTCAATGCTGACTTAGAACAGATAGAAACCGAAAAATGACTACATGTCTTTAGAAAGTATCCAACTACACTAGGGTATAATATCTCGGACCTAAAAGGAATAAGGACCTCTATATGTATGCATCACATTATGCTAGAGGAGGACTGTAAAACCTCTAGAAAACATCAAAGAAGAATAAATCCTATCTTGAGCGATGTAGTTAAAAAAGAGGTATAAAAGCTATTAGAAGCATAAATTATATACCTGATATCCGATAGTAACTAGGTCAGCCTAGTACATGTCTTACTGAAGAAGAGAGGTGTTACAGTTGTTAGTAAAGAAAAGGGTGAATCCATAGCAAAAAATTTAAACTGGATGGAGAATATGCATAGACTATAGAAAACTGAATAAAGCCACTCGTAAAGATCATTTCCCTTTACCTTTCATCGATCAAATGCATGAACAACTGGCTAAACATTCTCACTTCTGTTATTTAGATGGGTACTCAGGATTCTCTCCAATTCCTATTAATCCTGATGACCAAGAAAATACCACCTTTACATGTCCTTACAGTACATTTGCCTATCGACGAATGTCGTTTGGATTGTGTAATACTCCCACAACATTTCAGAGATGTATGATGTTAATCTTTGCTGATTTTATAGACAACATAATGAAAGTATTTATGGACTACTTCTCTATCTGTGGGAAAAGTTTTGAAGGATGTCTATCGAACCTCAAAATGGTACTTGAATGATGCGTTAAAGTTAATCTATTACTGAATTGGGAAAAATTCCATTTCATGGTCCAAGAAGGAATTGTGCTTGGACATGTAGTATACGATAGAGGGATTGAAGTGGATAAAGAAAAAATTGAAATTATAGACAATCTTCAACCTCCGAAAATCGTTAGAGAAATTCGTAGTTTTTTAGGACACGCCAGTTTCTATCAACGATTCATTAAAGATTTCTCTAAAATAAGCAAACCGCTAACGGGCTTATTACTGAAAGATGATAAATTCATATTTGATGGATACTGCTTGAAAGTGTTTGAACATCTGAAAATGATCTTATTACTGCACCTATTATGCAACCACCTGATTGAAGTAAACCATTTGAAATAATGTGTGATGTTAGTGATTATGTCATTGGCGTTGTCTTAGGACAAAGAAAGGATAGAAAGCTTCATGCTATTTACTATGCAAGTAGAACCTTAAACAATGCGCAGACGAACTACGCCACCACAGAAAAGGAACTTTTAGCTATCGTGTTCGCTTTAGATAAATTTCGTTCCTATTTAGTAGGAACAAGAATAGTTGTCTATACCGATCATGTCGCAATCAGGTACCTGCTAAGTAAGAAGGATGCTAAACCAAGACTTTTAATATGGATTATGCTTTTACAAGAGTTTGACTTAGAAATCAAAGATAAGAAAGGCATTAAAAATGTTGTAGCGGATCATCTTTCTAGACTTGAGGACCAAGAACCCGAATAAGTGCCCATCAATGATGATTTTCCTTATGAACAACTTGTAGCCCAGTTAGAAAGTGAACGTGAAACAGGTGAATGCTCTTCAATTTATAATGACGCAGAAACTAATGAAGTTGTGGAATCGATTTGCACCAAAACCACACTACCATGGTATGTTGACTTTGTCAACTGCTTAGTAGCTAGGGTACTTCCATCAGACTTAACCTACCAATAAAAGAAGAAATTCTTTCATGATCTTAAACATTATTATTGGGATGAGCCCCTGCTTTTCAAGAGAGGCGCCGATGGCATTTTCCATTGATGTGTCCCTGAATCAGAAGTAAAGGATATCATATTTCATTTCCATTATGCACTTTATCGAGGGCATGCAAGCACTTCGAAGACTTGTGCAAAGATCTTGCAATCTGGTCTATTTTGGCCTAACCTTTGGAAAGATGTCCACACCGCGATTATAAATTGCGACCGGTGCCAACTTACTGGCAATATCTCTAGACACGATGAGATGCCACTAAAAGGTATTTTGGAAGTAGAAGTCTTTGATGTTTAGGGTATAGATTTCATGGGTCATTTCCCATCTGCTTTTGGCAACAAATATATACTCATCGCAGTTGATTACGTGCCAAAATGGATCGAGGAAGTAACCTCTCCTTCTAATGATGCACGAGTGGTCATCAAAATTTTCAAGAATGTGATTTTTCCTAGATTTGATATGCCGAGAATTGTCATTAGCGATGGTGGATCCCATTTCATCTTAAATATCTTTGGAAAACTGTTGCTCAAATATGGAGTCCAGCACCGAGTAGCAACACCTTATCACCCTCAAACAAGTGGACAAGTTGAGGTTTCTAAAAGAGAAATTAAGCAGATATTAGAGAAAATCATTGCGACTTCTAGGAAGGATTGGTCTACAAGACTTCATGAAGCTCGGTGGGCTTATAGCACAGCTTACAAAACTTCGATAGGAATCACTTCATTCAAATTAGTTTATGGTAAATTATGTCACTGATAACACGAAATCATATAGATATTTTTATGCATAATTCAACTAAAGTCTAACCGTTTTCGATCCGATTTCGGGTTATTTCCGTGTATTTGTCTGATGTTTTGCAGGTATTCAACGATCACGTCTAAACAAGGCAACATGAAGAAAAGAAGCAATCTCAGATGAAATATGGACGAAAAAGGAGTGAAAACACAATGAAAAGCGCAGGAAGCTGTTTTTGCTGATGTGACGACCGTCACAGCTTCATTACGACCATCACACCTTGTGACGACCGTCATGCAGGCAAAAACGCCCCACTCAAATTACACGTCAAAGAATCAGTTCCAATTCCCACAGAGTGGACCACTACTCCCTAAATTATCTGCCTCAAAGTCCATCATCTTCAGTGATAACCGTTTGGGATTCCACTTCTATAAAAAGGGAAGCAGGGGACTTCAGAAAGTGTGTTGCATTCATACCACGAAGTGCTGCAGAATTTATTTCCAGAGCTTATTTTCCAGCAATATTCTTATTTGTTTCTCTTTACCTTTCCTGTATTCCATTTTCCATTCTTCTATAATTTCTACTTGTACTGTACGATCAAATTGGCATTAGAGATCAGAATCCTGCCAACATTTGTGGAGGATCTGCCCAAAGGCCAATTGGCATATTTACAGGTTTCTCATTTCAATCGATTTCAGTTTTATTATAATGCAAATCATTATTTATTATTTTTATTTATGTTTATCTTTCCCAAATCCATGTCTAGCTAAAGTTAGGTAATCGATATGTAGTAATAATTCGAATGGGATTTGATAACAACTGGTTGAAAAACTTTCTTTTCAAAAAAGTAATTTATGGTCTGAGTGTTTAAAATTGATTCACTGAATAAACTTCGTCGCGAAAGCGAGAACTTATTTAAAAGTAGTTTTGCCACGAAAGTGGGAAATTAATTAAGATACGAACCAACAAGCGAAAGCTGCGGTAAGGTCAGATAGTAAACACCATTCATTTATTTTAATAACAGCGAAAGCACTTTAAAATGAATTAGAACTTAGAGATTTCCAAAAAATAATTTTAACCCCGAACGGGATACGAAAGTGTACGTTTGGCCCTTAGGATTATGATTAGCGTCAATAACCATTGTGAGGCGAGAGTCTTCAAATCACCATTTTCTGCTTAAATAAACTTTGAAAATTATTTCATACACCAGTAACTTATCAAATCCCTGAAGAGCACAATTACTACGTATCGATTCAATCAATTATAATCTAAATAGTATTCTTAGTTCCCTTTTAGTGACAATCTTATTCCCTTAAACATATTCTACCTAGCTAAACATAGTAACTCCCGAGAACACTAGTTTGATTACGAGTCCCTGTGGGATCGATATCTATTATTACTACGCGATAGACTGTGCACTTGCAGTTAGGTTGTATTAGACATAGAAAGTCGCGATCAAGTTTTTGGCGCCGTTGCCGGGGACCCGTTTAGTCAATAGTGTAACCTTCTGTTACGCCGTATAGACTAGGTTAACAATTTTCATTTTTCCTTTACTAGTTCTGTCGATTGTATGCCAAGTAATCGCCTGCAAAGCGATATCGTAAAACCTTCAGTCGCAGAACTAGAACGCTTCTTACATTTAAGAAGTAGAATCATTGAGTACCAACTCAAACAACTCAAACATAACACTCCCGAACCTCTCACTCCCATTCCCAAATCAGAAGAAGAAGAACCAGAGATGGCTGAAGGACCTCCAAACAAACCGTTGAAGGCATACGCTACACCCTCTCAGATGGAGCCTAGAAGTAGCATTGTTGCCCCAGCTATTACCCGGAATGATTTTGAGCTGAAACCATCATTGCTGTCGGCTGTACAACAAAACCAATTCTCAGGAAACGCAACTGAGGATCCGAACGAACATCTAACGAAGTTTGTACAATACGCAGACACAGTGAAAGAAAATGGAGTAACTCCAGACGCAATAAGACTTCGTCTTTTCCCATTCTCTCTTAGAGACAGAGCATGGACATGGTTACAATCGTTACCATCCAACTCCGTTACGACGTGGGAGCAATTGAAGAACGTCTTCTTAGCGAGATATTTTCCGCCAAGCAAAACTGCTATGCTTAGAGCTCAAATCAACGGATTTCGACAGAAAGATACTGAATCTCTTTACGAAGCATGGGAACGATTCAAAGACATGATGAGAACATGTCCTCACCACGGTCTAGAAGACTGGGTGACAATCCATACTTTCTATAATGGGCTTCTATACAATACTAGATTGACAATAGACGTTGCCGCGGGCGGTGCACTTATGGATAAGCCATACGATGAAGCCTATCAATTAATAGAAAACATGTCACAAAACCATTGCCAATGGGGAGGTGAACGCACTCCAATAGAGAAAACCACAACGAAAGGTGGGATGTACGAGATCAGCAGCCTTGAAAAGTTCAATGCTAAACTAGATGCTCTAGCACAGAAGATCGATAGTCTGACCGTTAACCCCACTGCAACTGTCGATGCAGTAACTCCAAATTGCGAGTTATGCGGAAGCACCACTCATAATGCACCCGAATGCCCATTGCTAGCCGGAATCCCACCAGACCAGGTAAATTATGCTCAAGGAAATCCCTACGCAAATACCTACAACCCAGGTTGGCGAAATCATCCAAACTTTTCTTACAAAAGCGAAAATGCATTGCAAATGCCTACTGCTCCGCAAGGATATCAAAAACCAGCTGCTCAGAATGCACCTAGGAAATCCAACCTCGAATTGATGATGGAAAAGTTCATAGCAACTCAAGCTCAAACAAACAAAGAATTCCTGAATCAAAACATACACACTAGCGAGCAAATTAAACAGTTGACAGGAAAAGTAGACGCTTTAGCCACCCACAACAAAATGTTAGAAACACAGATATCACAAGTGGCTCAACAACAAGCCTCTGCTGCCGCACCTGCTGGCACATTTCCTGGACAACCCGAACAGAATCCAAAAGGCCAAGCAAATGTTGTGATACTAAGAAGTGGAAAAGAATTGGACGAACCGATCGATCCGAGGACCGAAAACTCAGCCATGCAACAAAAACCAACTGAACAAGCAGAAAAGGAATCCGAGTTAGAGAAGAAGGAGGACAACGAGAAGGAGGATACCGCAAATGAAAAAACTCAAGCACCTCCAGCGCCATATAAACCACCTATTCCTTACCCTCAAAGATTAATAAACTCCAAAACTTCAGGACAGTTTAAGAAATTTGTAGAGCTCCTTAAACAGCTGAATATTACTGTTCCTTTTACAGAAGCGATAACTCAAATGCCGTCATACGCTAAATTTCTCAAAGAAATCCTGTCGAATAAGAGAAAAATCGAGGATAATGAAACAGTTACACTTACTGCAGAGTGTAGCGCTATTATTCAAAACCGCATGCCTCCTAAATTAAAAGACCCAGGTAGTTTCTCCATACCCTGCGTCATAGGAAAGTTTGTAATAGAAAAAGCTCTATGCGATTTAGGAGCCAGTATCAGTGTTATGCCCTTATCTATATGCAAAAAGCTGAATATGGGAGACCTCAGACCAACCAAAATGTCCGTTCAATTAGCTGACAGATCTGTGAAATACCCAGTCGGAATACTGGAAAATGTTCCAGTACGCATAGGACAATTCTACATTCCAACCGACTTCATAATCATGGACATCAAGGAGGACACTGTAACCCCAATTATCCTAGGAAGACCGTTCCTAGCTACAGCTGGAGCTATTATAGACGTGAAGAAAGGAAGGCTAACATTCGAAGTAGGAGAAGAAAAGATAGAGTTCATTCTCACCAAGTTCTTACAAGCACCAGCAATAGACGATACCTGCTATTTAGTAGACGAAATCGACGAATGCATAAGAGAACTTGAAAATGAAGAGACCACGTATTCAGAAATAATAAAGATTCAAATACCCGACATTTCTGAAGACGATAATTGGCGTAAACTGTATAAAGACGACAACCTAAGCGAAAGCTTAGCACTGACCCCAAACCATATGCCAGGTCCAAAGAACCCATCTTTAGAACTCAAAACACTACCCAAAAACCTCAGATATGAATTTCTAGACGATGAACTAAAAAGACCAGTGATAGTCAACGCCGACTTAGGACAACCAGAAACCGAAAAGCTATTAGAAGTCCTAAAGAAGTACCCCACCGCGTTAGGCTATAACATAAGCGATCTAAAAGGTATAAGCCCTTCGATTTGTATGCATCGAATTACAATAGAGGAAGACTCTAAAACCTCTCGAGAGCATCAGAGAAGACTGAACCCCATCCTGAGCACTGTAGTCAGAGATGAAGTAAAGAAATTGCTAGATGCAGGAATCATCTATCCGATCTCCGATAGTGAATGGGTCAGCCCAGTTCATGTCGTACCGAAGAAAGGAGGAGTCACAGTAGTTAAAAACGAAAAAGGCGAATCAATAACAAAAAGAGTCGTGACTGGAAGCAGGATGTGCATTGACTATAGAAAGCTTAACAAGGCTACGCGCAAAGATCACTTCCTGTTACCCTTCATAGACCAAATGTTGGAAAGATTAGCCAAACATTCATATTTCTGCTATCTAGATGGTTACTCAGGATTCTTCCAAATTCCCTTTCATCCTGATGACCAAGAAAAGACTACATTCACCTGTCCTTATGATACTTTTGCTTACCGCTGAATGTCGTTCGGACTCTGTAACGCTCCAGCAACCTTCCAAAGATGCATGATGGCAATCTTCGCAGATTTCATAGACGATATCATGGAAGTATTTATGGACGATTTCTTGGTATGTGGACAAAGTTTCGAAGGATGCCTACAGAACTTAGAAATGGTATTAGAACGTTGCGTAAAAGTAAACCTCGTCCTAAATTGGGAAAAATGCCATTTTATGGTCCGACAAGGAATAGTTCTAGGACACGTCATATCAGATAGAGGAATCGAGGTAGACAAAGCTAAAATAGAGATTATAAAAGATCTCCAACCTCCAAAATCCGTACGAGAAATACGGAGTTTTCTAGGACATGCCGGTTTCTACAGAAGATTTATAAAAGATTTCTCGAAAATCACAAAACCTCTGACCGGCCTGTTAATGAAAGATGTTGAGTTCGTCTTCGACGACGACTGTTTAAAAGCATTCGAAACATTGAAATCAGCCCTTATCACCGCACCGATCATGCAACCACCAGATTGGCGACTACCGTTCAAAATCATGTGCGATGCGAGTGATTACGTTGCAGGCGCAGTTCTAGGACAAAGGAAGGACAAGAAACTCCATGTTATCTACTATGCCAGTAGAACCTTAGATCCTGCCCAAATGAACTACGCTACCACAGAAAAGGAACTTCTAGCAGTTATATTTGCGCTTGACAAATTCCGTTCTTACTTAGTAGGAGCAAAAATTATCATATACACAGACCACGCTGCCATAAGGTACCTAATAAGCAAAAAGGATGTCAAACCAAGACTATTGAGATGGATCCTGTTACTACAAGAGTTTGACTTAGAAATCAAAGATAAGAAAGGAACCGAGAACGTTGTTGCGGATCACTTATCCCGAATAGAAGGCATCAAACATGAACCAATACCGATAAATGACGATTTCCCGTACGAACGTCTGATAGCCAAACTAGAAAGTGACACACCCAATTCAATCTCGGAAGATCCAGAATTCGAAAAAGCCGTAGAAGCCGTCTATGCCCAAGTCACATTACCTTGGTATGCTGACATCGTTAATTACCTCGCTGCGGGCGTGCTTCCACCGGATCTTACTTATCAGCAAAAGAAGAAATTCTTCCACGATCTGAAACACTATTATTGGGACGAACCTCTACTCTTCAAGAGAGGGGCCGACAACATATATGGTCGCTGTGTCCCAGAGGAAGAAATAGAAAAATATTATTTCCCAATGCCATTCAGCACCGTATGGTGGCCATGCTAGTACATCCAAGACGTGCGCTAAGATTCTCCAAGCCGACTTATTCTGGCCTAATCTCTGGAAAGACGTTCACATTGCTGTGCAAAAGTGCGATAGATGCCAACGAACTGGCAACATCTCACGATGCGATGAAATGCCTCAGAAAGGAATCTTAGAGGTAGAAATCTTCGACGTCTGGGGAATAGATTTCATGGGACCATTCCCATCCTCTTTTGGTAATAACTACATACTCGTCGTTGTCGATTACGTGTCTAAATGGATAGAAGCCATAACTGCTCCAACAAACGACGCACGAGTAGTAATCAAACTCTTCAAAAACACAATCTTTCCTAGATTCGGTGTACCAAGACTCGTCATTAGTGACGGCGGATCTCACTTCATATCACGAATATTCGATAAACTTCTCTCTAGATATGGAGTCCGACACCGAGTAGCTACACCCTATCATCCGCAAACTAGCGGACAAGTAGAAGTCTCGAACAGAGAAATAAAATAGATATTGGAAAAGACTGTCACTACCTCAAGGAAAGATTGGTCGTCGAAGCTACAAGAAGCTTTATGGGCTTATAGGACCGCATTTAAGACACCAATAGGTACTACCCCCTACAAATTAGTTTACGGTAAATCCTGCCATCTCCCTGTAGAGTTAGAGCATAAGGCCTTTTGGGCCATTAAGACACTCAACTTCAACTACACCGAGGCAGGAGAAAAGCGAATCTTGAACTTACACGAGTTGGAAGAACTTCGATTAGACGCTTACGAAAATGCCCGTATCTACAAAGAACGAACTAAAAAGTGGCATGATAAACGTTCAATCAGGAAACAATTCAGTGTGGGAGACATCGTATTGCTCTTTAACTCACGATTAAAACTCTTCCCAGGTAAACTAAAATCTAGGTGGTCTGGACCCTATGAAGTGACCAAAGTACTTCAGAGTGGAGCTGTTGAAATTACCGATAAGACAAATGCACCATTTATCGTAAACGGGCAACGTCTAAAACATTACAATAAGAACAACAACAGTCCTCAAGTCAGCAATATAACATTGCTTGAGCTTCCAGCTCAGACACCCGAATAGCTTCTCACCAAGCTATCGTCAGGCTTTAGACGTTAAAAACAGCGCTTACTAGGAGGCAACCCAAATTTCCCTCGTTATTGCATTTCATTTTTCTTTAAAAGTCCACTTTGAAAATCCAACAAAAATTCTAAACTTATAATTACTACTACTTTCTACTTTCGTTTGTTTTCATTTTATTTTTCCTCTTTTGTCTTTTGTTTCTACCGCTTTTCGTTTCTAAAAATTCCGACTTCAATTTCATGTCTTAAACTTTTCAGGATTTTTAAAAGCCTTCAAAACATTCCTTCTGTTTTCTCCAAATTACCTGCGAGTATGGCCGAATACGACTTCACAAAGGTTCACTTCCAAGGACTAGCTCAAAAGGCAAGATTTGCAGCACTGACCGAAAGAGAATTCGCCTTAATGCTGTATTATGATAAGGCTACTATGGATAAACTAGGGATCACAGATAGCATTCAATACTTGTTCAATCAACTGGGTTGGGAGAACACTGCTCTGAAAACACGTTTTGCTACCTATAAGGATCTTACCTATGAATTCCTTAGTTCTTTCAGATACATACCCAATTATGGTTTTGGATCTAGCACAGAGTTGATTACCTTTTGATTGTTTGGAATGGACCAAACCCATAGCCGGATGTCACTAGCTAACCTCCTAGGATTCCCTAGCGGACCGCATGTGTTCATCAGTGCAGAAGATGATGATATTGATTTTCAACTCGATCAATTCTGGGGTAGAATCACAGGCGACTATCACCCTGAACCAGACAGAATGTACAATGATGACATACACAACCCAGCCTTCAGATACTTCCATAAGATACTAGCCCACACCTTGTTTGGAAAAGAAGAAAATATTACTGCAGTATCTAAAGAGGAGTTATTCATCATGTTCTGTGCTTCTCAGGGACGGACAGTAAATGCAGTGCCTTTCATGATGAGATCTTTCAAACGCCTAACGCTGGAACCTCAGACACCTATCCTTATAGGAGGCCTAGTAACAATGATTGCCCACGAGCTTGGCCTTAGATTCCACTTAAATGCCAACACTCGTTTTGGCACCATCCGACCCATGAACATACAATTCTGCTTTAACAGGCGCATCTTAGGAACTATGGGACCTGGACCGTATGAGTACTTTATTAACGAAAAACCAGTACAGCTATTCACACTGCCTGATCATCTGATGACAAACATCCACAACAAGGATAACTGGCTCTATGAATTGGATGAGCCTATGGGACCTCCTTCACCACAGTCAACACCACAGAACTATATATATGACAGTGACCACATCTCTGAGGCACACGACTATATGTACTATGAGGATGATGTATCCGAAACTGAAGTAGACCCTATGACTCCTCCGCACTGCAACACCTATCCTAGGCTTATCCCTGAGAAGACCACCGACAAAATGGATGCCGTGTTACTCAGATTGGACGACGTTGATACAGCTCTAACTAATGTAAAAGCTGACATCGCAAGCATGCACAACGAACTGGTAGGCTTCATGGATTTAGTCTGCGACCAACTCGACTACTACGCACGGAAATTCGATGAGTTGAAGACACGAAAAGACTAGTTATTAGTTCTTAGCAGTAGTTTCAGTTTAGTTTAGTCTAGTTTAGTTTCATTCAATCATTTGGATTTTTCGCATTGTTAGTTTTCTTTATGTACTACATACAATCATTTCAATTTTATGTTATTTCAATTCTAGTTTTTATTCAATTATTCTGTTTTTGCATTATTTGTTGTTTGTTGGTTGTTATATTACATCACCGTATCAATACTAAGCCTTAAAGTCACTACGAGTACGCCCTTAGAGCAAAATTATGTGCTCTGCAGATTTTGCTGCTGTGACGACCGTCACAGCCTCATGACGAGCGTCACGCGGGTGACGACCGTCACACCTACGTGACGACCGTCACGCAGTCAAAAACTGATATCTGATAAAACAGGGTTCGTGTTCCCTTCCACTTCCCCCATTACCACTTCCAATCATCCTAACTCCTACCCCACTACGAATTTTCGTCCTCCCCACATTGAACTCTATATTTCAACTTAAATCTCAACCTCCAAACCACACCTCTGTCAATTCTTTCCTCTCTGCAGAAAAACCCCAATCTTCAGAAACCTCTCCATCTTCCAACAATGGCAAGGAATGCAGAAACCCCAGATGTCAGCAACATTACCTTCAGTGAAGGAGACTTAGGCGAAAGACAACGAGCAAACTACATCGCATTTCATCAGAGGTCGCTCCAGCCGACTCATTATCCGCACCTTCCATCGCTTACGGAGCTCGGACTCCTTGAAGGCGTAACCTGGATGCTTCAAAGAGCAGGCATCTGGAACCTCTGCACCAACCCACAGCCAACATACGAACAACTCACTCTTGAGTTCTTGAGTTCATTCACTTACGTCACAAGCAGCGGCGAACTTAACCAGCACTCAGGTGCCGCTTGCTTCTGGATGTTTGGCGTCAACTATCAGATGCACCAAAATCAGATTGGCAGCATTCTACAGCTACCTCGCGGTGACAACGCTCACCGCCGCATCACCGATCAGTTCCAGCACGAAGCTTTCGCGCTGTGGTATCAGTTGACCGGCCTCAATGCCGATGGTTGGGACTCCCTGCACGCCACTCATATCCATAACCCAACCATCCGGTACTTTCACAGAGCGTTGAGTAACACTATCTTCGCCAGAGACAGCAACCACAAAGTGAACTCGAAAGAGCTCTTCTTTCTTCATTGCGTCTTCAACAATGAGCCTGTCAATGCTGCTCCGTTTCTGCTGGCTCATATTCAGGCCAACTGCAACCGTGGCTCGAAGCCATTCTACTTTGGCGGGATTGTCACTGCTATTGCACTTGGGCTGAACCTTGGCGACCGCCTCCAGCCCCTCCATTCCATCCCCCCGGTGTTCCTAGACACCGACCACTGCAGAGCCTCTCATCTTATCCGCTCCAGAGCTGACGGCAAATACCATCCAGTAGTGCGTGGCAAGACCGTCCGAAGCATCATCCTTCCGTCCCGCACCCGCACACACCCAGAGGACCGTACCAACTGGTTGTTCGACCTCACTGACCCTCCTGCTGCCGTTGTTCCTACTCAGGATCACACTCACGGTTCTGACGATGAAATCCAAGCTGAGTTGGACAGGTCCGAGCACCCAGAGGCATCGCAGCCTCCTCCCCCAGAAGGTACATCCTCTCGCCGCCGCCGCCATCATCCCGTGCCAGACTACACAGAAGAGGACCTCTGCCGCTCCCTAGACCAACAGGCACAGATACTCGCGATGCTGCAGCAGCAGAATCAGCGAGCTGACCAGTTCGAAGCTTGGCACCGGACTCAAATGCAACAACTTCACACCGGCCAAGCTACTATCACTGAGAGCCTGGCGAATCTGACCTTGCAGGTCGAAGGACTCCGAGACACCGTCTACCACACCGGAGCTATGAGTTATGAGGACAGAGTAGCCCTTGCCAGAGCCAAAGGACGCCAGCGCGGACGTGACAGAGGCCGTGACTAGATTTCCATTTTTTTTCCTTCATTGTTTACTATATTTCAGTTATTTGTATTTTCACTTTCAGTTGTATCTCCCTCTCGCATGCTTCAAGAATCAGTGAGGACACTGATCGAGATAGTGTGGGAGCGGAGCCTTTATTTCCATTCCACTGTACTCTGAATTTCCTTTATTTCCTTTATTTCCATTTCACTGCACTTTGAATTTTCGTAATTTCTATTTTAACACTTTCTATTTCTAGCAAATAAAGCTCGTCTATATATTTTTCCCGTTACGCAAACAATCCCCACATTATTCAACGTAAACAAAAATTTTAGTTTGTTCCTCAAAAGCAAAAGCATCACGAGAATGCAACCGAGTTCAAAACAAGTTTTGAAACTCCGAGGAAACGACAGTTCTAACAAAACCAGTATCATCCAGACACCTTAGATCTCTAGTTTATGCGAGTCGGTTTCACTACCTACGTGTACCAAAGTCTCAAGTGTCTGCGCAAACTCAACCCCAAGTAGTTTATACTAGCAGTCAGCACCATCCCAAAAACACTTCTAGGCGAGCGACCGATGCAAATAAGTGTATGATCTCCAAAAAGATGAAAAATCATGAAAAGGGAGCTAAATAGCCCAAAAATATAAGACATGTTTCCTTCTAAGTTAGGTGCTCCTCACCCGAGCATTTAGCCCAACGGCACGAAAACCCATTGAAAAATCAATGACATAAGCTTATGATCAATGAAGAAGATAAAAAACAAGAGATGAAATCATATTCACTAACAGGTCGACTTGCCATGAAAGTGTACGGACAACGGGCTTAATGTGATTGCGCTAGAACAAACAGGGTGAACTTGCCGCGAGAACCTTGACACCAAGTTACAGTAGCATGACTAGGACCGATTTTCATAAAAAGGAGACCTCTGAAGGCCTGTAGTCCAGTGTCGTCATGATACTCGTTTTGTTCCTACCAAGAATCCCGGTTTTTCCCGACTTTTGAGAACGAAGAAGCTGCCTCGCGCTTGCCGACCTTTTCACGTTTTACTTGAGGACAAGCAAAGATTCAAGCTTAGGGGAGTTTGATAACACGAAATCATATAGATATTTTTATGCATAATTCAACTAAAGTCTAACCGTTCTCGATCCGATTTCGGGTTATTTCTGTGTATTTGTCTGATGTTTTGCAGGTATTCAACGATCACGTCTAAACAAGGCAACATGAAGAAAAGAAGCAATCTCAGATGAAATATGGACGAAAAAGGAGTGAAAACACAATGAAAAGCGCAGGAAGCTGTTTTTGCTTATGTGACGACCGTCACACGGGTGACGACCGTCACACCTTGTGACGATCGTCATGCAGGCAAAAACGCCCCACTCAAATTACACGTCAAAGAATCAGTTCCAATTCCCACAGAGTGGACCACTACTCCCTAAATTATCTGCCTCAAAGTCCATCATCTTCAGTGATAACCGTTGGGATTCCACTTCTATAAAAAGGGAAGCAGGGGACTTCAGAAAGTGTGCTGCATTCATACCACGAAGTGCTGCCGAATTTATTTCCAGAGCTTATTTTCCAGCAATATTCTTATTTGTTTCTCTTTACCTTTCCTGTATTCCATTTTCCATTCTTCTATAATTTCTACTTGTACTGTACGATCAAATTGGCATTAGAGATCAGAATCCTGCCAACATTTGTGGAGGATCTGCCCAAAGGCCAATTGGCATATTTACAGGTTTCTCATTTCAATCGATTTCAGTTTTATTATAATGCAAATCATTATTTATTATTTTTATTTATGTTTTATCTTTCCCAAATCCATCTCTAGCTAAAGTTAGATAATCGATATGTAGTAATAATTCGAATGGGATTTGATAACAACTGGTTGAAAAACTTTCTTTTCAAAAAAGTAATTTATGGTCTGAGTGTTTAAAATTGATTCACTGAATAAACTTCGTCGCGAAAGCGAGAACTTATTTAAAAGTAGTTTTGCCACGAAAGTGGGAAATTAATTAAGATACGAACCAACAAGCGAAAGCTGCGGTAAGGTCAGATAGTAAACACCATTCATTTATTTTAATAACAGCGAAAGCACTTTAAAATGAATTAGAACTTAGAGATTTCCAAAAAATAATTTTAACCCCGAACGGGATACGAAAGTGTACGTTTGGCCCTTAGGATTATGATTAGCGTCAATAACCATTGTGAGGCGAGAGTCTTCAAATCACCATTTTCTGCTTAAATAAACTTTGAAAATTATTTCATACACCAGTAACTTATCAAATCCCTGAAGAGCACAATTACTACGTATCAATTCAATCAATTATAATCTAAATAGTATTCTTAGTTCCCTTTTAGTGACAATCTTATTCCCTTAAACATATTCTACCTAGCTAAACATAGTAACTCCCGAGAACACTAGTTTGATTACGAGTCCCTGTGGGATCGATATCTATTATTACTACGCGATAGACTGTGCACTTGCAGTTAGGTTGTATTAGACATAGAAAGTCGCGATCAGTCACATGCCTGTCGAACTTGAGCATAAGGCTTATTGGGCCATTAAGACCCTAAACATAAATTACACAGGGTCAGGAGAGAAGAGAATTCTGGATATCCATGAACTAGAAGAACTTATACTAGACGCCTATGAAAATGCCCAGATTTACAAGAAAATAACTAAACAATGGCATGCTAAATGAATAACAAGACGAGAATTCAACGAGGGTGACATAGTTCTTCTCTTTAATTCTCGACTTAAATTTTTTCCAAGCAAACTTCATTCTAGATGGTCTATCCCTTTCAAGGTTATAAGATTTTTCCAAAGCGAAGCCGTAGAAATAAGAGGAAAATCCAATGAGACATTCGTTGTAAATGAGCAGCGACTTAAGCATTACCATAGCATAAAAAATAAGGATTTCTGCATAAGTTACAAATTAGGAGAGTTGACCGCTCTTTCAAAGAAATAGCCCAACCTTGATTTAATGTTGAGCTACCGATATTAAACAAAGCGCTACATGGGAGGCAACCCATGATCTTTAGTTTATATTATTTCTGTTATTTTTATTTTTACTCATTATAACTATTCCTTCTACATTTTATTTTCATCTTTACTTTTATTTCTTATTTTGTTATTATTATCATTATTATTTTTACTATTATTGTCTCTTCTAACACTTCCATATGGTACAATTCACTAATAGCATAATCTTTATTTAATTTCAGGCTAGCATAGCTTAGGATAACTTATCACTATCTTAGAAGAATGGATCATGTTGATGATATGGACGTTGTCTTTAGGAATGAAGCTCAGAGGCGTCGCTTCAAAGTTTTAGCTCAGAGGGAGATGGCATAACCTATTTATCCTGATGGACTCACCTTTACCACTTTAGGAATCTGAGACAGTGTGATGTACCTTCTCAACCAAATAGGTTGGGATAACTTTGTTTTGAGAAGGAGGTTTACCCTGTACCATAGGCTCACCCTTCAGGTTCTGAGTTCCCTTTACTATGATCCTAACCGAGGTTTAGGATTTGGCCGAGGCTTAGCTACCTTCAGATTATTTGGAAATAAATACTATTTCACCCACCAGGAGATGGCTGACCTTTTAGGATTTTCAAATGGTCTTGATGCTTATACCATAACTCCTCATGATGCCTTTACCAAGCTTGACCTTGACTACTTTTGGGGAACCATAATCGGAAACTACCACCTTGAGCCACAAGCCATGTTTTTCGAGAATATCCATAACCTTATTATCCGCTACTTCTATAAGATTTTAGCCCATACACTATTTGGTAAGGAAGAGAATATTACTTTTGTGTCTAAGGATGAGTTGTTTATAATGTATTATGCCTCTCAGGGAAGACCCGTGAATGCTGCCACATTTATGTCAGCCAACCTGAACAGAATTGCCCATGAAACCCAAGGTACCATTCTCATAGGAGGGTTAGTTACTATGATTGTTGATGCCATTGGCTTGAGATACCAACTTAACCGTATTTGTGCCTTTGGAGGTATTCGTCCCATGCACCTAAACTTTTGCTTTGACCGTGGCATCATTGCTAATTTAGGACTTGCAGAATTCGAGTTTCTCATTGATAACCAAGTGGTCCATAACTTCACATTTCCCAACCATGAGAAAACTAATGTCCATAACCGGGATAACTGGCTTTATGATTTAGAGGTCCAAAGCGAGTTACCCACTCCATCTTACAGTCCCTATCCTTATAAAATACGGGATGCCATTCAACATGATGTTGTTTCTCACGTCTCAGGTGCTCGTGCTATTAATCCTCCTATTGATGTTGTTGCCGCTATCTCTGCTCTACAGTCTGAGATTGATTCCCTTAGAGGAGAGTTGACCTCTCTTCAAGTTGATCTCCTCATTTTTATGGACGATGCTAATGAGTAGTTTGATCACTTATTCCAGCAAGTCTATTCGATGAGGAATTTTATTGAACATAACATTAGGTGCCATAATGGCTAGTATTGTTGGATGTACCGTTTTTTCCCCTATTTCCTAGTTTGCATTGTTTGTTTTCATCATGTAATTTTTCCTTTCATTAATTATTTGTATTTACATTACTGTCGAGCCATCGACGAGAACATATGTTGCAGTTGTTTAAATTAATGTAATTTCCCTTTCGGTTGTTTTATTTTTACTTTACATCATAAGTTTCATTTACTTTAATGCATTTTTATGTTTCGATTTTTGTCAGATGCATTAATAATTCCAAACAGTAATAATATGGCCTTTAGAACAAAAATGCACTAGTTTCTTAAATAAAAATCAAAACCTACGCATTTTAGCCTAATGGTGTTCGCCATTAAGCTGTTGGTTCAATGGCGTTCGCCATTGGCGCTATATTTTGAATATCCAACGTCTAACACCAACAACATTCGCCATATGCTTAATGGCGTTCACCATATAAATAAAATAGACAGTTTTTCGTTTTCCAACTTTTTGTGCGTTTTTCCATCAAACTACATTCAAATCTCTTAACCTCCATCATAACCACCTACATTAATCATTATTTACTCCTATTCTAACCCCCAACCATCCAACTTCCTTCTAATAATTATATATAACCATAACCTCCCATTTTTCTCACATCACAAACTATTCTTCTCTTTTAACAATCATCGTACCCATTCCTTCCAACTTTCTCATTTTCCCAATTCTCAACCATGCCTCCAAGAGTAGCAAGGCCAATAAGAGATGTTGATTACATGGGCATTACTTTTGCAGAAGGCATCGATGGTGAGAATCCGAGAACAAACTACCACAAACTGTTCAAAAGGCCAGTCTTCACAACATGGTATCCCGACACTACTGTTGTCTGAGACTTGGGCCTATTCGACAATGTCAACTAGATGCTTAACAACCTAGGTATGTCGCATTTCTGTTCCTTAACCAGCCCCATGTACACTAGGCTTACATATGAGTTTTTGATTTCTTTTTAATATTCCATTGGACCTTCTCCCACCACTGGCACTACTCACTTTAGGATGTTTGATAGAGATTTCACCCTTAGCCAAGACCAAATAGGCACCATTTTTCAGTTCCCTAATGGAGAAGAATATGCTTGCCAAGCCCCTATTTATAGCAACTGGGAATCTAGTGGCCTTGGCTTCTTGAAGTAAATAACAGGAAAAACCACCACCGCCTAGGAAGGTCTTAAAGCCACAACCATTCATAACCCAGCCATTAGATATTTGCACCATACCTTAGCTAACACCATCTTTGACCGAGAAAACACTGGGAATGTGAATTCTAAAGATCTCTTCTCTATTCACTACGCACTTTCTAAGACTAAAGTCAACCCAACACCGTTCTTTTTGGCACATCTTACATCTTCCAGCGGTAGAGTAGGAGATCCTATGTGTGTTGGCGGGTTGATTACCTCTATAGCCCTTGCTTTAAATTTGCACACTGAGTTGGCTACTCTTGAGCCTCTAGCAACACCCTTTGCTGATTTGGATTACTGTCATGTCATGCACCTTATTAAGAACAAACCAGACGACAAATATTATTTGATGATTAGTAACCGAGAGGTTAGGGGCATTACTTTACCTTGCGCCGCACACATTAACGTGCGAATTAGTACTAACTGGATTTTTAATATTGAGGCCCCAGATCATGATAAAAAGATGGTTGACCGAGCTTATGATAACCTTATGGGACGTGATGCTCCACAAACTGGCACTCATGCTCGTACTACTGATGCTCCCAAGCTTATCACTCGTGCACACACCACACACGCTTTTTTGACCATTTTGTAGGTACCTCATCCGGATACCAGTCCCGCGAGGAGTACGAATACACCGCCATCTGGATCTCTCTTGATGACATCCTGTCTGAACTTAGGCATCATAATGATATGGAGGCGGAGCGTGATCTACTACTTCAAAACATGCAGAGGCAACAGGAGGAACTGAGAGTCGCCATTAACCAGGTCAGGCAGCAGCAGGTTGATTTTGCTTATAGGACCAAGCACGGTATGGGTGACCTCATCGAGTAGATGGACGAATTGAGGATGAAGGTGACATATATGAGAGAGCTTATGCAACATGTGCCACAACCTGGATATGGTAGAGGATTTGGACGTCACCGCGGCCGAGGCCGAAATCACTGAGCCTCCTACCAGGTTTTCTACTCCTTCTTTCACCTTATACTAAAACATTAAGGACAACGTTTGGTTCAAGTGTGAGGGATGAGCTTTACCACTTTATTTTTATTTCTTCCAGTTTTATTTCCTCTATTTTTATGTTTGTTTTTATGTTTTCTAGTTAGTTTCTTTTAAATTGTTTTTTGTGTGTATGATCGAGTCATTTATGCACTATTGGGTCCTATTGCATGTTACTTTTTCTTTTTGTTAGAAAATTCCCTTAAAATTTGACCCCCAATGAAAAATATTTTTTCGTTCTGATTCAATGGAATGACACTCCGAGAGTATAGGTTGTTTCTCATTCTTAGGCTATGTTAGGTAGGCTTGGGAAAGTTTTGATAATATCCGTACCATCCTTACACCCTAAACTCCCTAAGTATTTGGCATCGATTTGAATAACCATTATGTCAAGACCTTGAATTCTAAGTTTTTTAATTAGCCTCTTGAGTAGTTTATACTAGTAGTCAGCACCATCCTATTGCACACACTAAGTAATGAACTGATGCAAATACGTGTTTGATCTCAAAATTTGAATTGAATAATTTTATTAAAAAAAGCGAATGAAAGGATAAGTTCCCTCTAAGTTAGGTGGTCCTCACCCGGCCATTTAACCCAACGGAACAGACTCTTGAAATTCAAACGAAAAGCAAAGAAAAGAAAGAAAAAATATGAAAAATTTATAATGAGATCATTAAACATTAACAGGTTCACTTACCATGTGAGTGCGGGGATAACATGCTTAATGTGATTGCATGAGAATGAAAAAAAGGTGAAAAAGAACAAGGAATGTAGATCGAGTTATAGTGGCATGATTTAGATTGGTCTTGCATATGGGAGTTTTTGTTTGCAAAATGAGGATATGTGTCATTATAACGTCCTTGTTATCGATATCTAGAACCTATCTATTTAGAATTAGCCTAGCAGCCTCGTACATTTTAGAGTTTTGTCGTGCCTATGCTTCAGACACTGTGCTTACTGTTTTTCATTGTGTTGGGAGATTTCTTGAGGACAAGCAATGGTCTAAGTGTGGGGGAGTTTGATAACGAGAAATTGTATCATGTTTTTAGGCTTATTGTGCATGCATTTTGTCCGTATTTTATTATGTTTTATCACCTTTTGCTTTGCTTTAATGTGTTTTGTAGTTGTCAACTAGATTTGATGCGGATTCGAAAGCAAACTAAAAAAGAACAAAAGGGAGAAAAAAGAGCAAGCTTCTGCCATTTTACTGATATAGCGTTTTCCATGAGCATATGGAGTTTTCCATTTCCCTTTCCAGCCACATCATTTAAGTATCAAGGCAATGGCATTCGCCATTGCCCAGATGGCGTTCACCATTACGTTACAGACAACATAATGGCGAAAAAGAACAAAAGGGAGAAAAAAGAGCAAGTTTCTGCCATTTTACTGATATAGCATTTTCCATGAGCATATGGAGTTTGCTATTTCCCTTTCCAACCACATTATTTAAGTATCAAGGCAATGGCGAACGTTCGTCATTACGCTGCATACAACAGTTATGCGTAAGTGGGCAGTTTTTCAGCAGTTTTCAACTTTTTTTCCCTCCATCAGCATGCACAACCAAAGGGAGTTACAAGGCCATGTTGCTCTATATATAGGTCCACTGGGACAATTTCTGAGGCATCCAAGTCATATGGAAGCACTGCCGAATCGCATTTAGAATTAAGCCGAAATTTACCTGTAAAAATGACAATAACACACATCGAGGGATTGTCATAGTTGTTTTTCCTTCTTATTTTTGTAATGTACCTCTTGGATCACGAACAATCCTGCCGGCATTTTCTTTTTAATACAAGTTTCAGTTCTTTAATTTTCAGGTTTTTTTGTCGTTTATTTACTTGCATTTGTTATTGCTTTATAATATTATACGACATGTTTGCTTTAAGTTTAATTGCTCTGATCATGTTAGTTTTAGTTAAAATCATGTCTTGCTAAATTTACTTGAGTTTGGCGTATGAGGACCGTCGTTACCGACGGGAATCAGTAGAAAATTATAGGTGCAAATTTATGATTATGTGTTGTTTTGGTTGTAGTTTCCAATTGTATGATTTAATGTTTTGACACAAGAGTGAAAAACAAACTAAGGTTCAGGGCGATAGCGCGAGAGTGTGAGGAATGAACCGGATAGTGGAAACTAGGCAACGATCCTAAAAACAGCGAGAGTGTTTTAGGTATTGTTTAGGATCTTATTGAGTTTTGAAATATGATTTTTAATTGAAACGAACGAGTGAGAGAAAAATCATGTGGTTAGGAAGTCTGGTTCTTGTCAATAGCGCGAGAGTGTGATACAGAGTCTTTAAGTCGGTATTTTTCTATTAAACTAGATTTAATCGTAATTAGCACCAGAATTCTACAAGTCCCTAAGGAACACGTAATCCATATTCTGGGCTCGTTTTATCATTATTTTCAAACCTTTAGCAATTAGCGTTTTATTTCCGTTCGTATCCATTTTATCTTAAGCCTTAGCTTTGCACTGCAACAATAGATAACATTAGTGTGATTATTAGTCCCTGTGGGTTCGACAATATTTTAAAACTACACAATCAACTGTATACTTGCAGTTATTATCCGATAGACTAGTTAGTGTCGCGCGATCAAGTCACCTCCAAGAAACTCAAAATAGCAGTACCTTATTCAAGGTTACTTTCTGAATTATTCTATCAAGGCAAACTGGTCAATCTGCTGATAGAATATGGAGCCATTCAGGATCTGGATGAAGTGTATGGAAGTGTATTATCTGCATCTGTTCTGGCTCACATGAAAGATAGAATGAAGAAGGACATTATAACAATTGATAATCCTATCAGAATCAGAAAAGAAAAGAATAGGAAGTTTCTAAATAACTTTTCTGCTATAACCAAGAAAAATTCTCTTGAAGTCATCAGAATACTTATTGAAGAAGATAATAAGGAATGTGGAGTAGTCATTACACAAGAACATATTAATCAGCTTCCCAATAGATCTAAGGATGTGTATAACTCAAGAAGATAGAGAAAAGGAATGGCAATCACCTATGATGATGAAGAGGAAGACGAAGAAACTGAAGTGCAAAGACTTGTAAGAAAGAAACTAATGGGATATGCCCAAAAAGTTGTGCAGTAGAAGGAAGAAAGATATGTTCAGAAAATGGAGGAACATCTCAAAACAAAATAAAATCTGCAACAAGAAGTCAATAAGACAAGAAGAGAAGGATCGGACTATAACTTAGATAAGGAAATTACTGCATCCAAGAAAAGGAAATTGTCCGGCTTAAGTCAATTAGAGGAAAAAGAAAGGGAAGCAAATAGGGCTCAGGTCTTGGAACAGGTTGACAACTTCTTCACTGCTGTCATCAATTCTTATTTTGCACTTATACTAAAAGAAATGATTAAAAAGAATTGTACCAAGAAAGCCACTGAGTTTAAAGAATCACATGAGGAAATTTTGAGAAAGAAGCTTGGAAGTAAAGTGGAATCTATTGTTAACTCTCTCCTGAAGTTATCCAGTTAACTCAAAAATTCATCAATAGCTACAAAAAGACTATAACTATTGAAAATAGAGCCGAAACAAGCAAAGATGTATATTCTGAAGTATATGATGTATATGAATCTCCTAAAGAAAAACAGGAATTGAGAAGTCATGTGGATAAGAACCCAGATGACTCTAGTAGTGACACAAAAGTGATAGAAGAAATCGTCTCACCTGCCACTAGATCAGGTACTGAGGTTGAACTTCAAATTGATTCCAATCTAAACACTTTACTAAGAAAGTCTCCTACACCCTGACCCGCTGAATCCAATCAAACCTCCACACTTTCCATTATTCCTCTAAACATTGACTTCTCCCTACTGAAAACTTCTACAACAACACCAAAATAAATCAACGAATCTCTTAATCAAAATATCCAAGATATTGATGCTTTCATTCAAATTGATCATTCTTTATCAGTTCCTGATGAAATAGGAAGTGGTTTGGACGCCAAGCCTCTCAACGTTGCCTCACCTTCCAGCAGTTCCACAAAAACCATCTCAGATCATCATGTCCAGGACCTTCACTCTGATATTCCTGAACATGTTGTATCTGAGCAACCCTATGAAAACAATGATCAAACCATTGCCTCACCACAAATCCACCAAATACCTGAACAACATAAATCCCCATCTATTCATGCCCTAGAAAATGATACCACAAATGAATCTATTCCTGAAAGCCAGAAAACCACATCTCATCATATGATCAATCATCAACCTTTACCCAATCACATACTTTCTTGGTTAGAATTGTTTAAGACTGGATTATTTGATGAAGCAAAAGAGATTGTGGAAGAAGGATTTTCAACCACTAACTCTATAGCATTCAATGACAAATGCGAAAGATTCAGAAGAACTGTGAATCAGATCATTGAAGAACATAGAGATTTCTCTTCTAAGGAAGTTGGTGTGTCAAGTCAAAAGCAACTAAAGAGTCTTGAAGATAAGGTAATTGTAGTTGCTAAACGACAAGAGGATATGAGAAATCAGATGACTGCCAATCAACTCTCATTGGATGCTAAGTTCAAATCTTTGGTTGAAAAGCAAGAGGAATTTGGTTCTGACCTGAAGGCTATCATGAAATTATTGAAGAAACCTTAGGCCTAGGATTTAGAACCTACTTATATGCGAGCTTTGGGATTTGATAATATGAATAAAGCTCTACACCCGAGCTTTGGAAAAAGAAGAGAGAAAATATAGTCTAGATTTGGAAGTTATGTAGTGTTAGTCACCAAGGGTCACTCCTTGTGTGCCTAGCATAAAGACTCCCATAGAGTAGACCTATTCGTAGATCTCATTATAAGACATATAGCATGTCGCATGATGCTGATTTATGAAGGGTCCATGACTCTAGGACCCCCTCTTAGAACCAGTTTCTACTTTGGTGGTTGTGTAATGTTGGACTCCAAGGACCTCCCATTGTTGCACCCAACATGAAAACCCCGCTCATAAGAGACCTTTTTGTCATTCTTATCATAAAGCAACTAGCCTATTGCATGACGTTGATACGACTATGGTCCATGACTCTGGGAACCTTATCCATCAACCTAGAAACTATCCCGTGAGCAGTTCATGGATAGAATAGATTTGTTCACTATAGGGAGACCTACCTAATAAGGTGTTTTAATTTACTCGTGTTATCCCAGATTCTAATCATACCTGCATTGCATTTTCTTTGCATACAAATATATTAAAAAAAACCAGTTCATGCATCTGCATTCATCAGCATGCATATCATTTTTCAAAATGCAAAAAAAAAAAAATCATTTGTTCACATGCATTGCATTTGCATTTCTCAGCATGCATTCCATTTCATTAAAAAAAACTCATCCTCATCATGTGTCTATAACTCGCAACTTATTTCCTGAGACCTACATCGGACTTGAAGCAAATCTCAAAAGATTATGGGCCCTGGAGAACAAAACCAGACTGTGTTAAGGGGATATTTTGATTTGATAAACAACTAGATGAACCAAGTCATGGAGGTTATGACAGTTTTGGCAAGGAGATTGGACAATGTTAAACGTACTTTTGTCATTGAAAATGTCATTCCATCTCAAGTAAGCGGCCCTGCTCAACCTCAACCTATACGGATCCCAGTTGAGTCCCT